>JAGFZM010000025.1:462416-496259 GCA_017657215.1 Limnothrissa miodon
TGTGTGTGTGTGTGTGTGTGTGTGGGGGGGGGGGGGGGTGTGAGTGATAGAAAGAAAGAGACAGAGACAAAAGCAAGGGGTGAATACACAATGAATGCAAACATTTTTCTAGTCAGGCCAAATTATACAGTCAAACCGTGTACCTGAATATGCAAATCCTGTATGAGGAGACCTGGAGAAGGTCAACGCATGTAGAGGCATCCAAAACAAATGCCATTAATTACATAATGGTGCTGTTGTCAAATATTCTGGGCAGAAATAGCACATTGCATCAGAGGGGCTTCTCAGTGTGAGTGAATGGGCTGGTTGTGGCCCGAGACCCAAACACTATAATAACAGCATGGGACTCCACACACACCTGTTTATATATCTATACTGTGCAAAGACGACTGGAACACACACCTGTAGGTGTGTACTGTGTGCATACATGACTGGCACACACACACACACACACACACACACAGACCTGTATGTGTAGCTATCCTCTGTGCTTACATGACCGGCACACACATGCACGTACACACACACACACACACATACATACACAACTCACACTGACTCACAAAAAGAGGCACAAATGCACAGTAAGACCCGAGCGCTCGGAGGAATCAGTACAGTGCACACAAAGACTGGGTGCAGTTTGGGTGAGCAGTGTTCCAGTGGCTGTGTGTGTGTGTGTGTGAGGGAATCTGGCCTCTGGCCCTGGCACCCCTCAGCACTGAGTCAGAGGCTGCCTCATGAAGACCAGGCCCTGGGCCCATGGGGAGCAGCTCTACACTCGCGGTTCATCCAAGTGCTGTTTCCATGGCAATTAAAACTGAGCCTCTGATGAGTGGAACTGAGTAAGTGTACACACACAAACACACATAAACACACACACATTGAGTGCACACATGCAGCACAGATACACAAACACACACACACACCAACACACACAGAGAAACAGATGTTCAAACATAAATTTTCCGTGCACACCGCCTGACGTTTTCAAAAATGACATGATGACTGTGCATAGAGGCTCCACTATTCCATACTGGTCTGGTGACCTCAGTGCTCCACACAATGACCTCCACTGTAGGGGGCTCATTCAGGCACGCCTGCGCAGATAACATCTTTCTCCTCGACGCTTTTGGCTACAGGTTTGAGCTTTGCGATTGTACTGAGCAGAACTCACAGGGTTTTTTTTCTTTCTCCCCCCCTTAAAAAAACCCAGATATTTGGGACATATCAGCATAACACACAAAAAAACAGTCCCATGTGTCATCTAGAATATTTTCTAAAGCTGCGAGTTTCTCAACCGCCGGGCCCCACTGATGATATTTTCTTTTTTTTACAGCGCTGTTTTCTGGTGAAATAAAATAAAAAAGGGGCAGTGTTTCATAGTGCATTTCAACCCGAGCAACAACAGTCTGTTCTGTGTGTGTGTGTGTGTGTGTGTGTGTGAGTATGAGGCTGACAGCTCTGTTATTATACAGGTGCTGATATGAAGTGCTGTCACTCTTCCATAACAACCTCCGCTCCTAGTGGGAGCACATCCGGCAACACTCTCTCATGACCCCAGCTGCTCCAACCGGTTCTTCTAACGCTCTCTCTTCTCCTGTCAACCTCCCTGCAACCTGATGCTACATAAGCATCTGTGTGTGTATATACATATATGTGTGTGTGTGTGTTTGTCAGTGTGTGTTTAAATACGCGTTCTGAACACATATGCAAACACACGCACAAACACACACACACACACACACACACACACATGTACATTCATGTGGTAAATATGTATGTTTGCTGTATGAGCTCTCCCTGCCTGGGTGAACCAGAAAGGAACAGCTATGCTGGGCCATGGAAATCTGTGCCAGCCGTTAGAGGCGATCTGTTGCTGTTCGCCTCGGAGAGGGGAAACGAACACGCCATTCACGTTGCGAGTCGAGTCGAGCTGGCACCCTTGGCTCCGATGACAGATAAAAATCAGCCATTGTTCAGCAAGTACATTACAAAACGAGGAAAGCGAGAGGAAAACAATTACATGGGGCGGGATTAGTTCACTTCCATATATGCCTCGTCTGTGGATAAAGCTATATCTAATGGACCATGGAGCGGGCCGATGGAACCTGCATGTGAGAATGTTTAGATAGCATACACACACAAACACACACAGGCGCGCACACACACACACAGACACGGGCACGCACACACATACACTAACACACACTTACACACACATTTACAAACACAAAAGCACACAAACACGCACACATACATGCACAAAAACAAGAAAACCCAAACCGAACCGAAACGAGTCCAAAGCACCATGTCACCAAACCCATCTGCTTCTCCCCTGGCCAACGTTGGGCTTATATTGGGCAGCATTAGGCCTGCCTCAGTGTCACACAGAAAGGCGTGTGCATGTGTGTAAAATAGGTCAGAGACCTTTTTCAGGAGCTCCGAGACACATTATCAGAGAGAAACATGTTACACAACCGGCCCCCATTCAGCTCCATTACATTATATGTGGATGGATGGCACTTTTTCAATAGCGCACCCGATCACAACAAAGCCTCATCACACCTCCCCCCTCACCTTTACCTTCACAGCTTCTATGGAGAGGAAAGAGTGGAAAAAAGGGCACAGGAGACTTGACAGTGCAGTGGAACAGGCCCTTCAGGGGCGGGCTGTAACTTTGCCTGAAAGCCTGTTTGAATGCTAAATGCGTCATTAAAAGGCTGGCTGTGGTCACGTTCGGCACGCCGTGGAGCTCTCAGGGCGAGAGTACATAGCCATCAGGTGGGCGCAAACATGAGCGAGCGAGAGTGAGAGAAAGAGAGAGAGAGAACGTAAGAGTGTGATAGAAAGAGAAGTGGCCACTGCTCTGGTGCCTAATGGCTGCTGTCCGGCTGAGCCCTTGCAGGGCCATTACAGATTCTATTTCAGACACACATCCTGAATGGCCTCCATGTTTAGCATCTGAATGCGTTATTGTGCTGCACATAACAATGGGGAGAGATGTGTACCAGGGTCCAGCCCACCAAAATGTAATGCGATAAACATACTGTATTTGTTTGTTTGCATGTGTGTGTATGTGTGTGTGTGTGTGTGTGTGTGTGTGTGAGTGTCTATGTCTGCATTTGTGCTTCTGCTCCTCACCTGTCGGACTCGTTTCTTCGAGCTGCCAACCCGAAAAATCCCAACGGTCTGAAGACCTGTGACAGAACGCAGAGCAAACATGTGGACATGAACGTAATGCAAGATAAGTCATGGCATTCTCCGCAACGCATTGTCTCGCCCCCCAATTTCCATCAGATTTCTCTTTCAGGGTGGAATTTTCTTTGTTATTCCTGGGGATCACAATGCCCAATGGAGTTCCGGCAGTAGAAAACACTGCATCGAGGCACATGGAGAATTCCGACCCAACATCCATGTGGTTCTCCGGGATATTTACCCACTGTCTTGACTGCGATTTACAGAGGAAATGGTGCACAGTGGCCCAGCTGCATTGATCGATGCACAAATACAGTCAGTTGTATTAGTCATGGTTGCATTCACAGTTTCTGTACAGTTGCCACTCACTGATTATGAAACCAAAAAAAAAAAAAACAGATTTCAGATATTTTTTTGCTCTGAATGTCAATCATAGAGCAAGAGTTCTGAAATGATCGAGTACAGCACTGGGTATTTTTACATAACGCACTTAGACCCCATCATGAGTCATCTCAGCTGTCTTTGGAATACATGGGCTAAGTGGTGAGTCAGTTTCCTTGGCATACTACTAAGTAAGACCTAAGCTATTTTCATGTTATTTCTACTCAGTTTTTCTCCATTTACTTTGAAGCTGATATCTTGGTCATTGAAAAGGCTACACACATAAACTGTATGTTTTTTTTTTAGGACACCCTGGGCTGTCAGAATATGGTGTCATATGATTCATTCACTTTGTTAATTTAATTTTTTTTAATCAACAAAAAATCATGTTGCGTTGAAACAAAAACTATAGTTTTATATGTTTCTCACCACAGAAAACGTACATTACATTAACATACATCTTTACATGTCTGTGAGAGGAGACTGTCTGGAATCTGGCAATATAAGAACCATGGTAGTGGGATGTTCTGTGACTTAGCATTTTACAAAAACCTGTGGTGTGTGCCTGACGGAAATAAGTGCCACTTTTTCTTTTTTTTTTCTGAATAAAATTATATGGATTTACTCTGTGATAAAAAATCAGTTTTATTTCAAACAAACATGTAATATGTAACTTGGACACTTGGACCATAATCATAACTGATAATGGCATCATCCTCAGTTATCATCACAGCCACTTGGGCTGGAGTAAACTTTTTCTCTTTTTGAAATATTCTTGTTTGTTTTATCTTCTCTCTCTTTACTCAAACTCTCTCTCTGCGTCGAGTGAACTGACCCAAACTGAACTTTGGACCTGACCTGAACTGATCACACGTGAGAATGTGCATTTTAAACGTGCAAGTGCACTGGAGGTGTGCATTCTTTTTCTGACGAATGCATTGCAACAGAAATGCAGAAGAGATGTTGGAAGCAGCACGATAAATTATCAATATTATAAATAGCACCATGCAGAAATATACAGTATTTGCAAATCCTGGATTACATTTTTTGCAACTAGGACGTTTCAGGCTTATATCCTGCTGTTAAGTTCATAAGTGCAAATTTGGTTTGACAGCAGTAGTCATAATTTCAATACATTTATTCTACATTTATACCATGATTGCTTCGATGTACTTGTAGAGTATTTGGTATCATTTGAAATCCCTGTTTCTGTACTTTTGTTTGATTTCGTTCTGTACTTGTGTGTCGTGTCTGTGCGATGTCGGGTTTGCGAGTTATTGAACTTAGAATAGTGTGATGACAGCACTGAAACTAAAATTAAGGTATATAAAAAAAATTCTGATCTCAAGTAAGTATTCGGTGTACACACAAGTTCTGCATATAGTTGGAATGCCCTGGTTGTCCTCTTTCCGGTGATATGCGTTTCATCCCACTGTGACATACCGTTCCGGAGTAAACTGACAGAGACGGAGGTATGTGATTTTGCCTGCACCGTGCGGGCTTCGGGTTGATAGCGTTAAAAGAAGTAAACTGTCTTTTTATGCCGTCCCTGAAAAGCCTACTGTACAAAAACACATCTGAATACTGTTCTACTTTGAAGCAGCTTCCTGCGGCTAGCAGCGTTAGCGTACCATATTTCTCCAGGTGCTGGCAGCAGCAGTCCACTACGCGCGGCACCTGTCTGTAGATGGGGTTGAGGCTCAGCCGCTTGTCCCGGTGCTTCTCCTTCTTGCTGGGCTGCTCAGCGGGCAGTGAGAGCTGCAGGGCCTCCAGCAGACGCGACTGGTTGTCGTCTAGGTCGGTGATGGAGTCCACGGACATGCCCCCCTGTCAGCCACAAACCACAAGCGTCCTGAACACTTACAGTAGGTTTAGAGTTGCCTTACAAATCAGGGGAAAAATACACACCTGAGAAGCTGAAATAAGTCAGAGATAAGATGAAGATATACTAACCTGAGCATTAGTTTGGTATGTATGTGCTAATTGTATTTCCTGAACCTGAGCAAGAATCACCAACATTACTGCATTACTCAGAGCTCTCTATGAAATCACTCTGTGAAATCTATTAAGGAGAATTATGTGGACGACATGCCAAGTGGAATAGATCTGCTCTTTAATATGTTCGTAGCACATTTAAAGTACCTTAAGTGTAAGCAGAGTATATTTCATACATACTGAAGCTAATTTCAGGACCCTAAAAGCACTTGGGATGGGGGTACTTTTGTAAAAAGAAAGGAATGACGGAGTAAAGGCAAGTAAAAGAAATGATAGAGTAAGGGAAAGGAAAAGGAATGATAGAGTGAAGACAAGTTAAAGGAATGATGGAGTGAAGGAACAATTAGGACTGACCCTCCTGCGTGCGCGTGGTGCGGCCTCAGGCGTGTTGGGCGAGGACTCGTTGGCCGTCTCGGAGGTGGAGCTGAGGGAGGAGTTGCTGCTGGACAGCTCTTTGGTGGCGGGCCGCTTTGTGGCGAACTGGAGGATGGAGGAAACAAGGTCGCTGGTGTCACGCTGGTCCTCACGCGGAGACACCTCCTGCCGGTGGCCATCCTGCCGCTGCCGATGGGCGCGGTCGTTGGTGATCACCTGAGACAGAGGGATACCAAACGCCTGGGCCGCACACTCTGAGAGAGAGATGAAAAGACAGAGAATGAACAAAAGAGAGAAAGAAAGAAATGAAATGAAAGAAAGCTTATAACACTCATGACCTTGATTGAAGTAACAAAACATGCTGCAATATGTCAGAGAAATGAGTGAAACAAAGTTAAAAAGTTAAATTGCTGACAAATCAAGTAGTTGATAGAGAGAGAGAGAAGGAGAGATTGTGTGTGTGAGAGAAAGGGAGAACGTGTGTGTGTGAGCAGCCATGGACAGGACATGCCTTTAATCAAACAGAGCAAAGTCTCAGGCAACACATTCTTTCACGACAGTCAACTATAACCTCTTCAATTAAAGTCGGCCCTGCAGTGTGGACAGGGCTCGTAAACAGCTGCAAACGGAGACGGAGACAGACGAGCTACAACCCCTCTTCCACCCCTGGGTGCCTCCTCGGCCCGGGGCTTTTCCACATACACCCCCCTCCCCCTCTCCCTTCCTCCCTCCCCACCCCCTAAAAAAAGCTTAAGTGGAGTGGAGCCATTGTGTAAGAACACGGAGCAAATCCCCATTACTGCAAAATCTCTGTGTCTCAGCCTGGCGCGGTGCTGACGTCAGTGCCGAGCTGTTGACTGTCAGAATGACTGGCTTTCAAGGGCCCTCTCTTTCTCGCTCTCTCCCTGTGTGTGTGTGTGTGTGTGTGTGTGTGTATGTGCGTGTGTGTGTATGTGTAGTGTACGTGTGTCTCCTCATTTGTGTGCAGGAATGGTATATACTGTAGACAGCTGGGGTGGCGAAAGTAAGCTCTCAGTGAGAAGGGCTTGACATTAGCTAGGCTGATCAAAGACTTCACATATTCCTGTTTGAGGAGCCTTCACAGGCTAGTCTGTGAGAGAAACCAGACTAGCCAAAATAGGACGCACACACACACACACACAGATACTGTACTGTACACACATTAAAGGAAAAGCCCAGCTCTGTGAAGTCTTTCAGTGATGTCAGGGCTTAAAAACAATCGTTGCTTATACAGACTAGTGTCAATCGTGGAAGTATTCACATCATGGGTCAACTTTTAATCTGCTTACTTTTGTTCTGATTGGTAATCATAAAATTGCATACTGATGAATGTGTAAAAAAGACAAAATGAACTTTCTGAATGATTACTGAACGATGTGGCGATTTTGACTACCATTATGGCATAAACTTTGGGGAATGTGAAAAAAGTAAATAACAAAAACAAATTCCCACTCAGAATAAAAAATAGTGCCTACATTGGTCTCTACTGTACAGCTTTTATGGAGAATTTGTTGTTTGCACTCGTCTAAAGTGGCTTTCATTTTTTGCAGTTACACAATCAAAAATTCTATTTCATTTGATACTTGCAACTACAGTATACTTCCAACTGTAGTGTAGTAAGTATGTAATGGAGTAAACATATACAAAGTATTGTGATTTTAGTTAAGTCATTATACTGTACTCTCTATCTCTATGGTGATATTAGTCATCTACAATCATCTAATGTCTTATATATATATAGTATAGTATATAGTAATGGATAAACCACCACAGACCAAGCACATTCTTCTGTGTTCCTCATAGTAAGAGTAAATGGAGTTTTTTATTTTAATCAACATCCACCTAAATCACGGGTCCGTGATATGGGTGATTTATTTGCCAGACTTTTGCAAACAGTTTGAAAACACAGGAGTGCATGTTTGACAGTTTACAGCATTCCTGTCTGAGCTAAGACATTGCTGCCGCTCGGTTTGGTGAAACCAGGAGATGGAAATTGAAGTGGAGCTGGAGACAGCCCTGGAGAACCTCCACTCCCAACTCCACCTCCACATTCCCTCTCAACGAAGGAGGCCCATTTGCAGAGAGACATGTGTGATAACCACATAAGACAAACACACATCCAGTTCTAGCCACATGCTGTGACCACCATAAGCTAAAGTTGAGAAAAAAATTAGGTCAGTCCTATTTCAGCGTCTAAATTGTATGGACTAAAATCAGACGTTTGAAAAAGTGCAATAATAAAACAAGATAAAAATTATAACCAAAAACGCCTATTAAATCTAAGTTGCCCTGTGATCATTTAGTAAATTTGTCTAAAATGACTGAACTTGACACTGCTGGAGGCCTGGGTGTGTGAGAGGTTGTCTGTACTAAGATGCTGTTCGGAGAGCAGGGCCCCGACCAGGCCGACCGTGAGACTTTCGGCTTCCGTCAGTCCTCATTCCTGACCATCACATCTGCTCGTTCTGCCAAAAAATGCCGTCGGTGGTGGCGAGCGGCCGTAAAGCTGCTCTCTCCTCCCCTTACAAGGCCAGTGCTCCTCTTTTGTAAATATAAACACACGCCTAAAAATACACACTTCCCCTCCATCTCCACCTCTCCCCTCCCCTCCCTTCCTCCACCTTATGTTTTCAGGAGGCTCCAGCAGACTAGTCACCTGGAGTGTGACACAGACAAGACATGTCTTGTCTTAGAAATACTGTGACTAAGAGGAGGAAGGGAATGGCCCCAAAAGTTTGCTCTACTAGGATAAGTGACGGTAAGGCTAAGGGTCTTTCAGTCAGAATGAATAGGAGGTGGACAGTTGAAAGTTTAACCAGAGGCCAAACATGATTTGTTTAAGGGGCTAAACTACTGAAGCAGTCAGAGCAGTTTAAAGAACAGAGAGGAGAAATTACAATTGAGAGTGGAGCCAACTGGTTTACAATGTGAAATAGTTTCACACGTTTAGAAGCTAGCCACATTTAGCACAGTTTTTCTTTGAAAGAAAGAAAGAAAGGAAGAAAGAAAGAAAGAAAGAAAGAAAGAAAGAAAGAAAAAGAAAGCAAAAATCTGGAACCTTTGTCTTTGTTCTTCTCTTTGGCTAGCGAATCCAGCTTTCTTCGCAGGGACTTCTTTCTCTTCTGTCCATCTGGAAGGGTACACAAACACTCAAGTTTAAAACACACACACACACACACACACACACTAAAAGGTCAGGAAAAATTGTCCTTACAGACCATATGAGGTTGCAATGAGGTTGCAATGGTTGATGCCTGAGCACAACTACAGTATACAGATATGCTGATACAAGACCAGCTGCTGTCTTGTTACTGTGTGTGCTGCTATCACAGGGAACTTCAGATATTCAAAACATCAAGCACTCACAATGTGTGTGTGTGTGTGTGTGTGTGCCTAGTCATTGACTTATAAGGCAAGGGAAGGATACATTCTGGAACAGGACACAGTTTCATGTCCTCATAATACACTAAGTGTTAGTCTCTGGTGAGAGTTTAATAGCAAGCAGAGGTGACACAGGGCAGAGAGAGAGAGAGAGAGAGAGAGAGAGAGAGAGAGGAGGGAGGGAAGGAAGGAAAGAGGTGGAGAGGAAGTTATAAATGAGTTTGAGGTTTATTTGAGATTTTCAACATAAAGGTGATGGGAACTTGTTAGAAACATGACAGGCCACATGTCAGGAACATATAATGACAGTTCATCATGTTTATGACTAGTCATTAAATGTCTTTGCAATATCTGACCTCCAAACAGTGTTAACTGAATGACACTTAATGACAACAGTAAACAACATAAACATTTTCAAGTGCCATTGAAATGTGTGTGTTGTGTCATGTTTATAACAGGTTCATGTCACTCTTATATTGAAAACTTTAAAGTAAAGTGTAATGAAAAGAGTGTGACTAGACAGATTCCAAGAGCGCAGATTTCTCCTAAAAACGCCCCAAACAAGGATCTATCAAGGATCTATTTCAGTTGTGAGCCAGTGATTGCCCGCACCATAAAAAAAGCATTGACTTCTGAATGTACAAATCATACAAGCAGCACTTTTACACCTGCGAATTGTAAAAGAATTTATCGTCTGGAGAGCTGGGGGCTGGGGGTATCGCACAAGTGAGTGTGTGTGTATGCATGTGTGTGTGTGAGAGAGAGAGAGAGACAGAGAGAGACAGAGAGAGAGAGAGACAGAGAGGGGGGGGGGGGGGGAGAGGAAATGGTTTGGATTTTTGTCTCCTGGATCGAACGGCTGTAAAGAAACTGAAGGAAACTGCAGTTCTTGAGTCTCATGCCAACTAATCTCTCTTTTTCCCTCCCTTTCCCCCGCTCTCCTCTCTTTCCCCATTTCTCTCCCCTTCTTCTGGAAAGTCTAAAGTGTGACAACAGTGGCAGTCCAATTCCAGATGTGAGATTAATATGAAACCAATGAGCAAAAAATGAGAGAAGAGGAGAGAGAGATAGCGCTTGAGAAGGAGGGAGAGATAGAGAGACAGAGAGAAAGAAATAGAGAGAGATTTGCTGTGCTGCGATATATCAGCAACACATGGATTCTGGTCCTGGAATTAATAAGAAGCATAAACTTGCATATTAAATCATGAGGGAAGAGATACAGCCATGACACAGGAATTTCAGCCCTGTGACGGCTTGCAAAAGCTGGCCTCATGATGGTGTTTCTGTGCAAGCAGTGCACTGTGTGTGTGTGTGTGTGTGTGTGTGTGTGTTTGTATGTGTTTGTGTGTGTGTTGTGTCTGAGTGCATCTGCAGATTGCTTGTGCAGGATTTGTGAGGGGTGTAACTAGCTTAGGTTGCTCATTCTCAGACATTGGGTTCATTTCCTTATTGATGACATACACACACACACACACACACACACACACACACACACACACAAACAAATGCATTTGCTTGCACAATCACACACTTAGACAGCTCAAGTGCACATGCTTTAGAGAGACTAGATTGTGGGAATGTCTATCTTGTTAGTATCAGCGTCTCAAACATGCAGACGGTGCTGAGAGAGTGTATTTGTGTAAAACAAACATCAGCCCCTTCAGAATGTTCAGAATCTAAAGCACAGTTGGTGTGTTCAAACACTCCACATTCAACTTTAAACATTTACAAAAAGTGATTAAGCCAAAGTAAGATCATTTCAAATGGACTCAGCATGATGCAATATCCCAACAGTCTACATGTGTGGATTTCATTATGTGTGTGTGTGTGTGTGTGTGTGTGTGTGTGTTTGTGTGTGTGTGTGTGTGTGACATACCTTTGGGAATGGTGATCTGGCAGCCCAGGTCGTAGTCCTGATGGAGACGGGCGTATGCCACCTCCTGCAGCCGCACTCTCTCCAGCTCGGACAGACTCTGTACCGCCACTGGCTTCAGACGCACACTTCGCCCAGACAGACTATTCCAGGTGAAGTCACCCTGAGAGAGAGAGAGAGAGAGAGAGAGAGAGAGAGAGAGAGAGAGAGCATTTCACATAATATTCCTTTGTAAAAAGTACAAATGTACCTTAGAGGATGTGCAGTGTGCACAGTCGTACAGCACTGAACTGTTCATTATCTAGAAATGCTAGGGATGACCCTCACCAAACATAATTTTACTTCAAGGAAAAACATTCCATTATGTACTCCAATAATACATAAATAAAGTTGTTATTACTGTTTTATTTAAAAATTGGTCTATGGAGCTCTATAACACAGTCACTCATTATGCGGCTAACTGGTAAGCGAGTATGAACGAGCTCCACTTTCAGTGGGTGTTGTAAATACACCCGTGGTCATGCACACATTGGGTGATGTGACAGCAACAATTTGTAGTGGTATAATCTTTCCCCCAGATTCGATCTGTCATCGCATGCAATACTGCCTGCCACTCAGCCGATTCCCTGCGGAGATCTGTCTGGAACGCGGGGAACGTCTGGAGCCCTTTCAGCACGGTTCTCACATCTCACACACACACACACACATAAAACACACACACACACACTGAGGGGGTCAGTGGGACTGCACTGTGAGTTTACTCGACAGTCCTCTCTTGACAGACCACGGGGTGGTCCAGAAAGCCTGCTCATGTCAAACGACGACAAGCCTACTGAGTTTACATTAGCAAGAGGGATTTGAAATGGGAATGGTGTCAAATTGGACCTCATCTTGGTTATAAGGAATTTGCCAAACATGCTGGAATGTCTGAATTGCCCAAAGGTTTCAACACCATACTTCCAAGAAAAACACCTATTTTGTGTCTAGAGATGTGTCTGTATCCTGTTTTCTTTTTTTGTGGTCTTCAGTTGTATGGGACCTTACTCTTCTCAGATGACTGTTATGATATGTATGTTATGATCAGGTCGACAAGCATTAGAGAGAAGAGCTATACTTCACCCAGTGGTTTGCTTCACTATACTCTATGACCTCAGAGACACTACACAGAGTGCTACTGGAAGAACACAAGCATCTAGGGGGGGGGGGGGGGGGGGGGTTAGGCACTGAAACACTGCTTCCAATCGCAGTTCAACAGTTCAACCGGAAAACCGCTCAGCATGTTCACAGCACAGTGAGGGAGAAAAGCGGCGGGGACAACAGGAACGTCACAACCTTAAAGGCCCACTATGCAAAATTTTTCATTTAATTAATCCGTTTCATACTGTTCAGGATGCTAAAATTAGTCATTACACGGCGAACGAACGGTGTAGAATGCGCCATCGTGGCCTATAGCGGTAGATACAGCACTTGCAATGTTCAGCAGCGCGGTCCGCCTCCAATAGAATGCAGTGCAATACAATGCAATACAGCAGTCTTTAGAGGGAGCTCATGAGAGAAAAAAACAGAATGTTGCTTAGCCCCTCTTTAAGAACAGCAGAAGTACAGGAGCAGAACTCCACAACCTGGAGCTCCGTGGTCCACTGCGTCTCCTCCAGCTGTTGAGGAGAACCCTGCGGGGCCTGCAGTGTGTGCTTTCTCCTCCTCACGCACCAGGGCCCTTCAATGCGCCTCCTATGGTCCAGCCGCTGGTGTGAGACATGCTTAATTTTACCCACTCACATACTGGCAGGACCCAGATCCACACAGTTCAAGTTCACTTCCCACCGGAGTCTTGCAGTCGATGAGGTGGAGGGGCCAAGGGATTTCCACAAGAATAAGGAAAGAAAAAGAGAAAAGAGAAAAGGGTAGAGAGAACAAGAGAGAGAGAGAGAGAAGGGGGGGGGGGGGGGAGAGGAGGAAGAGAGTGGAAGGGAGAGAAAGCATGAAGATGGCATGGGGACAGGGCAAGAGAGTGAGCGAGTAAGGGAGGAAAAAAGGGAAGAGAAAGAGAGAGAGAGAGAGAGAGAGAGAGAGAGAAAGAGAAAAACAGCTGTTTGAAAGGCACAAGCTTGCCAACAACAATCCCAATGCCAGAGTCCATCCTAAGTATATCATAAATCCAGGCCCTCCTCCTCCAACCCTGCAACAGCCCTCCCCTCCAGCCCCTTTGGTATCTGTGCCTCCAGCCCAGCTGAGCGTGGCCTTTTGCACTAGAATAAGCACTAATAAATCCTGATCATGCTCCGTGAATCCTGTCGAAGAGTTAACGCCACGTTACCATGGTTTTCCCAAACATTTACGAAAATGCACTTCCCTGTTACCTTTGAAAACCAACTTTCCGCATGCGCGCTCATGTCCCAGTCGATCGTGTATACTATCCTATCAATGCTAAACTGGGTGCTAACATCTGTCTCATCGCTATAGCACCCAGCTCCGCTAAGCTCTGCTCTGAGTTCCTCTAGTCTGCAACGGATCGCACAGCATTGGGTTGGAGTGACCCTCTCTGCTGTGTCATTCGGCAGCTGCTCCGGCAAACTAAAGAACGCAGCTCGAAATGAAACATGCTTGTGTCTAGTAATGTCAAAGCGCACCAGTGTTGCTGACACAGAGCTTGTTTTGGACAATCTGGGTGAGAGAGAGACACAGAAAGAGAGAGAGAGAATTGAGAGGAGAGAGAGAGAGACTTAGGAAACTAATAAAAGTGAAAGAGAATGGTGGCTCGCACAGTTCACTTTGGTGGCCTAGCAACACAACGATCAGATCTCCTGAACAAGCTTCGAACAACAACAAAAAAATCCTTCCAGATTTCCCAACTCAGCCCCACCTCTAGGGATTGATCAGGCTTTTCCCCTGAACATGACCAGAGTTTTACACATCCCACCAGTAGTATAGCAGTATGCTCCACTTCACTCACACAGACAGAGCAGCTGTGTGTACGGTGCCACGCCAGTTTGGGGTAGCTGCTGCAGAACACTTGGAGTCCATACTGAGGCTATTGAACCAATGCATGGGAGCGATATGGCCCAATGGGGAAAACAAGGCCAGTCACACTAACAGAGTCTCTGCTGGCTGCACTTGGACTAGCACAAGGCACTGAATTGAGAGAGGCTCATGTTAGTGGAATAAGCACATTTCTAAAGGCATCTAAGATTCTTGTTCATTCAGCAAAGAGTAGTGCCTGTCTATGGAACAGATAAGGGCCAGCAGCTCAGTATGGTTAGCTTGCATACAATTTGGGACACAATATAAGGCTTTGGAGAGGAAGTGTCTAAGGACATTGTGGAGACTTGTAGTGACAAATGACAATAATGTCAATAATGTCTCATGTCTTAAAAACGTCTTCATGTCTCATGTCCTGGAACGTGATCTATGAATGGTAGGGATGTGCACATGGATCTTTGGACCATGGTCGGGAGCTGACTGCTCTGTATAAAGGCTGTCTGTCAGTCTTCCGGCTGTCAATTAATCTAACAGATCTGCTCTCCATGTTTACGCCTGAGAGCCAAAGCCTCCTTCCCCTGTTTACTTAGATGGGCTGCAAGCACAAATTGAGTTATTCCACCAGCGTTCATGTTAAATATTTCCCTCAGTTGAGCCCTGATGGTTTGGCCATCCGGTTATTGAGCCCTAATTGCATCCCGACTCGCGAATCATCATCGCTCAGCGGCGGCGGCGGCTGCTCTGTCCCGTGCCACCTACGGGGTGAGTGTGTGTGTGTGTGTGTGGTTTATGATTTATCTGGAGGAGGCGCTCTCTAGGCCTATTTGACTTGTGATCATGGGCACTGTGGCAAAGAGGCTCAAACCACTGGGTTCCTCTCTAAATGGAGCGCCAGAACAGAGCACCCTGTTTTTTCCTGGAGGTCATAAAAAGGCCCGGCTTCTCCGAAAGTAGTCGGTTCTCCACGCAGTAAAGTGGCCCACATCAGTATTCTGATGACAAAAAGGATGTGGGGTGTCAGTGTGTCACAAACAATTGAGCAAGGCTACGCGTCATCACTGAGCATTGTGCAAAGAACACACTGGAAGGGTACATCTCTCCTGCAAGACACACACACACACACACACACACTGACAAACATCCACATGTGATCACATCACACATCCGTCGCAAGAGTCTGCGTTCATTCAATCCATATTCAGCGAGGGAGAACAAATCATGCGCTCCGAGGCCAAAACATAGCTGTTGCCATGGTCACGTAAACACACTTGAATAAGTAGCTCAGGATCGGGAACTAAAAATCTCCATGGAAACCACTTAAGCCACAAAGACAATGGTCATCCCGGTGACCTTGGTGAGAGGGCCCCTCCACTGAAGCAGTAGGAGTAAGAGAGAGGTAGAAAGAGAGCAAGGGGAGAGCGAGAGGGAGAGAGAGAGGGAGAAACAGAGAGATGTAGGTGTCTGGCACTGTGCCTGAATAGACCTGTCTTCCACATACTGAAAAAACATAGCGCTGTTTTTACCAGAAGTGACTTCAACAAGTGTTTGAGAACCTGCTTATGAAAGCACATTTGGAGCGCGGGAGAGTGTCTGTGCCTAACGTTACACACACACACATAGTGCTGACAGGCCAACTGCGTCATCAGGGACGAGAAGCTGTGTAATGGGGCCAAGGGCATATTTCCCGACCTTGACTCACGTTAATTGCGTTAAGGCTCCCAGTGGGGAGCTAAAGACACAATCCAAATCAGAAACATACTCCCTGTTCTATGCACATAGATCGATATAGAGTACAGTACAAACATATACAATCCATATGTTGAATACATACACACACTCCAACCACCATTAACTCACACACAAAAATGCACCAATCCCAGACCCACAGACACGCAGATACACATACAAACACACACAACCACACACACACACACACACATGTGCAGAATGTCCTGTCCAGGAAGAAGATATCAATCCAGTCTGACTATGTGTGGGTAATGAAAAGTGATGGTGTGCTCACAAACCCAGACAATCCGATGCAAGCGATGGGAACAGCATTAGTTATGACACACCAGTCAATGCTGCCCAAACGCCATATACAGTAGGATCAGGCCAATCAATCGTTCCCCATGGATGTAAAGTATGTGATTCCGCGACGCTCTTTGCGGCCTTGCCTGGGAACGCTGGCACGGCAGTCAACGACACGCGACACACTTTCCCTGCACCACCAGACTGAGGCTGTTATGTAAGCGGCTAGAAAAACAGACATGCATGTGGGCTGGATATTTACTGTTGTTTGCTGTTGTCTGTGACAGGCGAAGGGGTGGGAGTGGGGGCAGGGGGAGAAGAGGGCTGAGATCAGAGGGAAGATGCTCGCGCAAAACAAGTGATAATTGGTGTAATTACATCCTTCCACATGCTGCGGCGCGGTGAAAGATACTTTTTCACACTTAAACACAGCCACACACACACACACACACACACACACACACTTATATTTTATTCATGCTACCTCCACAGACTAGCACATGGCTTTGCAGAGGGAGAAATGTTTGTGTCAGATGCATGCTTATGTGTCTGATACAAACAAATCTATGTTTGTATCTCAGTGTCCTGGGCAAAACTAGGCTTGTGTCCCGCTGTGTGTGGGATGTGTGCCTAGAACTTTTATATGTGTATTGATTTTCATTTAAAGAACTAATCACTCTTGAGACAACATGAGGGCTCTAACGACTCTATTTGATTTTATAACCTCACACATACACAGACACATTGCAGGCAGTCTTAGACTGTTGGGGATGGAGATGAGACTAGCGGTTAAAGTGTATTTGTGTGTGTGTGTGTGTTTATGCGTGTGTGTGTGTGTGTGTATGTGTGGAGGGGGGGAGTGTGTGTGGGGGGAGTGGCTGAGTGTTGGGTAGGGTGGCCCAAACTCCCCCAGACGGTCTCATCCAGACGCAGGCTTTAACTGGAGTGCAGGTTATGGGTATGCTAGGAAACATGACGCTTTCACCGCTGCAGGTGGGAAACTAAGCGAGTGGAGAAGCCGCAGAGCTATGTCCATACACACACACACACACACGCACACACATACTGTACACGCACACACACTGTACACACACACACACACACACAGAAACACACATCTGGCAACTATCAGTCTGCCATCGACTCCCCACTTACAGTATGTCAGAGTGAGAAGATTAATCACTCCCCAACCTGCCGCAAACCATCATCATCCATCCCTCCATCCATCCATCCATCCATCCATCCATAGCAAAAATGGGAGGGAAAAGCAAAAAAAGATATAAGTTGGACAGAAAGAGAGAAAGAGAGAAGAGAGAAGTCCTTGGCTGACAATAGATGATGTAAGACATCATTGCGTACACTCTTGCTAAGACAAAAACCAGATTGGTTGGCTTGGTTGGGGGGAGACAGGGGGGGGAGGGGGCGGGTTTGAAAACGCGACTGGAGCACGCTCCAAACACACCATCACACACTGCCTCCAAACACACCAGAAAAGGCAGCAGGCCAGACCCTGGGAAGAGAACAAGGACAAGAAGAGACTGTGTGCGTTGTGTGCGTCTCAAGAGCTTTGGGAGCCATAGAACTTGGCAAAGGGTTTGCCAGCGAACACGCCACGGCTGGGCCCATCTTATCAGTCAGTCCCAACCACAGACATGAAAGGGAGAGAGAGGGGGGAAGGAAAGGAAAAGGGGGGGGGGGGGGGGGGGGGGGGGGGGGTGAGGTGGACGGCATCTCATCTCCGGCCTCTTCTTATCTGGAGTACTAAACCACCTGGAGGTCACGACCTCTGCATGCTGAAAGTGCCGAACTTACACGTGCGACATGAGGCCAGCATTCATGTGTTATGCAATAATTCCTTTTTTCTTCTTTTTTGAAGAAGAAGAAACATCTGGAAACCGTCTATTGAGGACACTTCTGAGTGCTGGTCTGTATGGTGGCGAAGGTGGGGGGGAGGGGGTGGTGGTGGTGCTTGGCTTGACCCCGCAACATAAACATGCAGGTGGCACAGGAAAGCGCTTGTCAACCTGGCTTTCAAACCCTGGGGCCTGTGCGCTGGCTAAAGTGGATTGGTCAGGTGTTGTGCAGAGGAGCCTAAGGAACATTCCGGGTGCAGTCATTCCCGGGGCAGTCACCTCTTCACTGTGGAGGCTCTTCAAAACTTTACCTCATTCCTTGGCCTTTCTTCACTAGCTCACTACAGGTCTGTGAAGATTATCATTCACTATAGTACCTTCACACTCACTACAGTACCTTCACTACTTCACTCCTTACCTCCTGCCTCTCTTCTCTCATCCCTTCTTTCTCTATTCATGTCACACACAGAACACTGGCTCTCTTTTAGATCTCCAGTCCTCCTCATCTTTTCTTATGCCTCTCTCTCTTTCCTTCTCTCTCTCTCTCTTTCTCTCTCTCTGTCTTTCTCGCTCTCACACACATACTCTCTTTGGCCTCCAAAGCAAAGGAATGCGTGTAATCTCACCCCCACCCACCCCAACCCATCCCGCTCCAACCCCAAGCCCCCTTCGCATGCCAGACCCAGCAAATCCCTCCAGCTGGTGAAGTGGGTTTTGCGCTGCACAGGGCTAATGGTGCTGGCTAATGATTGCAAACCTATAGCAGCGCCGAGCTGAGCACCTCCAGCGATTAGTCAAAGGGAAAATATGTTTGGAGACGCTTCCCGAGCACTCTGGTTCGAGTGATGTCACTCTCCTCCCCGTTCGGGCCCCGGCAGAACGCAAAGCCACAAAAGCAAGAGACCATACAGCAGGGCCAATCTACAAGCAGGACTTTTTCTGTTTGTGTCATTTCTTGAGTGGAACGGAGTGGAGTGGAACCCTGGAGCTGAGACTGGAACCGTGAATAACAATCCCAGCTCGCAGCACGCGCCGCACATCAAGAATCCCAGCTGACAAATGCGCTGTGCTGTGCTGTTAGCTGAGATCCCTGTGAATCTTGCAGACCATGTCCAACTAACAGCGGCCATTAGTTCAGCTGTCGCTATTCTCACATCTTAGCAACCACTTGTGTTTGGCTAATAGGTGTAGTCTTCAGCCCTCAGTCCCTTGTTTAAATGTCTGCTGAAACACTTAAATTATTCAGTTATCCATTTTAGCAGGAATAGATCTGTCAGTCTCCTTCTATTTTTCCCTTTCTCCATCTATCTACCTACCTATCTATCTATCTATCTGTCTATCTATCTATCTATCTATCTATCTATTTATCTATCTATCTCGCCATCAATCTATCTATCAATGTATCTATCTATTTCTAATCCTCCTCTGATCTATGTCTGGAGTAGAAAGAGGAGTTAAAACAGCATCGGGTACAACCTGTTCCTAGCCCACATGCTATCAACACATCCATCCTACTCGAAAAAACATGCCCTACACACCCCATAAGTCTCAGTGATGGATCCTTCAGAGAGCTATAAGTTTTCCCTTAATTACAGACTGGGCCGATTAGATCGAGCAACAGAGAGCTAAGCCTCAATTACAGCATGCCTGGATAATGTGTAGTAAGTCATTTGTTATGAATTGACATGACAGACAAAAATGTGGTACCAACTCAGGTGATTAAGTAACTAGTTTGTGTGTGTGTGAGTGAGAGAGAGAGAGACAGAGTGTGTGTGTGTGTGTGTGTGTGTGTGTGCATGTGTATGTGTGTGTGCATGCATATGTGTATTTGTGGGTTGTGGGGTTGAGGTTGATGTATTTGGGGATGTGGGGTTGGTATTGTGTGAGTCTGAGTGTGTGTGTGTGTGGAGAACAGAAAAGGTTACCGCTAGGCTGTTTTTCTAGCGAATTTGACATTCCATTCAATTTTGAAAAACAACAACAAAGAATCTCAGACTTTGTTTCATCTGCATTCACACACATGCTCAAACAGTCCTTTGGAAAACATGCATACAAATAAGTCATTTAGATTGGCAAACAATAACAGTGTAAGTGGCAGTTTCAGACTGCAATCTGGAACTTCTCTTTCCTCTTTTTGCTTCCCCTCTGTCCCCCTTTCTCCTCTTACATTACATCACCACCACCACCACCCCCTCACACACACACACACACATAAACAAACTTTTCACTCCTCAAACACACATCCCAGAACCAACACACCACATATGCACATTCACATAAACACGCACACACAGATACACAAACACACACTGCAGGCCACACACATAACCTAACATCCCATTACTTCTACACACATTAGCAGACAAACACACATACGCGCACACACACACACACACACGTCTGTATTGTTTTCCAGGCTGGGTGTGCTGAGCACGGTGGGCCTCTGCCCTTGGAAGTGGAAGTGGATTATGGATTGATCATATAAGGCAGGACAGCTTTCAAAGCCTTGGCCACAGCTGCATTTGGAGAACTTTCTTTCATCATTAGCTTTAATCAGTCCCAGCACAGGCCTAAGCCACAGGACACACTCTTACAATAACAGCTCGTGCTTTTCTTGCATCGTCTTTTCTTTTGCCCCGCTTGAGTGGCTTCCATTTTGATTGTAGCCGCACGTTTTCGGGGCCTGAAGATTTCTTTTTTCTCTTTTCATCAGGAGGTTGAATTAATTTGTTTTTGCGTCAGGAAAACCTCTTGGTTATTAATTCAAGAACAAAAGCGTTATTACCGTTGTTCTTCAATATCCTAGTCTAGACATTACACATGGACAAGGCTACTGTAAATAAGAAAAACAGACATCCTTCAAAATAGAACTCCTGACATAGTATTTACACAAATGCACAACAGTTCACGTACGCACCAGGTGACAATGCATATTAGTCTCACAGAAATACAGCTCACAGAAGGCCCATAAGGGCCCTTGATAATGTCCACACTTGAAGTGAGGAAGTGAGGAAACTGAAAGCTGAAAAATCACAGCAGACACTCATACACTCCCACCACACTCACATGCACTCTGCTCCAGTTGGCCCCCACACCTCATGCATCCTACATGCACATCCATAACTCACCCAGCATCTGTAAACACATACACATACAGTACACACCTTACAAATACATCTCATTCTAGGCCAATTGACCTCTGCTAACCCTCTGGATACACTCTAGCTTTAGGAACTAATGTTGACATGCCTATGGAGTGGGTTGCGTGTGTGTATGACAGTGAGAGAGACAGACAGAGAGAGAGAGAGAGAGAAAGCGCTAGGTGTTACATAATCACTCCCACTGCTCCTCTTAGCGCATGAGAGGTGTGTGAGCGATATCGGAAGAGGAGTATGGAGGGATGAAGAGGAGCAGAGGGCGGAGGAGAGGAAAGATGCGTTCCGTGCCGTGTGAGCCCAGGGCCTAGCGCTTCCCAGCCACGGATTCCTCGGGAGCAAGCATGTATGCCGTGAACCAGGAAGAGTCCGACGGCCTGACTGGCAGCATGAGGAGGAAAACATTCCAAATATGCCAGCACAGTCAAGGCAACAACAATGACATTAATTTACAACCTGAAGTAACCACAAGCATACCGGCACACTAAACTTTCCCAACCACTGTACCAGCTTGAGCATTTAAATGACGTTGGAAGAATTTTTTCCCTACCGGTCTAAATATACACCTCTAAATATCTGGTGGCGCTGAAGGTATGCGCTTGCTGACTGTTAGTAAGGGCATTTTGTGCAAACATTTACACCCGGACATATTTGGCTCCAGGGGCAGAGAGAACCTGCATACCGTGCCATGTTTCTTCATGCTTCTAGGGACTCCAACCTGTGCCGTTTGAAATGACTCACTGAGAGACGTCAGCAAAGAGCTGGCACAGTTGTGCTTTTGCGGCATCTAATGACGGAGATGAAGTTTTACTAACAGTGACCATGGACAAGCTTTTACCTGTGAGGGTTATTGCTTCACATACTGTGTTTTCTTCTGTACAGCTTTTGTTCAGCATTTTCAGACCCACCTACTTCCTGCTCCTTGAGCCGAGCAAAGGCTGTGTACACACAGCGCTAATGCGCTGATGTGTTACCTCAGAGGAATTTGGAGCGAGCTGACACACTCGTCCCGTCTCTGGTCTCCTAAAAATCTCTCTGTATTCGCACTCGGTCCTGTCAGTGCCAAGCCAATAACTCAAGTTTCCACAAAGATGGCAGTTAGCGTCCCTCGACTTATTTCAAATTCTTCACTTCCTTGTTCCCACTCGCATCCAAGCACGTCCCTTGCTTAGAGACTGGCGTGTGTGCCGCTGAGGCAGGGTATTAATCAGGGTATCATTCAGTGACATCTCAGTTGTTTTCATTGTGTAGTAATCAGCACAGCTCTTCAGCTCACAGCTCTGTGTTGAGATGTCTGCCACACGGGGAGAGAGACTATTTCTGGCCGGCAAACCAGCCAAGCCAGCAGCAGCATCATCAGCCATCTCAGCCTAGAGAGCTGAGTGATATTAAGCTGAGGGAATCATTAGGCCCCATATGTGAAGCAGATATTGGTCGTGTGAAGCCCTGACTGGAAGCAAGAACTAAAGGACTCGTATTGGTGTGTTTCACAGCTCAATCAGATGGAAGATTAGCTATAGCCTTTGGCTGTGGAGTTTGGATTAGGGTTAGGGTTACGGTTAGAGACCGGGCTAATGGCCTTAAAATGCCTTCTGGCACGTTGGGTCCAGGTTCTTGTAAGCAGAAGCTGGCGACTTTGAAGATGCAATATTTCAATTGGTTTTCAACTCAAGGCGACATATCAGCGATATATAATTTTTTTGGCTCACGAGTCAGCAAACAGAGAGAAAAGAGAATGAAAGAGAAGAGACTGACGAAACAAAAAAGTCCCCTGCTCAGAAAAGCAGACGCGAGTCGAGGATGCTGCCAGCCTAATTCGGTAACACCTCCCATCCCCCACGCCCCCTCAAACCTTGCCTCCGCTTTGACGACTGTCATAAGCTGCGCGTAAACATCACATGGCTGCGAGTCTGCTCCGCTCCTCAATGCCGTCTAATGAAGTGATGTCTGCTGCTGACGCGCACACAAAAGCTGCTTCACTGGGAAGCCAAGCATGAACCCCATGAACAGTAAGCCTAGTGTGACAATTTTGGGATGGACAATGAAACCCAACGGAATGGCCAAGGGATAAAAATGACCTGCGCGCTGAACCTCGACTCTGAGGTGATGGCTCACTCTAAACCTCTGTGTCTGCTGGTGCTGGTCTGTCCTCCATGGCTGAAAATCTCAAAACGACTCCATCTGGTTTCCAGGTTAGGGGGTTAGGATTGGGTCAGTTTGGGGTTAGTATGGGCTGACACAAACACACATTTTCATGCTGTTTTGTTTTACTGTGCAGATTTTGCAAGGAAATCATACTATATATTAGTTCTGAAACAGTACACTATCAGTGGGAAATAGCTTTCTGAGAAATATGTTCAATACAAAATGCAACCTAGAGTTATATTATATCCACTAAACACAAACCTAGAAACTAGCAGAAATCTACACTGTAATGAAATACACACCTTCAACAAAAAAAGTTACGTGTCTGAGCTGCCTAACTATTTTAAGTTGACCAAATTTGATGATTCACAACTCATTATCTCAAATTTGGTCAACTGAAAATAGGCAGCCCAGACACTAACTTTTTGAAGTTGGAAGTATTTTTTTCCCAGTGTATGGGCAACATAACACGTACTATCAACGTAATGTTACTGCTCTAAAAGAGACAAATGCTAAAAAAATTCCCCTGCCCCTACCCCCACTTTTTTCATCTCCTTTACCCAAGAATGTAAACCTTGTTATGTGTGCAAAAAGTGCCATGCTGAAAAAATAACCTCCCTGTTGGCACAAATAAAATAAGTTACACACTAGGAAGTAACCTGAAAAGCCCCTTTACGAGGTGTGATGAGATTTTGCCTAACGTGTTCCCTGTGTACGCGTCGGAGTCCAAAGCAGCCGTCCCCTGTGGTCCCACAGGAGCAAACATTGACCCGGGGCTTTGTTTGGGAGGTCGGGAGCACCACTGCCGAACAGCATGAGCCAAACATATGCTGATGTTAGTGAGGCAAAACATAAACATTCAGCTCTCTGCTCTGGTGCCAAATCCACAGGTCATTCCCAAAACAAAGACCCTCCCTACCCCTTTCTCTACCCCTCCTTCTCCCCCTCTCCAACACATGCAAACCACAGAATGAAGTTTTCTGGGTAGGGAAATCCAGAATGGCCTTTCCAAATAAAGAAAAGCATCCTGAATACACGTCTGTGTCGATACAGAAACTCAAGCCGAACCCATTCAACTGTTGCGTGTTTGAGAGCAAAGCTGGGTCAGCCGTGCTCTGAGGTCTGCATACCTCAACAGAGAGAGAGTCCTCAGTGCATCAGCAATACCTTCATGAGGCAACTCAGCGTGATGTTAGCAGGGCTCGCAGGGCCTCGGGATCCACGGACCACCACAGAGGGGAGGATCAAGGAGACAAGAGGATTTTCTCAAACAGCACAACAAAAGAGCAGTCGTGACCTCTGAGATGCCAGGCCACCTAGGGGTCATGACCACCCTCAAAGACAGGGATCATTACACACATATGCACACTAACACACATGTATTTGTGCGCACACAGCTATCAATTAGGAAGAGCATGCCACACACACACACACACAAACAAACACACATGTATACATACACAGAGATTCTCTTTTTTTCTCTTTGTCTCTCTCACATACCCACACACACACACACACACACTTACACAAGTCCAGATGAACAGGTTTGAGTCAAATCTGAAACATTCCAATGGTCCCATGTTCTAGGTTCCAGTGAGAATGTTCCGCAACTTTCTCCGTGACAAAGCTTAATCCATAACCGAGTCAGAATGCTTAACCTGTCCATGACATGGAAGATTTTTTTTCTTCTTCCCCCGAGTGCAAAAGGTCGGGAGCATTTGATGGTTGACTGAGTGCAGTTTCCTCCTGGCAGGCTTCGTTGATTTCATGTGGCACCTTTTTTAACAAGGCCTACGTGTGTGCAGGGTATATTACAACAGTTTGGTTTAGGAGTCTTTTGAAGTGGGCTAAGCTGTTGGTTTTAAATAAGAGCTGGCCCTCTGCACTGACAGCATAGGCTATTACGCACACATCATGCAAGGGAACAGGTTCATAAAGGGAAAAAAGGGGTCAATGCTCTGGCCTGTGTTTTGGGGTTGTGATGGATGGGAAATGTCTCTCCCAAGGGGCTGTTTCATCTAGTACGTTCTATGCAAGACCTGCCTTTGACCGTGTGTGTGTGTGTTTGTGTGAGTGTGTGTGTATGTGTGTCGCGGTGGGAACACGTCCTGGCACAGAAGGGAAGAGAATAAAAAAAACATGATACAGAGGGTGAAAGAAAAAAAAGAGAGGGAAAACACTGTGTTCCTGTGAAAGGATAATAGCCTACCTATCATCATGGCAGCTGTCCATGGTACACTCTCCTAGAGGACTCTCAGTCGGGGCCCTGATCCCATTTCTCTACCAGGAACACTGATGGGAGTTGTAAACACCACAGGCTACACAAGGAGTACACACTGGTGTGGGACACTACCATGCTACAATAGTGTCATGGTAAAGTGTGTTGAAAGGATTTTTACAGTCAGGAGAGAAACTGGCACAAACAAGGCTACTTGTTCGACAGCACTATTGTGACAGGATATTGCTTTTTGGGCTGAGAGATGTATTTGGTTGCAGTGCCAGAGGACTTCCCACCCCTTGTCTTCTGTTTAAAAAACAGGAAGTGGTTTTTCTTTGACTTCCTGTGAGCACACATTTTCATCCATCAGAATTGGCAGCATCAAGCTATTGGCATCAAGTTTTTAGACCTTCTGTCTAAGTCAACAGCAGCAGACTCCTGTGCTACTGTACATGGCCGTTTAATTCCACTCGACACGTCTTGCCAAAGACAGCCATCACCTTCATTCTTCATCTATTATCTTTACTCAATATAAGAATTATGAGCTTCAGTATTCTGTCTCTCTCTCTCTTCAATTCAATTCAACAAGTTCAATCAAGTTTTTTTTTACACAATTTTTTTTGGCAAAGCATTAAAATTAGGGAAATGCATAATTATAGTCACAATGATAATAATCTTCTGTCTCTTTGTACTGCATGTGCATACCATTGATTATGGGTGCCAAACGGCCAACACTATTACACATGTGCCTATTCTCACAGATTCTGAAATGAGAGAAGACAAGTCCTCAAGTGAGTTGTGTGGCAGCGCTTCAAGATCGTGATGGAAACACTACACTGTTAGTGATTCCGTTAGATGAACAATTAGCCCGGCTAGGTCATCTTCCCAGACAAACCATGGAGCCAGTGTCTAAGTTCAAAGCGAAGAGTAAGCTCCTGGTAAAAAAAAAACAACAATGACTCCAAACGTTTTTTTTTTTTAGGTTGAGGCTCAGCGATAGATAAGGCATCCCTCCAGCCATCTCCCCATTGTCACCAAGGCCAAGCAGACCTCTAATCTTCTGTTGCATTTGGCCAGGCTAAAGATGAAGTGCTAAGCTCTTAATGAAGCGTTGCGGTGTTTTCTCAGACAAGCCGCCTCCAAAGCAAACGCCTCTCTTCCTGAGGAGCAATCTGCATACTGACTGACGATTGCGTCAGAGAATAACCGCTGTCTCTCTGGAACGCTAATGGCTCCATTGGCCCCCCCTTGCGGTATTTGTAGTATGCTAATGTGTACTGGTCGGTTAAGGTGACTTTGTCCCTGTGCGTGTCTACATTACGTCAGGAGTTGGGGAAGAACGTCAAAGGCCACAACATTCCGAAACTGGGAACACTATCTCCTACTCTTTCATACACACACACCCTCACACACACAAACCGGCCTAGTTGAAAGCACGCTCTGAGGATACTCCTTCAAGCCCAGTATATAGCCAGGCTATATTTTGATATTTTGTATCTGTCTGATGCTTTCTTTTCCTGAGTGAAATCTCATCCCGATGGCTCACCTGTCACCTGAAACATCCGTTCCCAAAACCTCACACCTCTGCCTATTGTTTCCTCCTGCTCGGGGACTGTCTGTAGTCCCATAATAGCAACTCATCTTCATCCCCAAGGGAACTGAAAAAAAATGGGTTAATGGAATGTGTGTGGCTCAAGTTTGGAACAGTTACATGAAATTGATCTGTCTGCAAATGCTAGGATTTGAATGTAGTTCATGTTGCGCTATTTAAAATGTGCCTAGGTCAGAGGCTCCATAGAATCAATCCTATGATCCAGTAACCTGTCCTTGACCACTATCATGTGACTCACTCGTACAGTATGGTTGTTCAAGGCATCCATGATAAATCAATAGAATGTCCTCACTCTGGCATTACAGTACACACAACTGCCTTTAACACCGCAGGATTAGAATTAGCCACAGTGGTGTTACTTAAGGGACACAGAGAGATGGGCTAGGCAATGATGATGGAGGCATGGGGATAAAATAGGACAGAGGGAAAGAGGAGAGAGACAGACAGAGAGAGAGAGAAAGAAAGAAAGAGAAAGAGGGAGAGAAAAGACATATGAGGATATCCACAGGGGGCTGGATAGCTCAAAAAAAAGAGAGGGAGTAGAGGAGAAAGAGGAATGCACAGTGGGAGCAGAAGACTTTTCCGATCTGCCATCATTCTCTTTCTTTCCTGTCTTTTTCTCTCTCTTTCTTTCTTCCCTCCTGCCTGGGCTCAGCCTTTCACCTCCTTCCGGTGGAGAGCATCTGAAGTGGGAAGCTGTCGTAAACAAATGGTTGAACCACTACACATTTACATTTACATTTATGCCTTTAGCAGATGCTTTTATCCAAAGCAACATACAAAAAGAGAATAACAAACAAGCTACGTAGAAGAAACCTTAAAGAGCATAGTGCTAGGGAATAGTGCTTCAGTTAAATTAGGTGTTAGGACAGGAGTATTGCATCAGTGCGGTTAAGTGCTAGGATAGAAGATGTTCTCTGAATAGCTGAGTCTTTAAGAGCTTTTTGAAGGCCTCCAGAGATGGCCCTGTTCTGATTGTTTTTGGTACAGTAGGTCATTCCACCAGCGTGGGACGACACATGAGAAGAGTCTGGATTGCCTTGGGCGAGGTGCCGGGACTGCCAGTCGACACTGCCAGTCGACACAGTTGACTACACATAAGACACAACACACAACAAACACACACACACATAACACACCCATAACACACCCGTACACACACCCACTGAGGCCCTCTGCCCCTGTGAGGGTGGAGCGAATACAGCATGTGCCAGACCCTTATGCCTCAGCAGGGTTAGGCTTCAAGGGGCCTTTTCACCACTGCTGAATCCAACACCATGGTCCCCCATTGCTGAGTGAAAGGCTATGAAGGTTTTTCAGCGTACATGAATGAAAGAAAGAATGAAAAAAGAAAGAAAGACAGACAGAAAGAAAGAAAGAAAAACAGACAGACAGAAAACAACCTTTAACCTGATGAGTTGGTGGTAGTAGGTAATCGTTGGGTGTGTATGAAAATGTTCTCTGGTCAGGACATGTGTCTTGAACCCGCCTCAGCCAACACACACACACATACACACACACACACAAACACACACTCCCTGGCTCAGTTGGGACTGGAGGGTGTCTGCACACGTACTCACAGGCTACACTCCACACAGGCCCACTGGAGCAGAGAAAGGAGCCTGGAGAGCAAGACAAACACACCTTTACAGACACACACACACCTACCTTTACAGACACACACACACAAGCAGCGAGTCTATACATTCCCTTGTGTAGGTCACATAGAAAGAGGCAAGGTATGCCTAGGGACCCCCCCCCCCAACCCTCCCAAACACAAAAAACACACACACACAGTTGCAGAGTGACATACACTGCTTTACACAATCCTTCCATGCATTTCTGTCATGTAACAATAACACACACAGACAGTATAACCAAAAAGATCTTGGATACTGACAGCTTCAACCCTCTCTGGTATAACTATCCAAATACATGTTGTCATGGACCCATAGACTGTATACAGTCTACGCATGGACCATGACATTCTCTAAGGCACACACACACACACACACACACACACACAGACTGTATAAGCACACAAGCCCTTATGTTTAAAGTGTGATTCATTGCAGTGGAAACTCCAAGCACATGTTATATATTGCGGGCTTTAATGCTAGTCAGGGAGGTGTGGGTGATAACATAATAATAATTGATAAAGCTTATTTTTTTCTGCTGTTATTCACACGCTCGTGCCATTGGGAACTCCAGCATGCCTCTTGTGGCTGTGCCTAATTATGCTCTCCCACTCTACACTGCATTGTGCAAACCTGCACTCACACACAGCTGTGGCCGTGTGCAGATAAGCTATCATAAACACACTGCATAGCTATGGTGAGTGTGAACTGTGCGTGTGTGTGTGTGTGCTGGAAGGGGAGGGAGTTTCATACTGACCTTTACGCTATTGGATAGCATGCCAAATGAAAAAAAGAAAATACAGCCAGTAACGAAGACCTGCTACTTGACCCGCCGGCAACCCCTTCCACTTGCTCTTTTCCGGAGAATAAGAAATAAAAATCAACTCTTTCAGTGACGAATTTATGACGAACGCCACCGGGGACACATTCCCCCACGGCACTGAGATCCATCCATACACCCCCCTCCAACCACCTACCCCCAAATGCTTCTGCCAGGACAGTGTATTTACAAAGCAGGAAAGAGGGGACATCAGTATCCGTTTAAATATTTAGAGTGAAGGGGGCATAAAAACCATGGCTGTTCATGCGCTCCGTGTATACGTATATGTGTGTGTGTGGATGGGTGGGTGCGCTGCAACTACTAGTGTTGTGCAGCTCAGCACGACCCAAGGCCTAGAGCTGCTGCCAGCCGCCGGGGGTTTTATGGCTGTTTTTTTTGATACGTGCAATTGGGTGGCGGAGCTTTTTCCCCACAGCTGTGTTAATTGCTTGTTAAAGGAGAGATGAAAGGCTCGGATCGGAGCAAGCCAAACCACACGCATATGTGCGCAGGAGTATGATCACTCGTGCACACACACACAAAGACACACACACACAAAGACATAGTACACAGCCATAGTAACCCATACAGTATACATTCTTGCAGAAAGCCACGACTGCAATTACTGTTCTGTAAAACTAGTTGCAGATGGTGCTCTTCTCAACAAATCACGGTTAAACTCTTGTCAAGTTTCAAGTACAGCCTTATTTATCAGATCTGGCATCTGATCATTGATCATGATTAATGCCGTTTATATGGTGGGGCATGAACTCGACCTCATATACAGTGTTTGTCAGAACTTGGCTGTCATGGAAGTGATTGAGTGTGTGTGTGTGTGTGTGTGTGTGGAGGGGTGGATGTGGGTGGATGTTGCTGGATGTGGGTGTAACTGTGTGAGTGGGTTTAGGCATCTGTATGTATGTCCCCAAAAATACTTCAAACAAAAGCACGGAAAGCAATCGCAGAGCGAGATGTGTGCTCAGTGTGTTTGTGGAGGGAAAGGCAAAGCCCTGGACAGAATGGATGGGTTTTAAACACTGGAGTGTGTGTGTGTGTGTGTTTGTGTGTGTCTGTGCAAGAGTGAACGAGTGTGTGTAAGAGAGTTCACTGAGCCTTGAATGAATCCATGCCTACCAGGTATGAACACTTCCACTGCTTAAAGTGCAACAAAAGGAATTTAGAGCCTGTCTGAGTGGCTGTAACACAACACACACACACACACACACACACACACACACACACACACCTCTGCACACTAGGGCTGGCCAAATGTATTGCACAATAATGCATTCATAATTACGTATAACAGAATAAATGTAGTCATAATTCACCCTCTCAAAAGTTGAGCAACTAGCCTATAAACCACATTTAATAATTTAATTAGTCAACACATATCTGAACCCTATTAAGTCCTATTAACATCCTCCCCATGGCTTTTTAAACATGCCTACTGCAGACAGAAGGTGAGTGGAATGACGTTGGACAGCGGGTGCTTCACAAAGGGGACCGGTGGACTGGAATAATCTCCTGTGTATTGATTACTTCTGAGGATGTGTGGCTGGCTGGCTGGCCATTTTGGAGAGGCTGAGAATTTACTGGAATCCTCTGTCTTCACTGCAGGGAGAGAAGCCTGATCTCTTGACTGCAAGACGGATTAAACATTTATGCTCTGGCAACTCTGGAGAAGTCTTCACCCACTCTCTCTCTCTTTCTCTCTCTTTCTTTCTCCTAATGCTGTCCTCCCATTAGGAACCTGGTATTTGTCTGGGCTGCCTCCAAGATGAAATCAAGAATTTTGTTTATTTGGAATGAAAATGTATGTCAGGATGATCTAGTCACACATACCCCGACCCCCCCCCCCCCCCCCCCCCCCCAAAAAAAAAACTAACTGCAGAAATGGTCTTTAAATTAGTTTTTCACAAAACAGAAAGGGTTCGTTTTGTCCACCGTGAAAGAGGCACTAGTAAATCTGACTGGCGCTCAGGTGTCAAGTGTCCCTGAGGGCCAGGAGATTAAGTGTATAAGTACAGTTTGTTTGTGCCGGGTCGGGCACTTTCCTCTACATCCCATTTCCAGGAAGCAAACCTCCACCGTTTCAGGGATTTGTCTGTTACCGTATTTCCTGAAATAATGGCCGGGATCAATTAATAGCCGGGCCTGGTTTAATGGCCGGGGGCGTGGCCGATACGTGCATTTAAAAAAAAAAATTAAGACATTTGGCAAATGCAAAGAAAAAACACAATATTTATTTCCAAGGGAAAATAAACTAGCCCATCTAATGTTTAAATTTAAAGCAACACACCGCCATTCTTCAATATTGAAATATGTTCCTCCCCTAACTTAGATGAGTTATGCTACCTGTCACGTCTCAGTGGTGCATTGATACATTGTTAGCATTTAGCATACAGTTAATGGCTTAACCCAGTTTTCAATGTAGCTACATTTTAGTTTGTGTTACCATACATCGTAGACCGCATTTAAATAGGAAAGACGTGGACTTGTTTGGTCGCTTCTAACTTCAACTTCAACATTATGGATATGACAGTCATTTAAAGTAAGTTAACTGTTACTGAAACTTTATGGATGTGTGGGCAAAATCGCATACCCTTTTCTCTGAAAGTTTACTGCTCAACGGTATGTCACAGTGAGATGAAACACATATCAATGGAAAGAACAGAACCAGGGCTTTCCATCGCTATATGGCACATGTATGTGCATCGATGTGTTGTTGAGAAAATAATTTATGAATGTACCTTAATTTTGTAAACGGCAAACGTTGCTATCACTGCATTAGCCTACTACAGAGTCAAATAACTCACGAACCCGGAATCGCACAGACATGGTATGCATATCAAATGAAAGTGCAGAACCAGAGCTTTCAAATGGTACAAGATCTACTCTCTACTACTAGATCGAAGCAACCGTACTATAAACGAATAAGAAATGTTTGGAAATTAGGACTATTTCTTCCTAACCGACATTACACTTAATTTCAGTTGCTTCATAACTTAGGAACGGCAGAACTTACCGATCTTTACAGGATAGTCCTAAAATGTCTTAGTTGCAAAAAATGTAATCCAGGTATATTTCTGCATGGTAGGACACCATTTATAATACTGATATTTTATCCTGCTGCATCCAACACTTTTTCTGTTTTTCTGTTCCAATGCATTCCTTCATCAAAAGGAGAACGCAAAACATGTATCCAGTCGTTCTAAAGCATGCTAATGTGTAGTAACAAGATCAGGCCACCTTAGTGGATGGAGTGGTGGAGATATACAGTATGTTTTGAGTAAGGAGAGAGGAGAAAAACAAACCCTTTATCAGTAATGATAATAATAATATAAAATCGTAGCCTACATGTAGTTCACCTAATTAAAGAGCGTGTAGGCCTATTTTACCTACCAGGTCAATAAGAAATAAAGGCCTGCCTGTAATTAAAGCCTGCCTAAAATTAAGGCCTGGGCGTTGGGTGAACTAAGTAAATAAAGGCCCCGGCCATTATTTCAGGAAATACGGTATATGCTGGGTTTAACCGCCTGTTGAGTGTTACTCAACTCTCATCTTCAGAGGAAGTGTATGTCATTGATGCAACACTAGGTCACACAAACACATATACACACATACACACTCCCGCATCTATCATAATCCCTTTCAAAGTCTCTCGGATCTCTCTCTCTTTCTCTCTCTCGTATCCACACACACACACACACACACACACCTCTGAAAACCTCAAAGTAGCCCAAATCCGAGCCAAGTTAAACTTGTGTGTTTCTCTGCCGTCACCACTGAAACTTCAGCCATTAATTTAGTTGACACGCTTTCAACCCACCTTGCTCCCTGCCCTAAATCCACGTTACTATTGACAGGTACACACACACACAAACACACTGCTCAAACACAAACAGACAAGTGCACACTCAAGCCCACAGACCCAAACTAACCACATGCCCTCATTCAAAAATACCAGGGTTACAGACAGACACACACTAACACACACACACACACACACACACTGAGATGTCACAGAGGGATGCTTCACAGATGGAACCCAATGACAAGAGGCTAAAGAGGGGGACCGGACACACTAAACAACAACTCTCCTTTTTTTTAGCCCTCTCTCTCTCTCCCTCTCATTCTCTTTCTCTCTCTCTCCCTCTCATTCTCTTTCTCTC
>JAGFZM010000025.1:505468-532280 GCA_017657215.1 Limnothrissa miodon
CTCTCTCTCTCTCTCTCTCTCTCTCTCTCTCTCTCTCTCTCTCTCTCACACACACACACACACACACACACACACACACTTCTATTCACTAGGTATCTGCACAAATGCAACCTCACACACCCTCACACACCCACAAGGCTTCTGGTCTGTACGAGAGCACTGGGGAAGGTGCCTGTTGACTACATCTAGCACAGCTGCCACATCACTCCTCCTCTTTCTGACATCTTCAAGAGCTGTGGGGCCTTGGCCTAAGGCAGGCAGCTACTCAAGAGCCACAGCTGTCAGAGAGAGAGAGGGAGAGAAAGAAAGAGAGAGAGAGAGAGAGAGAGAGAGAGAGAGGGAGGGAGGGAGGGAGGGAGGGAGACAGAGAAAGAAAAAGGGGGCAAGCAGCAGCATGATGATGGTTGGTGGTTAACGACCCACCATTACTTCTAGAAAGTAAAAATCCATCAGTTTAAAGACTGACACTAAAATTCCTGATGGCTTGTACAAATCTCTCTGCAGGGGGTGGTTCTGAGGCAGATAATTTTGTGGAAAAGCAAAAGCAAATAGGAAATCCCTTCCCCACTAAATGGATGTTGCTATCCAAGCACATGAACTCTACAGAGCGTAATCTAATAATGGTGATAAAAAAATATCTAAAAATAGTCGTTCATTAAGAGAATAATGTATATGCAGAAATATAAGATGATAATATTATCCAAGTGTGTACATCCAGATTGGATTCATATGGTCTCATATGGGAATGGAGTGGGATGTTTAAACTGATACACATGTGGGGATCATGTAGCCTGGTCACAGATGTGTTTGAACAACCAGCGAATGGAGCCAATGGCCTCTGAAGGCCTGCCCAGCCCTGAGCCCTCCAACACCACAGCTCCTTTCTCAGGAGTCAGTGAAGAACAGACTCTTTTCTGCAATGAGAATATTTGGGGTCACAGTCAGAAAGCTGTCTCTCTCTCTCTCTCTCTCTCTCTCTCTCTCTCTCTCTCTCATGAAGATGCAGTCGCTCGACACTGGAGCATCCATAAGAGAGGCAGGAGGAGGACAGGAGCAGAGGAATCCATCATGTATGCCCTGATCTGCTGCCAGCTTTTGCATTTAACACCAAGAGTTATGGAGTGAGTTTGACTGAAGCCATAGCCAAAACATGCCGAAAGCCTCTCCTTAGTTTGATTTTTATGGGTTGGGCTATTTGTGGGTTTGGGTTGGGAGCAGATTGTGGCTCTGGGACAGATGTGTTTTTGAAGGGACTGCACGGTTTCTACTGTTAAAGGCACGCAGACACCATGATGACTGCATTGTGTGGGAAGGCTGTATGTTATGCAATACGTGGTCATAGTAAAGGAGAATGGAGGGGCATTTTTAATATGGCCTTGTAAGGCACATCATGAAAAAAACAAAGACAACAAAAAAAAAACACATTTACAGATGGAGGGGATTGGCGATGGTGGTGCAGGTGGTAGATGAGCCATTTGCAGGTTTTAGCCTCACTCTACCTGACCTCATTGAAGTGTCCTTGAGCAAGACACTGGACCCCAAAATTGCTCCTGGTGGCAGGTTGGTGCCTTGCATGGTAGGCTCCTCCACTGGTGTGTAAGTGTGTGTGTGTGATTGGGTGAATGCCATAAGCAGGCGGCACGTGTAGAGGCAGTGGTCCTGACCGTGTGCATCACTGTGAGATAGCTAGAAATGTTTTTTTGATTCCTCTGTATGTCCAGTATATGTACAGAAATTGACAACAAACAAACTTAACTATAGAGTGTTTATAGAGTTTGTCATTTGAATAACAGGAAAGCTGGAAAAAGATAGAAAAACAAGGAAACAAACAAACCAAAATGGACATAAAGGCAGACGCACTGCAGACAAAACAATCACTTCCCTCCACGCCCACACTCCACCACCTCATCTGATGCAATGTTGCCATGGTGCTGGACACTCATCTCCAACGAAAATGCAGCGAACGGCCAAGCGAATGAGGGATGGGGAGGGGAAGGCTGTGCTGATGGAGGAGTGATGGAAGGATACTTGTTTGACACCACACCTCTATTTCTGTCTTGCTTCCTTCCTTCCTGTTAGTTCTTCTCCTCTCTGTCTTATATGCAAAAATCAACCCCTCGAAAGATTATTCTCTCATTGTATGGGGAGATTAGAATTGTCAAAACAGCTTTCCCAGAACCATAACACATCTCCTTTCTCTCACTTCATTACTGTTTTCCTCCTGTTTATTTTACTTAGTAACTTAGAGACACATACATTATGACCATTATTATACACACATACTTTATCTGGTGTGCTTTGGGGAACATTCAAAGGCTTGCTAGGTTGTAAGTAAATCTTCATTTGTTCCGAGTCTGGACTGCCCTTTCCTGATGGTCTCTCAGAGTCATTGGCCCTGTCACTGTCTGTCAGAGCAGCTTCAACAACTCTGTAATTTTTATCTGCTCGCTGCATGTGTTAGAGTACACAACAGTGCTTCTGCGGTCTTAAACCTCACCACAAATTACATGTTAGGCAAAGCAGACGTGGGGGCACAGACGCCACAATGGGGATGGCACGTAGCCAGTGATGTCATGCGCTATGATGCTTTAAATAGGCTGTGATTTTCTCATAGGATTACATTGTTAGTGCCTGGAACCGTGACGCTCCTAAGCGCCACGCCGATCAAGAGCCTCCTTGGAGGTGGAGGAGGTGCAGTCTGGGAGAAGGTCGGGAGATGTGATGGAGCGCAGAGCCTGCGATAGCGACAGGTATGCTAATACAGGACTGGCCATGAGCCAGGAGGTCCCCAGCGTCTCCATCACTCAGTGCTTTGCTCGGGGATCCCGCGGGGGCCCTCGGATGGGCCTTTGGAGCAGCAGCTGGCCGGGTGAGCTACATAACACCCAGGGGCCCGTGGGCCTCAGCCTGGGATTGTTTACGTGCCGCATGGGTGGCTTGTTTGCTTGCATGTGTTATTTGTTTTTTTTAGGTCTGTGTTGACCTGCACTAGTATACGTAAGAGTGAATGTGCGTGTATTTAAAGGAAAAAGGCAGTTCTAGATGACTGTGTGTGTGTGTCTGTGTTTGTTTGTGTGTGTGTGTGTGTGCATGTGTGTGTGTGTGTGCGTGTTTGTGCAGTAGCTTAGCACAAGTGTGTGGTGTATTTTACGCAGAGGGGATTTAAAAGGTCAGAGCGCAGTAGGGGAGGTCTTAAACACAATCACCTTTTTTTAATTGGTCAGGAGTTTCTCACAAACATTTACATTCGCACAAACACACTTGCACTCACACACACACAAACACACACACACACACACACACACTCTCTCTCTCTCTCACTCTCTCCTGTTTTCTTTACCAAATACTCTATTTAGTTCCACTGCTTGCACATATGCTCATGTATGTGAGGATTACCAACAAGACCATTGAGAACAGAGCAACCCTGGAACAGAGTAGTGCCAGCTAAATGCTACTGAATGACCTCATCAACACACACACACACACACACACACCGAAGTTCCCAGCCCCACCCGAACTCCAAAGTCAGGGAAACTTAGGCAACTGGGAAAACAATGTTGTGGGAACTTTCAGAAGAGCATTCCAGAAATGCTCTGAAAAAAGGGCGACATGGTTTGTAGGTTAGAGCTTGACGGTGACCGCGTGTGATAAGACTAACCTCCCGTGTCCAAGAGAACCATGCCTGAAGTTGGGGCTTGCAGACAGACAGACAGACAGACAGAAAAAAACAGGCAGAGGCATGGAGATGAGTTACATTTAGTTCATATCAGTCATACAAGACTGCTGAGCTACGTCTATGGGGAATAAAATACTGACCTTCAGAAAAGGGCACCGCATTAAGTATCTCGAGATGAACCATTAACGACAGCCCTCGGACATGTTGGAAGGAGAGGAGTGCGAACGACGTAACAGCGGAGGAAAGGTAGAGTGAGAGAAAGAGTGCAGAAGGCCTCAGGGTCAGGCACTAGCCTTAGCAGGGTGCTGTGGCGCAGACAAAACGCAGACGCCTCACGCCGCGAGGGCCGCTGTCGCAGCAGGATGTCTGTAACTTCAACCTACTCACACACACACACACACACTCTTTCACACCCAACTCACCCTCTACCATCAGCACAACCCACTGGTGTAACAGCAGGGGGCTTCCATGCTCTTCGAGGCATTTTTAATAAAAAAAAATAAAAATGGCACACCCAGTAAAAAAATCGAAAGAGTGAAGTGCATTTTCAAAACAGAAGGGTTATGTGGCTATAGACATTAGACTTGACCCAGGAGAAAATGTATAGTATTCGCCAAGGCGGGGCAGGAGTTTTATTTAAATGAACATAAATAAATGTGCACCGTATATTTTGTTGGGATTTTATGACCTTGTCTGAAATGGTCCCTGTTCCCTTTTCACCGATTTAGTTCTTGGATAAACATGGATAAATGAAAGAAAGGAATAAGGAACAGACGATTGTGCAATTCAGAAAGAAAGTAGAACAGAAAGAGAGGGCACAGAAAGAGAGAGAGAGAGAGAGAGAGAGAGAGAGAGAGAGAGAGAGAGATGGAGGAGTTTAGGAAAGGAAAGAAGGGAGGGAGAAATTCAGTATTACTCTTCAGCCCTCCCTTGGTCCTTTGGAATGCAGCAAGAATCCCATCCCAGACTCCCCCAGGCCCATGAACCCCAGCACACACACACACACACATACACACACACACACACACGCACAATAATGCAAACACACACACACATACAAAACAAAACGTGCTACCCCTCTTCCTCAGAGAGGACATGTGGTAACACTTTACCTAAAGCTCAATTGTATATAATGTCTGTGGAATGCACCATGTCATATCCATGGCACATTATACAACTTCTAAACACACATACATACACACACACACACACACATATATATCATATCTATCTGATATAGTGTCCACTACACATTACCACTGATGTGTTACTGAGTGATAGCATGCATTTGGTAATGACAGCTTTAGTGAGAAAACGTAAACATACATAAAACTGTTTGGGTGTCTGTAGTGCAACTTACAGCAAATGTTAACTAGTGTGCTTAGTCGTATGTTGGTAAAACACACTGTATGCAGAGTTTTAAAAAAAACGGACACTGCATGAGACAAGTGTGAAAATGTGTAAAAAAAAACACACACACACACACACAAGCATTCCAATGTGAATTACTGGCTTCTCTCACAGCCGAGTCCAGTGTAGCCAAGGCTCTTGTTGTGGCCACTGTGGTAAACAAACTGACACGGTCTCAGCCTCACACTTTCTCTCTCACACACACACACACAGCTACAGCACAGTAAATGCAGAAGAGCTGCTGACGGCCGTTTCCAGGGCAACGTAAAGAACAGTGTGCTTCCATCTAAACAAAAACACTCAGCGGCACGCCGTACTTCTCTTTTCTGTCCGGCAGTGTGTAGGAGGTTATCATCCTCAGCGCACTCTCTCTCTCTCTCTCTCTCTCTCTCTCTGTATGTGTATGTGTGGTATTAGAGGAAAGGGATGAGAATGAGGATGGGCAGTGGATGGCATGTACTCTATGTAGCACTATGTGTGCACGCTGACCCTCTGGGCCTGTGTGTACACTGTAAATATGAAGGCAATGGAAGCCACCGTCAGCAAGAAAACAGAGTGTGTGTGGATCCCATACACTACTACACACACACACACAGCAAGAAATTCTGAAGAGAAATCTATTTCGCTAGCCTGGGAACCAGACCAACATAAATGAAGACGGAGGGTCTGGCGATGAGTGACTGACCTCACATAGTAGGGACCTAACCAGTAATAGATCCGTTGTACATTTTAAATGCGCATAGTTTAAAGATTGGCAGTCATTAGTTAAATCATTTATTTCCCTTAACAATGGGATATTATTTTCAGATTGGCCTTAAGCTTGTTATGTATAACAGGCTACCTTTGAAGTAGATCTGATTATTTTTTTCACTGATCCATATACGCTCATGAATGGTAACCATAACAAAAAAAAAATCAAAGCTAACCAATGTAACCACGCCTGAAATTAAAGAGCACAGCAATGTGACACTAGCTATGGCAACAACACAAACGTTGTTCATGTTTTATCCTTCACATAATGCCCAGCCCATAATGGATATGCATTTTGGTTCTTAGATGTTTGGCCAGTCTTTAAATGCAGTGCCTTATCAATTACAATGTAGTATTCATCAAACCCACACAAGACATGTGCATTAGTGTAACAACACAGAAAATGTCTATCTTTTTGAATGTGTGTGTGTTTGTGTGTGTGTGTGTGAGCGTGTGTTTGTCTGTGTGTGTGCGTGTGTGTGTGTCAGCGTGAACGTGTTGAAAGGTAAGGAGTTTCATGAGGAGAATTTGTGCCCTAAAGAGGGGGTGTACTGCCACTGCAGCAGGAGTTGGAGGTTGGAAATTGAGTGTGGGAAAGATAATCCACAGTGTGAAGCCAAAACACATCCAGTGGAGCCCATCAGAATCACACACGCACACACACAGAAACACAGAGTGCCGGTGGATATTTTAGACTCCAAGACAGAAAATAATGTTGGGCCCCCTAAACATTGTTTATGATATTAAAATGTTCCCTGAGGCCTCCGTCAGTGCACTCATGGCGCTTTTCCAAGACATGGTGCCCGCTCGACTCTACATTACTCTTCCCTACTCTAATCGGTTTAGTTGCTTTTTCACCACAATACGGCCATACGAGAGGAGAATAGGGTGAGGGATAGCACAAACGTCTATATAAAAGCTCTACATACTTAGGCCTAGGAGGTAATGGCCAAAGGCTGAGTTATACTTAAATACTACTGTGATTTGCTGCTTATCGAGAATTTGCCTAACTTGTTTGAACATTGACATGAACATGGAGATGAGATGCACTTCAGGTACCAATCACTAATCACAATCCTCAACTCATTAGAGCCCTTAAGGTCTGCGTTGTCCGTCAAAGTCGTGTGTCTGAGTCATCTGTCTGAGTTGTGTTGACGCATAATTAGTATTTTTTGGAAGACGCAGACAAACTGCAAAGTGTCAATGTGACAAAGAAGTAGAAATCCAGCTTAACTACCTTTCTGTGTCCTAACCCACTTTATGATTGTCAGTTAAACATGCTCTTATAGGAAAACCAACCACGTTTTTATTTCTTTCACAATGTCACTGTATCCTCCATCCCCTGCCTCTAACAAACATAGACCCAAAATCCGCTCACTCTATCAGAGATTTTCAAATGTTTTCTCTTTATCAGCTCTCCCTCTATCTGCTGTCTCACTTACCTCTTCTCTTCCCTAACAATATGTCCAAGGTTCCCCATGTTTGACACAGAGAGATAATGAAGGAGAAAGAGATCAAATCCACCTCCTCTTAAGTCCCCCTAAACACTGCCTCAAGTGACTAAATGAATGACTGAATGAACCCTGTTGATGTTTGTGGTGTTTGTTTTACGTTAGACATCGCCCAGAGGAATCGGCAAATGACCCAAACTCCCCTCCTCCCCTCCGATGACTGCAATAAATAAATAAACTCAGTCTGAGTGGCCGGGACGGCTCTGCCATACGCACACTGCATGCTGAACAGACTAGCCACAAAGATTTTGCAAGAGATGCCATTGTTTTCGCTCCTCTGTCTCCCTAGATTCATGGACTTCAGTGGTGGCTATCATTAATCACTGCAACTATTATTGGATGGATGGTTGAAAGCTCGGTTGGCTTGGGACTGTCCAACTAGGTTGCCTGTTGAGAGATGAAGGATTTTTTTTTTGTGTTTATCCTCAAATAGCACTGGAGTGACATCACTTCCAGAGCTTAGGGGGACAACCGCTCCTCTCAGATGGATTGGGGGAGTTGGGGCTTTCATTTCCAACAGCTTAAAATCATTAAGGCCAAAACACTTGCTTGATGCAAGGCGGGGGACAGCAGGAACCCTGGGTGAACCTGAGGGTGTGGACGCCCTTCTTCAAGACTCGGAGCGCAGAGACGGACAAACAGGCGGACGGTTGGACAGTTGGGTGGCCTGCGCTCTATTCGTCTGATGTGACTGCTCTCCTGGAAAGCCTACATACAACAGGCGGCCTGGGATTTCTAGGTCACAGATGAGAAGAAGGCAGAATACAATACAGTAGAGATGTGCAGTTTATACATTTAAACAATTAGTCATTTAATTTGATCAGGCCAACATAAGCTACTTTTGCCTGTGCCTTGACAACAGAGTTGTGAGTAGAGTTGTGCTAGATGACTCAGGTGACTCACTATTGTATTTTCTGTGTAATTAGAAAAAAACAAATGCTTAGGATTGGAAAATGGAAGATTATTTCAAATTCAACCATCAACTTGCATATTACATACAGTATAGAATGGTGAACCTCAGAAGGTTTTTGTGCCATTGAACACATTGTGAAAGCATAACAATGTGTTACTACTGACTGACTTCATGACACAAGTGAACTGGCATTGCCAACAAACTTTGCTTAGGCAAGGCCTGCAGTAAAGATCATAGTCTTTTTGGCACCATTCGGTTAGTCAGTCCAATAAAGTAATTGGCCTTCCACAGCTAAAAATGTTTGGCTGTACTGATTGTGAATTGACAGTGATTACTAGCACTGGCCTAAAAATAAGGGATTCTTTAACATTGTCATATATGGAAATGTCTTAAGAGGAGAGAGAGAGAGGGTGTGTGGATGTGTGTGTGTGTCAGTCACTGCTGTTCAGTTGGACCAACTGAACTCCCTAGCCTCTGACTTAATAAACTGGCCCCATGTAAACACACACACACACACACACACCAATGTTTGCTATTACCAGGATCACATGACACCATTTCTTCAAGTGGGTTTTTAATTATCTCAGACACTAAGAAGTGAAAGAGACGGGAGGAGAAGAAAGGGTGGGAGATGAAAGAGAACAGAAAGAAATAAGGGATGCAAACAGATGTATACGATGCCTGTAATGTTACCCAGCACTAAACAAACTACCTAAACCCCATATAATTTGCAGCCATGCTAACAAAGTAAGGCAGACTACCTAATTAAGCCTAGCATCGGCTAGTTGGACCACTTTCTGAGTCACAACACTGTCAGCCTGGGCTTTAACACTAGCCGCCCAATTTCATAAGAAAAATATAAGAAAAAATATCTGTGCAGTCTCCATGAAACTTCGTGGCATGTGTGAGGGATGGGCTAACTTCCCATCCCATGAAGCTGTTCCCAACCCAAACAGCATCCCATAGTGTAATTGAGCATTTAGAAGAATAGTAACATACACAGGTTATCTGTTTTCAACATAGTGTAATTGAGCATTTAGAAGAATGTTAACCTGTTTTCAACATAGTGTAATTGAGCATTTAGAAGAATATTAAAATACACAGGTTATCTGTTCCCAACCCAAACAGCATCCCAACAATATAGTGTAATTGAGCATTTAGAAGAATATTAACATACACAGGTTATCTCTATATCCACGACACAGACAGAATTAAATTGATGTTGATGTATATGTCAACTTAATGGAATTAATAGTTTTTTTTCACCCCCACTTCAACTAAAGTGTAATATTGAGTATAGGGCCACTGAATACATTTCTTAATGCACAATTTTAATATTTATTATTACTGGGTTTTCCCGTTTGGTTTGTAAATATGTACAAGTGATAGCCAGATTTGTATGAGGTTCAATTTGGATTTCCAAATGATGTCATGTAGTATAAAGAAATCAATAAACAAGCCCTGCAAGCCACCCACAACGGCTCCGCACCCCACATCTGGATCTCAATCCACAGTTAGGAAACACTGGTTTCGATGGACAACTGCTGTTCAACTTGTTGTATGTGCCTGTCCCAATTTGAGCATCTAATTTCCCAAAGGAGAAGGGCACCCTCCGCAGGCAGTAATGTTGTATTGCAATCTGGAGGAACTGGCAACCATCAGCTGCTCCAACTGCTCACTCTGCTGCTGAGTATCAGTGATTTCCAGCCGGTCATATGTATTTGGTTCAGATGAATCACTTTGATTTGACTTCAACATAAATTGTTTTAATTAAAGTTTTAATAAAGCTTCTGTGTGTGTGTATGTGTGTGTGTGTGTGTGTGTGTGTGTATGTGTGAATGAAGAAAGGGGTTAAAGTGAGTTCAGTCATGGCCAGTGATGGACAGCAGGCGCCCATGCAGTCTCCATGCTCACACGGCAACCACTTCTTCCTGGCAACTCCAGAGCTCACGGCCTTTATTGATGGTTTAACACAAAGAATGCAGCATAAAACACGTTAGCATAGCATGATACCACACTGACCTCACACAGGCAGTGGCACGGGTCACATTCATCTTTCATCATTCATTTGACTCGGTTACTTCATTTTTTAGCTCTGAGTGTGCTCATCTTATCTATTTTTCACTTATTCTGGTTTTATGACACATCTGCATGACTTCCAAATGATTTTTTCAGTTCTTGTGTTATGAATTAGTGCCATCTGGGAAATAGTAGAGTCCATTCATTATGTTCCACACAGCTTTTTTTTCTTTTAAATGAGCAAGATAAAAAAAATCTCTCTTTTTTGTATAATAAGCCACTATAGTGAATTAGAGCAGCAATAATTGGACCATAAATAAACATGAGGACGTGTGGAGAGCCCCTTGAAGAGGGAAAAGAAGTGGCGTGGCAGACTTCACCAAACCAGTCGTCATCAACAAAACGCCCGTTACCTTGGAAACGGTGATCAAGAGACTGAAGTGTGCCCTCAGCTATCATTTCTTTTGGTCACCCTGGCAACATGACACTTTGGGGAAGCTGAAGCCTTTTTTTGTCCCCCGAAGAGTGTCTATGGGAACGGCGGCTTCTTCAAACACTAGAGGGCGCTAGGCAACAAAGAATTAAAGAGAAGCCCATTCTAATAGTAAAGTTTTGTTGAACTTCTCATACTCACAACATTGTAACCATCATCAAATTTACTTAATTTTAATAGTTATACAAGAAAAAGTGGGACTCAACTGTCAGAATGTTAAGTTTGTTCATTGCTGCCTACTTAATCGATTCATATTCAATCAATTCAATATATCAACAATAATTATTGCAAACTAACTCGTATAAAGAACCTCAGTGAATTACTTCAAGACTAAACTCTTTTCATGTCAAATTAGATGGCTGATAAGTGGAATTAAATATTTCTGTTCACACGCCTTTTTGGGTGCCTTTTGATCAAGCAAATAGACTAATCCTCCTGTATACACTGTAACAGAACTCACTGACTGAGCTGTTGAATTGTTCAATTACAGAACAGAAACAGAGAGAGGAAAGAGTGAGAGAGAGAGAGAGAGAGAGAGAGAGAGAGAGAGAGAGAGAGAGAGAGAGTCAGTGTAGTGTAAACTCTTTGTGCTTCAGTTGAGCAAGCAAACCTCAAGTTCGGGCTATTTATAGCCAGCTCTCTGTGCTGGTCTGCTCTGTCTCTCCCATGGCTCACGGTCGGTGAGGGGTCTGGTTTGTGGTCTATCAACCAAGGGCTCACACACACGCACACACACACACACACACACAAACACACACACACTTACTTGCCCAAGGCTGCTTTTTCTTCTGGTTTTCCTTCTTTGAAATATTTGGTGAATTAAGGTCAGTATAGAAGACTTAAAATAGTACACTCAAACTATGCTGGAATTATTTTTAGAGACGTATTCCATTTCACCAAAATTTGCCCAGCTAGGGTTTCATGTAAAATTGGTTGGTAAAGGCAGCACAATGTATGAATGGCCATTGCAAACTGTAGAAACCCAACAGAAAATGAAATTTCCAAAGTCTAACAATAACTTCTAACCATGCACTATATTAAAAAAAAGCAGCATGCGTTACATAAACATAACGTCTCTTTCAAGTTCAAGGTTTATCATCAACTTGAAAGAAACTAGTTCTCTTTACTTAAACTTGTCTTAAGCGAGTTAAGTAAACAGAACTAGTCTCTTTTAAATTTCAAGTAATTAATTCCTTTTTACAGTTTGGGAATTCAACAGATGATTGTTAGAACCTTCAAACACTACAGTTAATGTGATCTGATGTTAGCAATGAGGGCATTCAAACAGCACAAATCCTATCAGTGTGTGGGCATTACAACTGCAAATGGAACCCATTAGGTAAAGTCACCTGATGGCTAAATCCATTTAGGGGAGGAAAAGAGAAGAGTGGAGTTGGAAACTAGTTTTCTATTCTGTGGATAAATAGAGTAATTGAAACTAAATACAGGAATATGGAAATGCTCCTGCTTCAGCACCACATTGCACTGAGAAATAAATCCTTATATAAATATTGAGTGCTGGTAAGTAGTATTATAAGGTATTATAACAGAAAAGGGAAAAATAAATAAATAACTAAACTATTAGACCTGCCAACTCTCAGTATTTTAAAAGAAAAATCCCCTGCTCAAAATATTATAGAGGACCACGCTTTGCAATCCCTATGGTGTGGAAGAAAGTGGGAATTGTCTCAGTGCTTAATAAACAACAACTACAGCCGACAGCACTGAAAAGACATTAGTTAGGCCAGTATTAGTCTGATGGTGTTGAACAGAGAAAGGAGACTGGCTATCCACTTACTGGCTTACTTGCAGCTGAAATAGAGAAGCTCAAATCTAGGTGCGGCGGTTTAGGGCGGTTGAGTAAAACTCATTGGTCGAAAGCACTCCACTTACAAGCAGATCATGGTATGGCTCAGCATTAGAATCAACCTGGGGACAATGGAAACTGTAGAAATATAAGATCAAACTTAACTTGCGTACCCAAGCTATGGCCATTGTCTGGTCAGCTCGAACAACAGCAGATGGAAGTTCAACAGCGGAGGCAGCAGATGAAAACATCTTCAAATTGAGAGAGGTCTTAAGCAAAGGTTAATCCCACAATCCAATCACACCATTTGCGCCCAGAAAGCAGATGCTCAGCTCCATGAACTCTCCCCCATGGTTCACTTATCCTGCCTAAAAGCCTGATGACCCAATGAGCAGCACAATAGAACGCCTACCACCACTCTAGTGCAATGGTTTCCAACCTTTTTTTGCCTGAGACCCCCTTATCCCACGGAAAATATTGTAAGGCACACCTCCACATTGAATGATATTATTGCTCCTATAAGTTTGCAGTAAAGATGACAAAAAATGTTGTTTTCAAACAAACAGTGTGTTTATTACTATATCTAGATATGTTTATGCACAAATATTAGCATAATGTAAAATAGTAAAGCCATTTGTACCTGAAAAACCTTGGCCTTTAAATTGGCCCGTTAAAATTTCTTGTCAGTGGCTGTGACGTCTCTCATCTCATTTTGGGTGTGTGTCAATTATTTTGCTTAAGTTTGCACTCAAAAAATACTGACGCAGTATCGTGGACGAGTCGTCTGTAAATGTCTTATTAATTTGGAAGGCAAGAACTTTGGTAGAGAATGCACTGTGACTTCGAGAAAACGGAATACCATACCATAGTTCAGGTAACTATCTTGATATTTCCTGTATGTTGTGTTTCCAGAATTGCTAGCACTACGACCCAAAATGTTTGGCGCTTCCTCACCTGGGTTCAGTATGCTTGGGTCATTAGCTGCTAAAGGCGAATCAGTGAGAGACTGGAACAGAATCTGTTTTATGGAGGACGAATTACAAATTTGGCCAATTTTTGGTCAGCCAGGGGATAAAATTAAGGCAACATGATAATTCTCCTGATTGCCCACTGCTAAATTTTTTTTAAATATGACGCATCCCCCCACAGAGCTCACTGAGGCCCCCTTGTGGGCCGGGACCCCACTGCTTTTTGGCCTTTGCGAGAGCAACAAGAAATAGGATTCTCAGAAAAAAAACTCAATAAATGATTCAACTAGTCATATACAAACCATGGTCTAAACCATGATCTAAAAACGGTTATTTTCAGGCTTGTATTTTATTTTGAGTCTTATGCACATGTAAATTATTATTTGCTTTAAAGGTCTCCTTCCACAATAAACAGTTTAATACTTTATTTTTTTACATTATCATAGGTCAGCCCAAGTTGCACTTGTATGCTCAACTTCAAAATGCTCTCCTACCCCTGTAGTCTGTATTTGCCTGTGATGGAAAACAGCCGGGAAAAACAAGCAAATTGGAAAAGCCGTACAAATGTACGTCACTTTGAACATTAGCTATGCAGTTAGCCCGCCCTCAAGAAAACATTATTAGGCTGCCTGCAGACAGACCCACTAGAGGGAGCATCAGAGTGCTGTTAGCCAATCAGAGGCGATACGTTTGCATATCATTAATATTCATAAGAATCCTCTCCTATCCCTGCACTCGTTTTCACCTAACTAAAATAGCTTGAAACAAGACAACCACAGTATATTTTTGTCAAAACCAACTCTCATGACATTATTTTAGACAAGAGACCACCACAAAATTAATGAAAATACGATGGAATGAGACCTTTAAACATCCCATGCCATGCATACACACTCTTAGGGTACTGAAAAGAGAGCCCTGTGACAGAAGGGGCGTGGAGATAGGTGTTCCTGCAGTTGCCTGAGTGTAGTGGGCGTCCTGTTCCCTAAAGGCACAGCAGGTCTGGCATTCCAGCCTTCTCATGACGGGCCTCTTTTACCAGTCCCACATTTCACTCCCACGCACAAACACACACACACACACACAAACACACATCTGCATGGCCATTCAGGCCTTCACAAACTAAATATTCAAAGAATACCAGTCCTTCAAAGCGATTCATTTTCTTTCCAACACCATGCAGAGGCAGATAAAAACACAAGCCTGACCCAACCAATGCTTTATCAGCATAAAATCTATACATCACAGTGTATTGGGCACTGACTTATAAACCAGCAGTGTGAATTCTACTCCATAACAAGAGACAGGCTTGGAGTACTCAAGTCCAAGACTCAATCTTGAGTGCCAATTGTTCCTTCATTCTACAGACATGTAACTTGACTCTGACTTGCTTGCTGATAGCTTGGACTTGAACTTGGACCTTATGGACCTCATGCTCTAAGATGGACTCATATTTCCCCCATTTATCTTACTACTACTATACATAGCTCATAGAACATTTATAGAAAAACTTAGCCATATAACTGTAGCAACAGCAGTCACTGAGCTAATTAAACCAAGGTCCGCAAAGTTACTTCTTTAGTTAGTATAACGCTAACACAATTCAACAACGCTAACAACAATTCATCTGTCAAATTCATTTATTGACAAACTAGCCTTTCAAATAGCATTCTGTAGTTAGGCGCTTCAGCTGAGAAATAAGCATAAATGCAAGCATTTGATTTGGCTGGATTTTACCCTATCTGTAAGACAAGACAAATGTCTTATCTATGTTCAAGACAAGACAAACGATAATTGAAAATTCATGAAGGAGAATTGAATGGCTAAAATTAAAGGCGCTCTAAGCGATGCTGTTTCACGTCACTTCTTGTTGACATTCGAAGTATTGTCAAACAAAACGGAGGATAGCTCCAGAGAGGGTTCAAGCGTTATAGCTCACTCCTCCCCCTCCCTTCCATGCCTCCCGAAAGACTCATGAACCTTGTCGTTTATTGGCTGGAACACTGTTATGTTTCGTTTTCGTTTGTTATGCTAGGTTTGCTCACTGTGTTTTGTTGCCATTTGTGGAGCCAGGGCTGTCTACAGAGACCGCGTTTTTTTACAGTGTGTTCAGGGGACAGGCAGCTAGCAGATTGTGAGGAGATGTTTGCTGTATGTAACAACACATGTTTTAGTCCTAAAAACGTGTCACATCGCTTTGAGCACCTTTAAGCTATTAAGAGACATACCACTCTATAACGTCTTTTTTATTATTGTTTGATTGGTTTGATTGATTGATTTGGATCCTTAGGATTATCAGCAATCAGTTTTTTTTAAGAATCAGACCCTCCAGGACACACACACAAATGCCTTTAAACATTGAGAATGTTTTCAAGTCTTTTAAAGTATGTCTATCATGGTACGGTTCTGCTTGGATTCTTCCTAATAATAACCCAATGTCACAAGTGATTTGAATGATTTTCTTATGCCTGAATGCGCAGTCAATTTTATCTCTCATGTCACTCTGTTGACAGGCAGTATAATGGTTTATGGTGCACTTGCCATTTTTAACTGTCATATATTTGTCAGCATTTCTTTGAAATATTTGATACTCTTCAGTGCAAGCAATTGCATTCATTAATATGAAATATGTTGCGATACCTGTATTCAGCCCCTCCAGGATTTCGCGATGTTGCGATTTGCAACATCAACGCAACTTCAACCAATCCCCGTGAATTCAGGGCGGTGTTGCAATTTTAACTAATCACCGCAACTTTCCCGCAAAATTGACCAATCATTTGCGTGGTCTTGTCGAGCTCACGTCAAATCTTTTTTACTCTGAGCTAGAATTACACGTCTATGTCTACTCTGCAGCACGATCAATGGCATTCTAATTGCCCGGCCCACATTGAAGCACCCCGATTCTCCCAGTCAATCGGTCTCCCAGTCAAAGCGCGCATCTGGTTACGCGTTTGCTTCTGTTTTTTATGTGGTGGCATTTCTTCCGTGTTTTTAAAATACTTAACACATTTAATCGGGAGGTATAGGCTACGATTTAGCGATAGGCTTATCAAACATTTGACTCGATAGCAACAGTAAGACAGAGAGCAAAGATGATACCAACAGAGACCCAGACGACAAGAAACAACAGAGACAGGTCAGGAGAGCAACACCAATAAAATGTATTCGACAGAAACAGTGATCACAAATGGGCAAGAAAGTTCTACACTTTTAAATCACATGTCTTAAATTAAATGTTGAAGTTATAGTAGCTTCCATACAATGTCGAAGGGCAGTAGCTTCCATACAAATAAGCTAGTTTACATTTAGTAGCGTGGCTGTAGTGAAGCTGCAGCATGAGTAGCCTATGACTCTGATAGCTTAATTTAGCTTTTTTTTGGCAATGAAGTGATCCTTAAAGTTATATTATCAAGCATCAGCTCACTGCAGCAAATCCTCTAGGCTGCACATGAAGGATCAGTTCATTGCAATAATGTGATGCATTTGATGCGTCAGTCATGCCATAATAGTCCACAATGTATGATCATATCACAGTAAACAGGCATACAGTAGGCATATCAATAGGCTATATACTAATCAGTTACTATTGTATAGCTATTGAGAGAGCTGTTTGTTAATCAATACAGGAAGAGTCTAGAAGAAAGTTGGATTATTAAATATAGGCCTTTTTGTATATTAGAAATGTAGCTGTTTTGAACTACTGTCATTTTTAGCATTTGGTCTTAAATAGCTTTGGTGTAGTGAAGTTTCATCTGATGTGGAGTAACTGGTGGATGCTTAGTTAACTACATTTCCTGATTAGCTTGCCCAAGTGGTTATAATATATTGTTACACAGACAACTGAGGATAACAAAAGAGACAGGCAATATTATTGCACATAGGCTATACTTATGAAAGAGGTCAGAAGAGGAACCAATAAAATGTAGGTTACAGTAGGCCTATGTAGACTGTGAGGCAGATGAACAATGACAAAAAGTTCTATGCTGTTACATTTTTAAATGTTTTCAAAAGTTGGGCCTGCTGTAAAACTTTTCAGGGTTTGTTGCTTATATTCTAGTGCCACAGTATTTCAAGAAAAGGAGCAAGTAGTGGATTGTACTTTTAAACTGTGAAATTGGTGGATTTATAAAACCTTGCCATGTTGTGCGCATACACCTGCAAGAAAGTGTCCCTCATCTTTTTAAGATATCCAGGAAAGTGTCCCTCATTTGAGGTTGAGGGAGTTGGCAGCCCTAGTAAGGTTGTTTACAAGAATTTCTCAGTTTCTTTGTTCTTTTAATGTTTTTTTCTGTAATTTAATTTCCTCATTTTAAAAAAAGTAAAAAAGGGAAAATCACAATTACTTATAGCAACTTTTACTTCCTCACGCAATATAATCACAACAACAAACTAAAAATCACTGCAACTTTAATCGCATTTTTTGGGAAAAGCTCCCGCAACATCAGGTATTTTAGGCCGCAACAATCACAAAAAAGGCCCGCGAAATCCTGGAGGGACTGAAGAATGTGTATTTGTGAAAGCTGTTGTGGATTCAGCATGGACTTTCATTAGTAGTAGGATACGACTTGGACTCAACTCAGACTTGAGCACTGAAGACTTGAGACTGGACTTGAGGTTTAGTGTCTTGACTACAACACTGACTAGAGGCAAGTGCAAGGAAGAGAGAATGATTATTTTATCAGTAAAACAAAGGCTTGTCAATCCATGTTGGAAAGATGAGCAGGGAGACTAATAAAAGTATTCTAGAATGTTGTATCCTGTGGATTTAGAGGTGCAGGAACCAGGGCAGGGCGGGAAACTCAACCTTGTGCAGTGAAAGCCCCCTGATTCATTTCACAAAACAAATCCTGGAATCTGACAGTATCAAAAGTATTTGGGCAGTGCTATGATTGCCGTTCCAAACAAATAATTTTCTCTCACAGCGATAGGGCTTGCACTGGAGCAGCATGTGAACGGAAACTGGCTGTCAGGCCTCATGTTCTGCAACAACATCCACAAATCAGTTCTGTTGATGGGCTGCGCTCTGGGGGAGCCCGGGCTCGAGTGTGGGGCCTGTCAGACCTCCAACATCTGCAGCCTCTTACGAACTCTCAAGTAGATCATAAATGGCTCCCAGCGCGGGAAGAAATGTTTCTGTTTGGCACAAAGCAAATTCTGCTGCAAGATACTGCTATATTATTTCAGCATGAGGTACAGTTGTTACTGAGCATGTAGCCCGACTGACATCATTCGTTTTCAAATAAGGAGGAAACGTCTTGCATCTCTGTTCAAAAAATAATTCTTAGGAATGGGGTTATCTTAGAGAGAAAAAAAGTGAACAAAATCAACTTAATGTGTTTTTTTTTTCTTCTCTTACTCTACTCCTCCTGTCCTTCTCTGTTCTCCCACTCTCTCCTTGAGGTAAGCTGGCCGAAGTGGGCAGGAAATGAATCTGGCTGTGGGAGGCGGTCGGTTGGGGGGGAGAGCAGAGGGTCCGTGTGAGCGCTCCTGTCCTAATGCACCTCCTGCCCTCACCTGACAGGTGAGCAGTGGCCCTGTGTCTCTCATCATTCATCACATCATTATAGTGACTCATAGATCCCAGTCCACCTTGTGCCTTAGCCTAACATCTTCATTATAGCTCGTAGATCGTGGTCCACCTTGAGCTTGGCCTAATGTCTCATTTATAGCCTGGCAAGATCCAATTTGTATTTCAATACAGTACCACATCAGGGTACAATTTCCAACTAGATCCCACAACCAATCAGAGAACTGAAACTGGTGGCAAACACAATAAGTTCAAACTAAGTGTTCATCGGCCGTAAAAGTCAACATCGGCTACATATTAGCTGTTTAACTTGCTGTTCACCACATGTTCAGTAGTGATGTGTAAGGCAGCAGTAAAGCAGATTTTGTATGTCTTGGGAAACTTAGATTTGGATCAGGGTGATCCATTTCAAAATTGTTTTGAAACACCATCATGCAAGTGAAATGGATCACCTAATCCAACACAAAGGATTTCCACATCCCAATAACTTAGACAAATGACAGTTTGATTGACGGAGCCCACATATATACAGGCTAAATATTATTGGATAAATTTACATTATATATAGTACATAGTTCCTTAAGCGCCCTGTGACTTTCGCATGAAGAAGGCATGATGAACATTTCTATATTGACTGCTGTCTTTACAACAACAAACAACAACAAAACAACTACATTTTCACTGTCTGCTTTGACCAGGTTTTATTGGCCTACTTTAAACTGTCCAAGCTAGAATCAAGTCACTGTTTTCTTTGTGATATTTTATCAAAGCCTATGTTGAGTACAAAAGGCTTATCATCATTGTTTTATCATTATCTACTCAGAGGCAGAGGGCTGCAGGGAAGATTATAACATCTATATTTAGCCAGATGACTGTGTGTTTAGAGGCTGTGTAAGGTAAGACAGGTCTAATTTTAGTCATGTCTACTTAAAATGACTGTTGCACTGAGGAAAGGTAAACTGCTTACACTCAAAAAAGTAAACTGAGAGAGCTGATTTTCATCCGAAAGCTTCAAACGGGAAAGGAAGTGCAGCAAGGGTGGTCCTACAAAGTTTCTCTGTAGAAGTTGCCCTCTTCACTGCCGTGTATACACACTTAAGACAGCACATCAGAGGATGACCCTTCAAAACAACTTGTCTTTTTCAAACACAAGGATGTAATAATGTATTAATGTTATCCTTTATTTGCCGTTCATAGAAAGTACAGTGAAAGAGCGTGAGGAAGACAAATGTTAACATCACATTATCGCCACACTTCCTCACCTTTGCCATCTATTCTGCATCAATGCAGGGTTATAGAGGCTTATTGCATCACACACTATTTGGTGTCATCAGCCAACGAGTGCACCGTTTTCCTGTAATTGATCTAATGATCAGACATAGTGCTGGTAAATGGGAGCGCCCATTGTAAATCTATATTTTTAACAATGCACTAATACGACAATAATTGGTATGAACACAAACAAAATGGGGGTGCTGATTTTTAAGTTTGTAAAACAAACTATTTGGTACTGTTTAGGTACAGCGTATGATGCTGCCTTTTGTTTATTATGTACATTGTATACAATGTCAAGGCCCGTATACATTGTATACAACGTGGGTTTTAATAGACTTTATAGAGCAACCTGATCTGTACTGTCTGAAACCCATGTGAGAGATGTGAAACCCATGTGCCATCACATGCTTCCATTTTGGTTAGCAAAAACGTAACATTAGGACTAATTAAGAACTGCGTTTCTTTGCAAGAATCAAGACGAGTTCTTCAAGCAAAGTGCACTGAACCTCATGAAGAAAACATCATTCCAGACACCATAATCTTGCCTTTGTTACATTCCAAACATATCTGCTTTCAAGGCCGACACCCTTATGCATCTTCAAAGCAGGTACATGTGTGTGTGTGTGTGTGTGTGTGTGTAATGCATATCCCCAGGACAAAGATGAGGTGATTCACTGATGAGAACCAGGGTGCATCTCTCTTTCCTTTAAGTCTGTAAAGGAGGAGGAGGAGGAGTGCAAAACAAAACTAGGAATTTCTCTTTACGCATTTGCCAGACAATCCTAAATATTTGGTTTGGACTGCATTCCATCTTAACACATTTCACTTACAGATAGCCTATGATATATCTGTGGAACTAAAACCACATTACCCTCATATAAATAACCCTAACGGTCTTCAATGCTCAACATTTTCCTTGTATTTGCACTTCCATGCCGTATTACTGTAGCAACGTTTAGTTTGATAAGGTGATATAAAATTATAATACATTTATATAAGCGCTGCAACTTATTACGTTTTCTACAACATAATTCATAGGAGTAACACCAGTCTGGGGCAGGGTGCCCTAGAATGCATTCTGTACGTCTTTGCCTGGGCTCTTATCCAGCTGTAAAACGAGGGCACTCTGCTCCAGAGGCTCCTAGTTTTCCACTTGTGACCCTCCCGCCTGCCACGTACATGAAACATATGGCCGCTCTTCACTTGACCTCGTGGTCCAAAAACCAAGACAGTGCTATCAAAACCCAAGAGGGTCAAAGGTCGCCAGGGTCCCTCTTTGATGTAGTGATTTATTCCGCCGAGCAGAGATGCAAGTCTATTAGTTACGGAGCGTCCAACGGGTACTGACACATTGAGAACACTTCTCGAGAAAAGGGGGAGTTTTCTCTTGTTTGTACAAGTGAACATATTTTACATGCTCGTTAGATTAATCTTGCTGAACTTTAGCGAGAAGTTTTTTTATTCCATTTCAAAAATAAAAGTTCTCTGCTACCAGAGAAATTTGTGAAATCGCTGAGCAATCCATAATGTTAGTGATGACAGGAGCCGAGGTGTTCAGATGTACAGTAGGGAAATAAGAATGGCGCTGTTATATAGTTGGCATTTGCTTTCACCGAGTCCAATTATCAGGACAACTTAAAGGCTGTTATTTCTCATAAGACCCAGTTACAACTCATGTGTGTAGTGTAGGAGTTGACAAAAATTGTCCTGGTTGATAATCAACAACAATATTCTTTATCTTTTTAAAGTTAGCCGCATTGGTCCTTTTTTCTTTTTAATGTGCTGCTTTGTCCCCAACACACCTGTCACCACTGAGGAGCTATGTGCCATTCCCGTTCAAAAGGATTGGAAATTAGTTATTACTGTAGCATAATTATTAAGTATATCTCTATATTTTTATTTTTAGAGGTGTGTGTGTGTGTGTGTGTGTGTGTGTGTGTGATATGCAATCAAAGATGTTTGTGTGAGTTTTTCTTGTATGTATGTATGTATGTATGAGTTTCTGCATTTGGAGATTTTGAGTAATTTACAAATCGAAAAACATAAAGCATTCACAGATGTGTATACTAATGCAGTTCCTCACAGCTAAAACATTCCACAGCTTGAAATAAAAAATCCTGCTTAAATTCAACCACGCACCATTCTAGATCAAAAACTTGAACATGAGATATCAGGATAAAAACATTTGATTATTTCAATAAAAACACCCATATGCAGTCTATCACAAACACATCTAAGATCAGGACTTGGCGATATGAATGTGTTCTTGGCACAGACTGGTGTGCTGAAAGGGAGGGACGCATGGCAGAGCTTCCAAAGCACATACTGTGTATCAGTACCTTTATTCTTCTGGAGCACTCGCATCCTTGGCCTACTGCCAGCATTGCATTGGTCCAAGACCAAAAAGAAATCTTTAAACAGTTTCAAGGATGTGTTACTAAAATGTAAAGGTGGATAAAACTTCTAATACCTCCTATGTCTCTTACTTTAGTGTATTAAACTAAAGTTGACAATGAAGTAATCCAAGTATTATCTTAGTGGAACTGAGCAGAGATTGGCTGTCTTGAGAGATATGTGAAGAAACTCAAATACTCAAATCAAACTACAAATGTAAAGTTGCAGTAAAGCCCATGGAGACAAATTCCAGCAATTAATCATTTTGTATTGGACTACTCAGACATAATAACATAGAAGCAAATACAAGTCAGGAAATTATTCTTCTATAAATGTATTTTCCGTCAAAACAAACATACAGATGAACCACATCCTGCTGGAGTAAGAACAACAACCCCCAGCTATCCTCAAAGGAGTCATGATTCATGATTCATTGCCTCATTTACAGGACAAGGTGACACCTGGGAAAAGACACCAGTAAGTTGTTACAAAAAGCCATGCTTATTCTGGAAGAGACCCAAAAACATGGTGAAAAAACGTAGAATAAAGATTCACAAAGACTTGCAGTATTTACTTAACTCGGCTCTGTTTAAACTAAGAGGTGATATGTCCTGTCTGTTCATCCGACACAAAGCGCTGGAAGACAAAGAGAGAGAGAGAGAGGGAGAGAGAGAGAGAGGGAAAGAATCTCCCAAACAGACAGGAATATCAACATCTGTTCCAGGAAACAAAACTACTTTCAATTGCAACAAATAAAACTGTCGGGAAAGAAATGTAAACCAGTGCTGAAGTGTAAGTGCTCCTTTCACAGTCTGTGTTTGTGTGGGTGTGTGTTTGTGTGTGTGTGTGCTACCTGGGTCTGCATATGTGTGTGTGTGTGTGTGTGTGTGTGTGTGCATACTCCCAACTACTAGGCTTTAAACTATTCTTCCCTGAGGCTACGTCCCACATTAGAGGTACTTAAGCGCAGCATAAAACTAATTATATATAACAATGTAAGAGTGACTCAAATGCAGCAGGCTATAAAACCAAGGCGAGTTCATAGGATGCCCTATGCAGACACCTAGCCAGCACTGCATTGCCCAACATAAGTAAGTAAAATTTGACTTGTGTGTCAGCAACAGCTGCTGATGTCAGTGGTGTACTTGCAGAATGGGGAGAAGTTTTATGGTGTGTTTTGGCTTGGTGTTCTCCTCCATGTTCTAGAGCATGCTAGAGCATGACCAAAGCAAGCCACATATCAAAAAGCGCCAGCCATTCACGTGGCCATGTGTGGTCACGACGTGTGTCTGAGTCTGTTGGGTAACAATATCTCCACCAGCCCCGTGTTTTCCACTGCCCCTGGCTTCAGGGTGAGGGAGAGGAAGGAAAGAGGAGGAAGATGGAAGGAAGCTGGATTTGCGAAACAGGAAGTGACAAAGAGAGGATGCAAAAAGATGGAACAGACTGGGTGTGTAGTCAACATAGCAGAGCAGATGAGGGTCGTAGCCAAAGGCCAAAGAGGCGAGTGACACAGGTATGTTGGCACACACACATCCTCTATTGTAGAACATTCCGGAAGGAATTTGGCAGTGAGTGTGACAAGTGAGACATCACATGGACAAATGAAGTGAGTCTCTGTAGTGGTGCCAGCTGTCGTTTCATACAATAGATGTGTTGTACTCGCAAAAAGAGCATCAATCATTGGCTGTGTGTGGCCAGTCATTACTATGCAAAGATTACCTTAAGCCATTGAGGGAAATTCACATTGAAAAAGCAACTCGAGGAATCCCATGAGTGTGTCACACAGGGGGCGGTGGGAGTACCCAGACGTTTTTGTTTGCTTGCATCAGCGACCCGAACACCAGTTCTGTCTCCTCGTTCCTCCAGTTGTGTGTGCTGACAGTGACAGAGTGGCCCTCTCAGCTGTCGCTCAAGAAAACAAAAGAAGAAGATGACCACCTTGGAGAGGTTCCCCAAGTAACCGTGTGCCTAAATAAGCTAGTTTCACCTAGCATCTTTTTTTTTAATATATATATTTGGGCTTTTTTGCCAGGACAGTGGAGAGAGACAGGAAGTGAATGGGAGAGAGCAGGGATGGGATCCGGAAAGGACCACGCGGCAGGAATCGAACCCGGGTCGCCAGTGTATGGTGCAGCTGCCCCAGCCAGTTGCGCCACAGCTGGGGCCTCGCCTAGCATCTTTAACTGTGTTATCTCTCTGTCAATATTAAGCTTATGAAGGGACAAAAGATAGATAGATAGATAGATAGATACTTTATTGATCCCCGAAGGGAAATTCAAGGCCAAGGGGAAATTCAAGAAATTCAATAACTAACTTACTCAAACTAATGGACACTCCAATAACATATATTAAAGGCCCACTATGCAACATTTTTCATTTAATTAATCCGTTTCATACTGTTTAGGATGCTAAAATTAGTCATTACACGGCGAACGAACGGTGTACAATGCGCCACCGTGGCCAATAGCGGTAGATACAGCACTTGCAATGTTCAGCAGCGCGGACCGCCTCCAATAGAATGCAGTGCAATACAATGCAATACAGCGGGCTTTAGAGGGAGCTCGTGAGAGAGAAAAACAGAATGTTGCTTAGTGCCGGTTTAAGTGTCAAGGATTCATCTGTCACATTGAAATACTAATGTAAAACATGTAGTAAAATTGCCATAAATTAGTGTACGAGCTTCAGAAAGACACAAGCAAATACATGTGTTTTAGTCCATATGTGTTCAGGATCCTAACCTTTAGTACAGCATTTTCAAGAGGTCATGGCGGCTTTGGTAACGTAGTGTGTATGGGTGGCGTCAAGTGGCGTCATTAGGCCATGTGAGAGGAAGACCACATCAGAGAATGTCACACAACAGCTAAAACAATCTATAGGCAGGGCAGCCTTTCTCCAAACCTGGTCATCATAAGCAGAGCCGTCTGCCTGCCCCTGGTCCCAACTCGAACCATGGATGAACGATGTATCCCCCCTCCACGTCTTACCTTCACAGCTTTGGCTACAGTTTCCCTCCACTCCATCTCTACCCACAGACAGTAAAAGAGGGCTACACAGATGAAGGCGCTTATTGGAGCTAGATCTTCATCTTGAGGCAAACTGACAGATTAGTCAGAGCACGTTTTTTAAGAGGCGCTTTGTAAAAATGACAAACTAATCTAAACTTTTCAAGCTGTTGGAGACTGATATAAAGGTAAACAAAAGTAAATGAAGATTAAAATGCATGGCCCAGCACAAAAGATTAAAAAGAAACGTGAAAAATAGCAAAATGGGTCCAGACAAGAGTTGGAGCTCCAGTATCAGGCTGCCATTATGCAGCAGCATCACCATAGTACCCGATATATTATACTTTTGTAATATTAAGGGACATCATAGCTATTTATAGTCCACATTGCATCTAAATATGAAAATAAATTTATTTGAAAAAACTTGTAAAGAGTTTAATACACAGAGTGGACGAAGACTTGCTGTCAGAGACATGAACTTTAATTGTCAAGACCTGATTAAACTTCTTCTTTGGCGGGACAGGTGCATGGTGTAAGGTGCATAGAAAAAAGCTGACTAGCACAGGGCTTAGACATCTAATACTAGTATTTAGCCTGGCACAGCCAACCTCATTTCACCAGACAGCATTCAATCAATCACTGGAACTGGTTTGGAACTCGCCTGGATGCATTTGTCTGCCTAAAAGGTTCAAGGCCTATAGCCTATAATCAGATACTTCCCAGACCCAGACCCCAGTATATAAAAACAAGGCCTTTTTGTTTTGTTTTGTTTTGTTTTTTTTTTTTTTTTTTTACTTTTTTATACTCTTAAGGTTATAACCTGTAGCAATGAGGTCTTGAAGAACTGGACCAGGAATGTAAAAATAATATTTCTGCTAAAAATAAATCTAAATAAATAAATTCCTGATTTTGGTGCAGCATTTTTATTTTTTCTTCACCTCTAGGTTCCAAATGTAAATGTAAGAGGGGACAGCCTTTATGCATCTGTGTTACTCTCAAAGACTGTTACCTGATGCCTGTGTGTGTGTGTGTGTGTGTGTGTGTGTGTGTGTGTGTGTGTGTGT
>JAGFZM010000025.1:544117-575196 GCA_017657215.1 Limnothrissa miodon
ATTTCGTGAAAATGTCACATATTTACTAAGAATTTGTTTTATGTTGGGGTTTTTTAAATGCAGATATCTGTCTACAATGCATAAGCTTATTGTAACATTAGGCCACCATCACCAGTGCTAACTAGCTCTCGCTAGTTTCTTAGCCGCTTTTCAAAACAGTTCTTTCACATGCATACACGCTCATATTGGTCAATGAGAAAAGTATAGCAAGCAAATTAGAAAAGTATGGAAAGGACCTAGTTCAAGTGCCTTTGCTCGCCATAGACTTACGTTGTCTATTTAGATCTATGGAGTGGTTCTGCAATGTGTTGCATACCGTTGACCTATTTTTTCCTAATTCCCTTGATTTTTTTTTTCAGAAGGCTATTACATTAGTCCCTCTGTAGCGTTTTGTTTTTATAATGAACCCTCGTTAAGGTTGCCAAGTACTGACCCGTACGCTGAATTGATCCTGATATCAAATAGCACACTTTTATTTGGGTATTTACCTTTCTTTTATCTATTGAGCCAATGTAACTTTTCATGTCGTTATTAGTATTTAAATGTATGTGACATACAAACGCCGTGACGTCCTCTGTCTGTGGGGAAAAATAACTGATTGAATGAATAGTGAACCAATAGCTAACATCAATTGAATGGGCTTCAGGAAAATTAAACGTTTTTTACAATTTGGTCTACATTGTATCAACTTTCCTGTGACGTTATTGTCTTTGGGTCTTTGGATAAATTCACATCTGGTTTACAGACTTTGAGTTCTGAATTCAGCTATGGTGTATTACTTTGTATTTTGTAAAATCTGGAATCCACTTATTCTGTTGTCTACCTTAGCATTCAGCTCTTCCAGTATTACCAGTGTTGTCACTATGTTTTTCACAGTTGGGACCGTTGGGCTGCTGAGGACCATGTTCTGCGAGATTCTGATGACAATCGAACATTACAGCGTGAATTGGCGCGCAAAGCTTTGGCTCGCATGTAAGCATCACTTATCCCATTTCCATGGCTGATTTTTGAAAGTCAGTAAAATCCAGAACTTGTTGGTAAATACACAAATGTAGACAGTGTGTGTAAGGATGATGTCCACATTTCATTATATATTCTCATGGCAGGAAGAGAAAAGGATGGAGGAAACGACGCTGTCGTTTACCTGGTGTTAATGCAGCTTTAAAGCCCCTTCCTGAAGAAGAGGAAGAAGAGAGCGATGACACTTGTAAGTATTTTGAACGGAGCCACCCACTGAATGTACTCTTGGAATTAAGTGGTTGGTCTCAGTGATGACTGAATTTGAATGTTGGTTATTTAATAAAGTCAAAAGTAGACTTTGTTGGGTCATATTTCAGAAGTCAAAGGTTGAAGTTCAAAGTCATGGTTCTTCCATGTATGGTCTATTCTTGTTAACATAGTATGTCAATAACTCCTGTTTTAGGCACTTTATTTTAAGTTAGGGGGGATGCTGACCTTGATTAAATGATCACCTTGCTAGATTTCTTATTGATTACTTATTTATTTTGCCTCACCACAGAAATATATAAGCTTAAAGCATTACTGTGTGGAAGCGATAACTGCAATATTATAAGTTTTTGGTATGTGTGTTATGAATTAGCTACTCTCAGGTAAACATCTGCATGTTTAGACTAATTTTATATGACTCAATGTGAACATTGTGAGAACATGTCTTCACTTGCATTTTTTATTTTTTTTTTAGCTTTGATCTCATCATCTGAGGACAGTGACGAGGACGATTCAGACCCTGAATCTTTAAAAAGTGGCGAAAGCGACTCGTCTGATGATTTGGATGAAATGGTACGGGAAAAACAAGCACTTCAGTCACACTAGCAGACTCAAATGTAAAGATGGCTTTTGTGTGTGTGTGTGTGTTTGTGTGCGTGTGTTCTTTTGGTGGCCACTGACGTGTGTGTGTGTGTGTGTGTGTTTGGACGCCAGAGGGAGGAGCAGGAGGCTCAGGGCAAACGGGAGGGTGAGGAGAAGGCTGTCTCTGTCACCATTGATATCCCTGACATCCTCAAGAAGAAGCTAGAGGATGACTGCTACTACATCAACAAGAGAAAAAAGGTCAGAATCGGATCGCCTGTGTACATAATTTTACTGGCCAGGGGCCACAAGGAAATATGCATGCATGTAATGCAAATATGCATGCAAATACTGATCTACTTATCATGAATTATTTATAGGCAGTTAAGGAAATGATTTAGCAATAACATCAGAAGTCTCATTTGTAGTGACATTTGTAAATGCTATCTTTTTTTAAATTTTGTTATTAACTTCTAGGTATTGCAAAAGTTTTTTTTTCTTTGTACTAAATGCTGCTGAATGTTAAATTTGGGCTAAATACTAAAATAATGTCCACCACCTGCACGGTTCCTGAACCTCATGACTGGTGTGATGGGAACAGCTGGTTAAGCTTCCGAGTCCCATGAACATCGTCAACATTCTGGAGTCGTATGTGAAGCACTTCACCCTCAACGCTGCCTTCTCTGCCAACGAGCGCCACCGTCACCGCCAGTCATCAGCCCCGACGGATCCTGGGCCTCAGCTTGTTCCCCCGGAGAAGAAGTAGGTCCATCACACACCTGAAGCTCCCTGGCAACTATGTCCTGCATTTATCCATCTCTGCCAGTTTCTGTTATTGATGGACGTGCTGTCTTTTATGTTTTATGTAACAATCACTCTGCCACTGCCTTTAGTGAGGACCTCTGCAAGGAGATGGTGGACGGACTGAGGATCACTTTCGACTTCACCCTTCCCATGATCCTCCTGTACCCCAATGAGCAGGCCCAGTTTAAGAAGGTCAGCTCCTCCAAGTTCGTCTTGCCCACCAGCGAGCCGTCGGCAGGTTCCAGCAGGTGAGAGGCCACACCTCATCAGATGTGATTGCTTGCTATGCATGTGTATCATCATAATAATTTTTAGGCAAGCAGCATATATATATATATATATATATATATATATATTTTTTTTTTTTTAACAAATAAGTAATTCACAAACAAGTGAATTATTCATATGATCAGTTACCACAAGCGACCTCACTAATTGACTTAGCTAATCTACTTGACTAGGGGGTTGAACTAATTAGAATCAGTTGTGTTGGTAAATAAGAACAACATAGTATGTAGTAAATTTCATTTTGATTTTTTTTTTGTACTTTCTGAAGCTGGACCTTTACCCCTCTGGTGACGTGTCCCTTGTCCAACTCCACCAGAGCCCTGCAGGAGCGCTCGCCCAGCCCCGGGGCCAACCCCTCCACCCCTCAGTCCGTCGACAGCCAGCCGGCGGTGAGCGAGACCTCCACAGGTCCGCCCCACTTCCCCCCGGCCCACGCCCCAGCGGGCACCCCCAAACGCCGCCGTGGCCCCACTTCCGCGGCAGAGGCGGCCGAGTGGGCGCAATCACTGCGGCGTTCCACGCGCAACACGTCTGGTGGAGAGCGCGACGGAGGTGGTGGTGGGGGTTGTGGTGGTGGAGGTGGTGGAGGGGGAGGCGGGAGCAGCAGCAGTACGTCACCCCCTCCCAAACGCCGCCTGGGAGACCACCATGGCACCCTGCCCAAGTTCTTCCTCAACCTGGAAAGGAGTAAGTCCCTTCACTTTCCAGCCTCATGAAAATATTGCCTATACAGGTTCAGGTTATTCATTAAGTGGTTTTAAAATGGGTTGAGTGATTTTTAAATGGGCTCATCAGAATGAGTGATTTTGAGGAATTTTGAAAAGGCTCAACGGTATGAAAGGGTCCTGTGTATATACTCTCCACTAGGTGGCGTTCTTTATCCATATTAAATGTGCCTTTTCTGTGCTGTGGCCGTAGAGAAACGAAAGTGAGGACAGAAGACCTTGAGCTTATTCTATGTTAACCTGACCTGCCACCTTCTTCCCCACTCAAGGAGTGGAATCATTCTCTGAGGACTACTGGGCAAACCTTACAGGATGAGCAAAATGGCCTCGCAGTTGATGTATTGTATTTTTTTCTTTCTGTCTCCGTCTCTTGTACCCAGAGACCCCTGTGCACAGTGGCTCCTCCTCCCCCTTACCGCTGACCCCAAGCAAAGATGGAAGTGGGGTGTTTGCTGGACTGGGCACACGCCGCAATAATGAACTAAATGAGGTGAATGACATGCCTTCACTTAAAAGTAGCCCCCCCGTTCTCAGTTTCACCAGTAGGAATCAATCACATAAACATGTATTAATAAGTCCTGTTGAAGACATATGACTTAAATGCAATTATTGTTAATAATATAATAATACTACCCATAATTTTAAAAGGGTAGTAATTTATTTTGCAGTAGGTCTAAAATACATAATGTATAGTATATATTGTATGACGTGGATATACAATTGCAAAATAACACTAGAGATCCTACAAGCATTTTTTTTTACCAGAAAGAGTGTCATGTAGTTGTGATCTACAATTTCAATCATAATGGCCATAACAAGATCTTAAAAAGTTCTAAAAGGTAGCTGGTGGAACCTTGAGAAATTCTAAAAGTATTAAATATGTGCTCATTTATGTACATTAATGAATAAGTTAATTTGTATAATTCCAGCCAAATTATCTGTGGGGATTAGCTTTTTGTTTAGTGCATGTCCTAGTAAAGGCTTCAAGGAGTTTGAAAGAGTGCATAAGCATCTGCATATAATTGGTATTCTGTGTGTGTGTGTGTGTGTGTGTGTGTGTGTGTGTGTGTGGTGTTTGTAGGTGTTGAGTTGGAGGCTGACTCCAGACAACTATCCTCAGAGTGACCAACCCCCTCCCCCCTCTTACCTCTACGGCTCACAGCATCTGCTCCGCCTCTTTGGTATGCAGTCTCCCTCTCTCTCCCTCCTCCTAATCTTAAACATACCCTTCTATCTCTCTGTATCATATGTCCACTCAGATGGCCATGTCATAAACTGTTTTTTCTTTGTATTCCTTAATCATTTTTACTGTATTTAATGTTTTGTAGAACATTTGTGTTATGCTACCTGATTATTCCAGTATTTTATGGAGTGTGTATGTATGTGTGTGACTATATTTAATTGACTGTTGAATGGCTAGCGCTCATTAGTCCTGTTCGCATTGCTTATCTGTAGTGAAACTGCCAGAGATCCTTGGGAAGATGCACATCCCTGAGAGGAACCTCAGAGCACTGGTCAAACACCTGGAGCTCTTCCTCAGGTACGTACACACTCACACTAACTCTCACTCACACACACACACACGCATACGTGAAATCCCTGATTAAAAACTATCCAGAATGACTGAATCTATGATAATGGCCGGGGATGTGGATATTTTGAATTGTGTACCACTACCATTGATGTTCCTGTCAAGTTGTCTTCATTACAATTCGGTTTCCTACATGATGTATTGCTCTTTGACTTAGTGCTACTTTGATTCCCAATCATTTTTCACGTCTACCATAATAATTGCTGAGTTTTTCTTGATGTACTGTTGCTGGTCATCTAAGCTACAGCATGTGAAAATGGTAGAGCTGGGACAATGTGATGACGTGATGTGAAAAAATTGGCGTCGATTTGTCAGTGTCAAACATTTACATCCTAACATGAGGGATAATCAGATAAAATGGTGGACAGAAGCGGCTAAATATTGCTCGCACACAATGGATAAGTACTTTACTAGTAATATGAACAATCCCGTCTCCTCAAGACTGCAAAGACAATCCATGGTATCCCATCGCACCATGACCTGATGTTGCTGTGTGTAGCCAGAGATGGGCATTAGGGCTTTAAAGGCCCACTATGCAACATTTTTCATTTAATTAATCCGTTTCATACAGTTTAGGATGCTAAAATGAGTCATTACACGGCGAACGAACGGCGCCTTTAGCGGTAGATACAGCACTTGCAATGTTCAGCAGCGCGGACCGCCTCCAATAGAATGCAGTGCAATACAATGCAGTGCAATACAATGCAATACAGCGGTCTTTAGAGGGAGCTTGTGAGAGAGAAAAACAGAAAGTTGCTAAGCCCTTCTTTAAAGTATAAAAAATATATATACATGTATATGCTATCTGTTCCAACGACAAGCCAACTGATTATAATTAGCAGATAATCTTAGCAAGGTCTGTATTAGTACAGTATATGCATATGGTAATACAGATGTCGGGAGGGATTTATTGCCACTAAGAAAGCATTGGAAAAGCTGTGCATGGACACCATATATAGAACTTTTAAACATGAATATCCTATGCCTAGTCAGTTTGATCCATTATTTAAGGAACTCTGGTAGTTATCTAGTCAGACATGCACAGCTCACAGCACTGTGAATTGACTGTTGTTAAATGATTTGAATACACATGAAGCGAGTTCTCAGCTGTCAGACTATTATATTGCATTCCATGGCACTCGCCTTTAGCAGATGATAATTTAAAAAAAATGCAGTAAATCTGCGCTTTATGTGGAAAATAAAACACTATAAAACATCTATTACAACAGAGCTTTTTCTAGACCTTGGAACTAAACAGTGTTTGTCAAAATGTCCGTAAAAGACGTTTGTAAAATGTTGGCGCACCAAGCATCTGATAACACTGGACTCGTTTTACTGTTTCCACCAGGTGACCCCTCTCACTCTACTGCCTGTTTCTTGGCACAATTGTTTTGTCCTTCTTTTTTCTCTCTCAATTATCCTTTCTTTCTCTCTCTTACACACACACAGACTGTGCGTGTGTGAATCCACATTGGAAGCACGGCAGCTCTGTGGGCGGTTACACAAGCTTCTGGTCTAATCTTTAAATCCAGCCAGGCGATCTTCAGCTGGCCCCAAACACTGGATTTGTTTATTATTCTCCTCTTCGCTTAATCATCACAGTGCACTACCGCCACCCGCCACAGCGCTGCGCTCTTGAGCTCCACACTGCTCCAGCTGTGTGTGAGTGTGAGTGTGTGAGAGGGAGGGAGAGAAAGAGAGGAGTCATTCCAACATGTGCCACAGAGGGAGATTGTCCTTGCATTGTATCCACTATGGAGGACGAGAAGCTGGGCGGGTTGATGTAACGGAATGAAGAAAGGCATGCTGGGATTGAGAGAAGGGATCTGAGAAAGAATGATTGAGGTTAATCCCAATCCTGTGTGAGAGAGAAAATATAGAAAGTGTGTGTGTGTTTTTGAGCTAACATGTTTCATTGGAGAAGGATAAAGCAGTTATACCAGTTGAAGGAAGAACAGAACTAGAAAATGTAGCTGGTGTTCAACTCCTCACTGAATTGCCATCAGTGGCTTGGTGTGCAACTACACTACATCACACTACACTACCACAAACCCGCCAAGCCAAGCATCATCAATGGCTGTGAATAGATAACTGCTGTGTGTGTGTGTGTGTGTCAGTCTCTCTCCCTCTTACCGCTCGGGGTATGGGAGAAGCAGAGGGAGGTGTCTCCGACGATGAGTATAATTTGGTACCGCTCTTAATTTTCGGGCTGATGAGGATAATTTGTTTGCGGTGGGATTAAGGGCCGGCGGACGCGGGGAAGCCAAGATGAGATGGCAAGATTTAGAGGATTTGGCGGGCGTAGCAGATACTAAGGACATTCGGGATTTACTCTGCCGATTAGGCGGGGAGATTTTCGCCCTCCGACTTGTGCGAATTGGGTTATTTAAGGCGAGCTGACGGCGCACCTTAGGCAGGCAGAGGAAAGGCGCCGAACGGGAGGCGCCACAATTGCCAAGTGACAAGACGACAAGATGCTTTTGTGGTGCCCTTTCGGATGCTATTTTGTGTGTTTTCACACAACTCGTGCCGTTGTTTGGCAGTCCGAATCATTCTCCTAGTGACAGTGTGAAGTGCTTGTGTTTGGCATGCATATTTCTAGGGACCATAAAAACATCGTCTCCGTACTGAACTGCAGTCAGGGTTTTTGATGGCTCAGCTACAGACAACTTGCCATCAGCTTTCAATTTACCTCATCATTGGAAGAGTGACAAAGTGGTTAAAAAAAAAGTGACCCTAATATATGGCCGTTACTGTATTTGGAGGATATGGTTCGGTCATGGAAATTTTTTTTAAATAATGGGAGAGTCCTGGAAAAGTTTTGAAGTCTGTGAGGATGGCAGCCCTGACGATTTGCCCAAATAGTTTTTCCCCTCATCTTTTCGAGGTGGAGCAAGCCTTAATGCTGCCCATTATATCTTATGCACTTGTTAATGCCTTTGACTCCACTTGGGTAAGGTCCTCATCGATTTTTCTCTCTTCTCTCTCTCCCTTCCCCTCTTCTTTCTCTATTTCCTCTCTCCTTTCTTTTTCTTTCCTTCTTTCCCTCCTCAGGTTTCTGGCCGAGTTCCATGAGGACTTCTTTCCAGAGTGTGCCTATGTGTCGGCTACTGAGGCGCATTACTGCATGAAGCAGCCGCATGCCACCTACTGAGCTTGCTCCGTGAACTGACTCCCCCCGCCCCCACCCCTGGCCACTGATCTCACACAGGTGATGCCCCACCTCACCCCAGAGGAACCTGTGTGCGCCGGCTCGACTAGCCAGACTAATGGGGTGCTTTTCCACAAGCAGCTGGACTGGACACCATGGCGGCTGATCAGGCCACTTCCTGTGTTTATGGCCAAGACTGCTGTGGATTGCTTCTTTGCAATCAAAGTTTTTTTTTTTACGCTTTACGTGCTCAAAGACTTTTATGTGATGTCCCGTGACTCTTGTTGCAGCCCAGCTCTTTCACCCGGCTCACTAGACTGCCCCTTCAAAAAAAAAAAAAAAAAGACTTTTCTGAAAGGAATAATTGCTGCACCCTTACTCATGTGTTGGCTTTCCCTTCAAAGAACTGAGCTTTCTGTGTGTGTGTGTGTGCGCGCGCGTTTGTTGGTCTTCGCCACTTCTAAAAGTGTGAAGAACTAGGACTGCTCTCTTTCTTTCTTTCTTTCTTTCTTTCTTTCTTTCTTTCTTTTTCTCTCTCTCTCTCTCTCTCTCTCTCTCTCTCTCTCTCTCTCTCTCTCTCTCAGCCTTTGTTTTTTCTTTCGTTGTGTGGAGCAAGTCTCCTCATTGCTAGCTTCTGAATCCTGGCACTAGTGTGAATTTAGAAAGTCCAGTATAAAGTAGCCCCACGGCTGAGGGGATCTGATCCTGCTCCGGAAGGATCCGTAGACTGGTCTCTGAGATCGTCGTCGGCTGTATGTCGTTCTAATGCACTGGCTCTTGCTTGTATTTCTCTTCTTTTCCTGAGGCACAGTTTAGGCTATAATTGGATATGCATGTGACTGATGTAAAATATACAATGTATTGTGCTTGAATACAAAAAATGTTATTTTTTACACTTTGCCATTGTTGGATATTTAAAGGACAGTTGTGTTGTGAGTTGTCTTCATGGTCCTCAAATACAGTTTGTTTACTCCTTTTGAAATATTCTGTGTATCGCTATCAATTAACCTTCCGTAGTTAGCAATGTGGGCTCATTCAATCACACATTTACCAAATTAGATGTCAAAACAAATTCACTAAAGAGCGCTAGTAGGGCCCAGCCAAGTGCTGCAAAGATTACATAAACCCATCTCTCTCTCACTCACTCACTCACTCACACACACACACACACACACACACTCGCTCTCACACACCCTTATTGATTTATGAGCTCATACTCGACTGGGCGCCTAGCCTGAGCCTAGGTTGAAATGAAGGATCATGGCTCTGTCCCACACCAAGCACCAGTCGTCCTGCCCTGCCACTGTTAACAAGCTCTGTCTGCAGCTCTCGCCTTTGGAACCAGGCTAGGCTTTAGCGTTTTTGTTTGTTTTTTGTTTGCTTGTCTTTTTTGCATCTTCTGTGGTCCATCCCTAATATGCTCAGAAGTGTGCTGGGTCTCAAGTTAGAATCCCTCTGCTGCTGAGGAAGGGATGAAGGGTGTAGAAAATACTGAACACGCTCATCTTCTATCCTTCTGTTTTACTGTCTTAATAAGTTTTTGGTTCAGAAGCCTTCATGGGATCCTTCCCTGACCACATTAAGCATCTTTTCCACGAAGTCGTCAGTTCCACTAAAAGCCGTCTCAAATCCTCATATGTTCAGATAGGTAATGTTCAAAATGTCAAATAAGTTGGGTTCATTTTTGATCACCATTAGGATGTCCCATGATTTCGAGCAGCCTCTGTTTCTCATCTCTCATGACAAAATGCACTTCATCTGGCCTCTGTCCAGGTTAAGAACCCCCCCTCCTATCCTTCTGGACCTGAACTGGGATTTGGTTCTGCCGGTAAGTGCCGGTGAGTTGTGATAATTGCTCAGTATGAGGGCTGATTTGATTTGGACTTGCAGGAAAGCACGTTACCAGCCACTTAACGCCGGAACCCGATCCGGATGGTGTTGTGCGGCACATTGGGAAAGGTGGAGAAATTCTGAGCACTCCCACCCCTCTCTGAACCCATCTCCTCGTCTCCCACCCCTATGGATATCCTCTTACAACTGGGATGGCTCCTGCGTGCCACGAAATCTGAGCCCGCCTACCGTGCTAGCCACTTGTTTTTCCTCCTCTCGACATTTCTCTCTCTCTCTCTGTCTCTCTTCCTCGCCTCTTCCATCCTCTCTCAGTCCTCTCGTGTGACGGCGCGACGTCCAGAAGCTTTACGTCTCTCCGCCATGGATCCTGGGTGTGTCGGCGACACCGAGCCCCTGTCCGAGACCACGCTCACAGCAGCCGATGTGGGGTGGCTGGACCCAGAGGCCGAGAACGGGCCAGAGTGAGTAGATTCCCGAATGTCTCCCTGGGATTGACTGCGATTGACTGGGTTTGACATGGTGGGTTTGCTGTGATGGAACTTGAATGCTGAATGCTTTTCCTGCCTCCAAAAGGGCCTTAACGAGGGTCAAGAATGATGCACACTATAGGGATATGATTTACTGTTTTTTTGTTAGATTGATTTTGGTTTGCATGGCAGAATCGTCAACAACCAGTGCCGGAGATGTGAGACTTGTGCCACAACAAGGATCACTTGACAGTAAAACAGTAATGGCAATGCCGCTGTAGTGGTCTGGGTGTTAAGTGGCTTCTTGTTAATGACCAATCGTATTGACAACTTCTGTATGTGTGCTGGGCCTTTTTTACACACACACACACAGATATCCTATGTGGTCTCTGTTACAGGTTGTAGCTTGGAGTATCTATGTTCCAGTGCACTGTGTGTGATGACCACAGTATTTACAGTATATACTGCTGGTGGAACTGAATGTCTGAGGAAAGTGCGAGTGAGAGTGCCAAGGCTTCTGTAGTGTGGGATAGAGGTTGAGGCTCAACATAGAGTGACGCTCTAAAGTGGTTATTTCTTTCCCCCGAGAAGGCAAGCCTAAGCTAATTAGCCCAGAGTCCCTTAATCACCCCACCCATATCACACAGCGGGATACTCGATATCATTGTGTGTGTGGATGTGCGAAGGGGTTAACAAGTCTAATATGCAGCCCATGTGATCACTAATGGCCTTCATGTAGCCAATTTTCTCCCTACTCGTCCAATATCGCCAGCGTTCACCTCCAGCCTGATGACGGCATTGCGGTGGTCCCCGGTCGCGTGCCCCCTCACCTCCCCATTTCCATCATTTAGGCCCTGCCGCGTCCCTCCGCAGCATTGGTGCACGGTGGCGGCCATTACCCACTAATGTGCAGGGGCAGGCAGGGGTGGAGGAGCGCAGCCGGCGAAGCCGATCAATAGTTGCAGCAGTGTGCTAATGAGGACAGGCACGGACCTGCTGGCACCCAGCACGTGTGCTCGGCTTACTCTGCCAGTGTTTACGCGTCTCATTTCACCCCGTGGTTACAGCGCCCCAGACACACACACACACTCTCTCGCTTTTTCTCACTGCCGCTGCACCCATCCTTTAATCTCTCCCACCCACCTTGTCCGCAAATCCATTTATCACCATTACAGAGAGTGACTGGAGGAGCGAGGACCATCTCACATTTGATCCGGGACGCTCCCTGAAGACTCTCTGAAGTCCCCACATGGTTGCTTGTCAGGGACATGTGGATTTCACTCGTTATATGCTGCCTCTGGAGTGCCCTCAAAGAGTACTGCTGTCGCCTCTCGGTCTGAAAAAACAACGATGGGCTCCTCAGTTTCCTTGTGCAAAATAGTTTCATATTGAGTTCAATGCCAAAAAGTGTATGGTTATATGATAGGACTATACAATGGCAGCCTGTTATTGCAGCTCCCGTTATTGTTTTCATGCTTTCTGCTATTTTTCACGTTTCCTTTAATCTTTTGTGACCAGCCTTGTGCTGGATCATGACTTTTAAAATTTTATTTTTTCATCATCCATTAGTTTGGAGAGTTTTGATCAATTATTCATATAATAGTTTGGCTATGAGACTCATAGCCTATATAGCTCTGACCCCACCATGCACCCCCATCCACGGACCTGCTGAAGCTTCTTTTGCTACAAAGCGGAAGGAAACTGAGCCAAAAATTTGAATGTGAGGTTACAGTGAGATGTGGTTCCAGCCAGGGTTGAGACGGGGACCATGCGAAGTGCTACATTCTGGTGGCCAGGTTTGTTGGCAGTCCTTCCACTGATCATTGGCTGTTCAGCGGTCTCTGATGCTGGCCATATTCACGAGTGGGCCAAGTGATGTGATCTCAATAAACACCTTGGCTGAAGAATGACCTATCCCGTTCAACTTAAAGAAAGCGACGACCTCTGGAAGGTGCTGAACATAAACGGACTAATACACAATATGGACTACAACCTTTTATTTGCCTTAGTTTTTCTTGTGTCCTAACTAAATCTTTTGTTTATACAATTTCACTATGTGCTCTCTTACATAAAGCCCTCCACACTAACTGGTCACTGCCCTATATCGTCACATATTTCGATTATTTAGTTTGCTCATTATATTTCAAGTCGTGTTTCAAGTCTTGTGCATTTGTGTGCAAGGAGTGCACTGGGCTGTGGAACCGTGCACTGCCCCATCCAGCAGTGGCATTTGGCTGGGCTGCAGCGAGGGAGCCAAAGAGATTTGATGGGCTTATTCACATCATGTCACAGCGGCTCGGCAGCTTGTGGGGTCGATTCCAGCATTGATCCCCTTCATCCTCTTAGGAGAGAACTCTAATTGCAGTCCACGCTTCTCACAGACAATCACTTTCTCTTCTGTCTTTTTCTCCTTTTTTCCCCACTCCACCCCAATTTTTCATTTCATCTCATACAACAGGAAGGTAATGTTGAAGCATGTGTGTGATCAATGGAAAATGGCTTTGGCCATTTTTTTTTGTGTGTTTAGGCCACATGTTAACCTAAGATGGAGCTGGAATGGACCACGGTCCGGTGTCCTGATAACGTTCTTAAGGTGCTAAAAAGAATCTGAAAACATCACAACAAATCAGCGTTGTACCAGCGTTGTTTATTTTTATTATCGTAGTCCTTAAACTAAGCTTATTTACTAAACTAAACTAAGCTAAATTATATCTCTCAAGGCTTATTCCATGCTTCTAGCATTGAATGTTGTCATTTGCACTTTTTTGAGCATGTGTGAGATTTCTTCAAATATGTCGGGAGTCATTTAAACTTTTAGATAGAGGTTAAGAAGGCCTCGGACAAGCAGGCTCAGCTGAGATGTGAGATACCACTGAAACTCTCAAGTGACCCTGATTAGGCATGAAAGATTTTAACCAGTAATACTTTGACCCCCTCATGTCCTCTGACCTTTCCCCTTTTCCTCCACCAACTGTTTCCCTCTACCATGATACTATACACTTACTCAGTAGTTTGTTTACTCGACATACTCTACTGCTCATCTCTTATGCACAGTGCTACCATTTACAGTTTTACTCGCATATAGTTTAGTGTGTGTGTGTGTGTGTGGAGGGGAGGCATTTTTTCATGGTAGTCAAGTAAGCAAAGCTTTACTATTTGTGAAGTGTGACTTTTTAGATAGAACATGACCGCATTAAACAACTCGAGCTAATGTGGAGTTACTGGATCTATTTAAGGGCTCGAGCCTTATAGTGACTTACTTTATCTATTCAAATGTGCCTGACCCATTCTATCCTGGGCTAACACAGAGTAGTGAATCTCACAGTGCTGCTCTGTTAACAGAAAGAGGTCAATTGGTAGACTTTGGTTCTCTGTCTTTGACACAATCACTAATATGGATTTATGGGCGACTGCATGACTGCACTTGTGGTGTGAATGCACCGGTCAACCCCTGCGACAATGCCTGGCTTTGACTGCTCTAAAAATACTTGTGCGAACACACATGTACGAACACACACACATACGTACACACACTTGCACACTCATTACCACACAACAGGCTTGGTCATGAAAATGCTCCATCTTGCAGAAAGCTCAGGGGCCCCTTTCATCATGTCACTTCACTAATTGATTTCCCATCGTGAGTGTATAACGGAACAGCCCGTCGGGTATTCTCAGCACTCTTTAGGCGGACATCAGTCTCATCCCCTTCAGGGCAGCCTTGGCCCTCTCATGCACCCCTCTCCCCTTGCTTTGAGGAAGTGATCCTGCCAGATACACAGCGGGTTGACCCAAATTACAAATGTGATACTTCAGTGCCTCTGAAGGCCAGCATGGTGAAATGAGGCTTTGTTGAAGCTTTGAAGCATTAAAGCAAAAGAGTTGCAAAATGGTTCTTTTCTTAAAGCTTCATATAAGCTGTAAACGATCCCTAAGGCCATCTAGTAGGGGATAAATAAATTTTAGTGTACATGGGCTTTGAAAGGAGTTATCTAAGCACACTGTTCATTACACCCTGCTAATTTGACGTAGTCTCCGATGCTTTTCCAACTGTGCTAGATTTCTGTGAGTACTGTTGTGATTTGCCTAGTAGTAACAATAATAGTTCTTCTAGATGAAAGTCTCTCTGGGGGTGTCTCTATCTGGAGTTGTCAGATATATGTTAGAGCCTTTAGGCCTCTCACTGGGGCCAATCACAATGGAAACAGACCTAGTGCTGCTGTCGAGGGGTTAGTTTGGATTACCACATCCACACACATACCTTTTTGTGCTGATCTGGTCTTTGATCTGGGTAAGGACAGGGTTTCTTCTAACTCCAACTCCTGAGCAGCCTTTCATTTCTCTCCCACTTGACATTTCTACATGTGACATGACCTGCAACACCTACACTCCACAACTCAGCCTATTTTTAATTTCACCATTGGAGCAACTAGTTTGTCAGCAGCAGTGAGATTTCATTTAGCTCCATTCTGGATTAAAATCTAACATCTAAAAAACACAGTCTAATTTGGTAAAACTTTTTTTATAAGAACTAATTTCTTAAGCCTTGTCTATACTTCATGCCTAGCCATGCCAGAATTGGTTCTTTTCAGAAAGTGTAAAGCTGTTTATGACAATTAGCCTATGTACATGATCATTTGGGCTACCTTTTCTGTAGCATGTATATCACAGCAATATCACAGCTTTTGGTCATGTAATTACTAAGTTGTTAAACCTTCTTCTTTTTACTTAATAAAGGGGCGAATTTTTTTTTTTTCTAGTTACAGAGTTCGCTGGTGCTAGGCTAGTACAAGACAGTGGTTCTTGGTTTCCATGAAAAAAATTCTAACTACGCCTCAAAGTGTCGCAGACAACACAGACATCAAGAGTTCTGATTAGTCCGCTTTACATCGGTAGATGGACAGTTTGTGCAAACAATATATAGGTTCGTAATTTTCCTTCACATTTTGTCCTATACATCAATTTATTAAGTTATTTATGTATTTTTGACTAAAATGTTGTTAACCCAATAATTTACAGTGGTTAGCCTTACAAAGTGCTACCCATGAAGGCTTTACTGCAGATATTTAACAATCCTCTCAAATGTGAATGTTTCCATAACTGATCATCTGATCTATAGAGCCCATCAAATCATCCAGTGTACAGAGCCCATTGCCCCCATTGCTCCAATAGTCCGTGTTAATAGTTTAACTCTTTCCACTTGACTTGAGACCTTCCAGCCACGTGTATGTCTCCCTGAGCCCATAGAAAGGCATTGTTTCAGTTCACCAAATGTGCTGGTGGTGATTGAGAGCCCTCTTGGCACTCACTGACCGAGAGAGGAAAATAGAAAAAATATCAAACAAAACAATGACCAAAACACAAACCCAAAGCTACCCTTAAAGCCACAATCAATTACGTAAAAGGAGTCTCATTGCAACTGTAACTGGATGAGCGAACTAAATAGCTGATTCTTATTAGTGGTTTCATCTTGTTTGTGTGTGTGTGTGTGTGCACATTTGGGGGAGGGGGGAGTTCTGTTTGTGTGTGTTTTTTTTTTTATTTTTTCTTTGAAACTGTGTGTTATGTAAGAGCGGCCGCTCCAGATGGATAATTCTGTGTTGCAGCGCTTCAGTGAGTAATCAACGCTGTGTTCAGCCGCTCACAGGCCTCTGCCAGGCCACTGAACACTAAGCACTCTGCAGCCTGCATCTTTTAACACACACACACACACACACACGTGCAATGCATTGTAGTCTGATTTATTTTAAAAATGCACATGCAAGAAATTATACGAGTGCATTTATAATTTGATTAAGTCCACAAAGTAAAATAAATATATGATGTTATGTGCAACTTTTTCATGCTTAGAATAAGTGATAGTGAGTTCCTCCCTCAATAAAACATCACATATCGCCTACCGCAGCAACACTCTGCTGCCAACCTATGTAGAACTTTCATTTTAAAGTTCAAAATTAAAAATATAGCTTCACGTTTCTAGCCACATTTCATTCTACATTTGTAATAATATTATGCCATGGAAAGGTTACGTGTATAGAAAGGTCTTTGTGTATTACATGCCACTTATTCAGCAAAGGAAGCAATTCATGAGAATAGTTATTTATAAATGACTCAGTTCTAATTTCTGCATATTTGTTGAAAAAATAATTCTGCATATTTCTTAAATAAAAAAGGTATATGAAATAACAATTTTACACCTACTGGAGTCAAATTCCTTGTATACGCAAGTATACCTGGCCAATAAAGCTGATTCTGATTCTGATTTTACAGTGGCAACAATTGCCCACTTGGGGAATATTAGTCTACTAGTTTCTAAAACAGATAGTTCCGGTCCTTGATTGTAATTAGTTGAATCGTGTTCCATTCTGTCGTAAAATCCATAACACATCACCGACAGCATTTCATTTTATATTCATGTAATCATGGAAAATCATGAATGGTAGCCGAGCTTGGCAACCCTTTAGCTGAAAGATTTTTTTTGCAGCATGACTTGTTATCTATCAATCTGAATATGAAATCATACCAGATTAATGTGGTAACTCATGTCGCCTGTATAAGAAGCATCCCTTTGTAAGGTATGCATATGCATTATGATGACTTACTAATAACTAACTTACTAAAAAACTTCCCCACCATCCCTAGTAGCTAGAGCCACATGGTTAGAGATGCCCTGTAATGCATCTCATTCTATTTAATTACTTTCGTGGGATGGATTTGAATACGTTTCAGACAGTATCTAAATCACCACCACTGCTTCCTTAATTTATTTCAGGCCTGTACCGCAGCTCGCCCTTAGCCTCGCAGTCCCACACTGGAGCGTCAGTGTGTTATATACACCCACCTGATGTAGCCCTTTTCACATTTCACAGCCCCAATGTACCCCCCCCCCCCATTCCCCCCCAACACACATACACACCCTTTTCAAATAAAGCTCTGTCTCGTGCGGTGACTGCTCCACAGGAGGGTGATGCATCATTACGATGGCTGTGATGGCTCTCAGTATTTCTCTGTGCGTCTTGCCCAAGTACTGGAGTGGGCTGGCCCAAGCCTCTCTCTCTCTCCATCATGAGACAGGAGCAAATTTTTCCCAGCACTTCATTAGACAGCCCGTATTTCTCATTAATGGCCCATTGAACAGGAGCAGCCACCGGTGAGAGGCAATAGCTTCGCATCCTGTTGTTCTGGTTCCGCTCCACTCTGGACAGCTTTTGTGTATGAGAGAGAGTGAGTGAGTGGGCACAGCTGTTCAAGCATTGATCCTCTCCTTATCTGTGTGTCTCACTGACCTGTGTTTTTTACTTTCATTTTATCTTCCTTTCTCTTTGTCCCTTTTGCCTGTCTCTCTGATTCTCTCTCTCTCTCTCTCTCACTCTTTGTTTGTGAGTGTGTTCATGTATGTGAGTCTCTCAACATCTCCTGGCAAGAGTTCAATTATTTTGCTCATCTCTCATTCAATCTCCCTCCTCTGTTTTTCCCCCTGAATCCAACCACTCTTCTTCCTTCACCCCTCCCTCTCCATATCCCTGTGTCTCTCCTTTTCTTTCCCACCTCCCTTCCCTTCCACACTCGGCTCTTTCCCACCCTCTATTTACCCCCTCTCTTACTGGAATAATGTTGGGTCAGTGCAAAGACATGATAGTGGAGGGGGCTCAGAGTTAGATGACCGTTGACTCCCGGAGGACACTCGCATTTGTGTGTGTGTGTGAGTGAGAGGGAGAGAGAGTCATGTGTGTATGTTTGTGTGTGGTAAATGTGTGTGTGCGCACACTTTATCCTGACTGGCCCACATGTCCCGCTAAATCCATCACTGGCGGTGCCGAGCTAAGCTGGAACATTTGGCACCGCACAGAGGAGAGATAGGAAGGGTGGGAAAAAGAAAAGAAAAAAAGAGGGAGGGACAGAGAAAGAGAGACGAGCGAGGGAGATTGAGAGAGAGAGAGAGCATCTGAATCGGTGGAGGAGGAGGAGGAGGAGGAGGCGAGCTGGCTGGCTGGCACTGTGAGGAGGAAGAGGACGCGTGGCGCAGGACAGGAGCTGTTTGCCCCCCTCTGTGCCGTTGCGGCGCTGTGGTCAGTGCGTGAGGCGCCATGGATCGGGCCGACGACGAGCTGGGGGTCTTCACCATCATCCAGTGAGTAGCATGACCCCACCAATACCACCACCCTTCTCCGACCCCTACCCTCCACGCGCCCCACGAGATATCCCCCCTGAGGCTGCCCACTCTCTGGGGTGCTCAGTCCTCCATCTGTCTTGGTGCTGGTTTGGCGTTTCCCTGATGAACGTTTCCCACAAAGGCGCCAGAAGCGCGGCTTTGACATGCTGTGCTCAGGCACTGGCAGGACGGTTGAGCTGGGCATCACATGCCATAATCCACTTTGGAGATGCAAAGACAAAGTGTTTGGGGAGAGAAGCCCAGATGTTTTCCTGCGGACTTTGTAGCGTTTAAAAAAGCCTGTGTGTTAGGGATGCAAATGTCTTGTTCTTGTTTTTTTTTTTATTTGTTTGAAATAGTTGGGGGTATGCTGTTTTGCTTTCAGTAAACTTTTTGTGAAAATTCTAGGTATTTTTGTTTGATCTGCCATTGCAAATCTTAATAATCCCAACTGGGTTATTGATGTCTGTTATATTACAAATGCTTGGTACTTGACTGCACATATTTTCTTTTCCACACCAAATGTTCGACTGACCACCAAACTAGTCTAGACAAATCACTTGAAGTAATACAGATCACATTTCTGTCCTCCCCCTTTTGTCTGCTATTCTTTCTTTCCCTCTCTTCTTTCCTCTGCACAACCCGGAACATCTCATCAAAACCCATGGCAGCCATTTCAAGTGACTGAGTAAAAGCAAGGACCGCTAGACAAAGGGGGTCCAACAGTGCAATACAAACCCATTGGCCCTTTAGCCGTTATTCCATTACTGTGCTCAATATGTTGCAATGGGTGATTCACATCGACCAGGTTCGACATATCTGTTGCCTATCTGTTCCTAATGGCTGTGACTTCAATTCCAATAGTTTCATTTCAACTGAAAAGGTTTCAGCGCGGCTGCCCTGGGTTGGGGTTGTGGCCTCTCCAGGAACAAATGCATTGCTATTTACTCAAAGACCACTTATCAGATAAGTGACTGACGGACCTTAATGCTTTAAAACTCATCCCATCCCATATCAGTGGCTGCCATATCTCTTCAATGGAGGCATGGAGATGCATCTCCGTCCACTCAGTGGTGTTAGATTAGCCAAGATTACTCAAAGTAGCATTATACCCCCCCTGCAGCTGGCATATGGGGCTTTGTGCATCCCTCATGTGCGAGGCCCGCGTCCAGTCCACTTGTGTGCTGTTGTGGAATCCATTAGCTAGCAATGAAAGATTAATGCCGTCCATAGTGAAGTTATATGTAACATTGCCAAATGAGAACTGTAGCGGGGGATGCTAATCCTTGTGCACGCAGGAAAAGCATAGGACACCGAGACTGGGGGAAAGAAAGCGAGTTCATCTGTGGCAGTTTGAGAGACTTTGTGCAGGTTTTTACACCCTTACTCCAATCATTTTCTATGCTTAGTCAATTAGTCCTAAGAAATGACCTTTGTTAGATGCATAGGAAGAACCAGAACATGGTAGACCTTTTAACTTTTTTAAGCCATCATTTTCTACCTCTGATGCTTTGCAATGTGAGATGGGAATTGGTGCTGAATTAGTGTGATGGTTTTGAGTTGGTAGTTTTAGTTACTGATAACATTTTTAATGGTGCTGCCGATGGTGCATGGCAAAATAGCAACAGAAACAGAAAGAAAAACAGTTTTTGGGTGGTTTGTATGAAGTATATGTTTCTCGATGACATGAATCTGTGTATGTGTGTGTGTGTGTGTGTGTGTGTTACATTGCGTTTGTGTATTACATTGTGTTTGGCGACTGTGTGTTGCCGCGTGACATGAATGCAGATGACAGTGTGCGTTTCAGTGTGCCGGTGTGTGACGTGGCTGTCGGTGTGTGTGTGTGTGTGTGTGTGTATGTGACGTGTGCGAAGAGGTGGGCAGAGGCTGGCGCGGTGCTACCCGGCCCAGCCTGGTCCAGTGTGTCAGGCTATGAGGCTAATGCACTGTGGCAGTGCACCTTGCCCATCCATCTGCTTAAGTGGATGATATTGATGGGCGTCTTTGCCGGGCCTCGGGTCACTCTGATGGGCCACAGAGGGGGAGGCAGACAGCCAGCTCCTCATAGCCAGTTCCACCAGGGAGCACTGGGTACAGGGGCAGAATGCAGTCCAGGGTCATGCGGTATAAAGGAATATATCTGTGCCAGTGATCTCATGTAGAAACCAGCAAAGCATTTGTGAGTGGTAGACGTGTTGGAAAAGATATTGTCCATAAATTGATTACATATTTTGTTACATGTTGTCTTCTTTCTGTCTGAAGTGCTTTGGGTGGCCTTTGTGCTTCAAAATGTGCAATTATACATAAACAGCTTATTTACATTGGCAGGTGTTCAGCACGGATTTTAACTTTCTCTTTGAGAAACTGTCAAGAGATTGGCGAAGATTACGGGAAAAACACATGAGTTGTGTGAAATTGTGAAAGTGCTGCACGAGGATCTTTGTCTTGCAAAAACCCCTGCAATTTCATGTTATTATGCACTCTGTATGCTTGAGTTGAGTTAATAGCTTCGGGGCAAGCATATTTAGCTGAAATTATTTCCAATATTTGGTTTTGAATCTAGATTGTTCCAGTCTTCGAAATGTAATAACTTTTCTGAGCACTTTAATTACACAGTGTAAAAACTTGCTGAATACGGAATCAAATCCAGTCCATATATTTACTCTGTACTGGACATTTTAATATAAGATGCATGTTTGCACAGGAAAATTTAATCAACAACCTGTCACAGTTTAACAAGGCATGTAACAAAGTTGTTTGTCAACACATTGTGTCACAAAAGCAAATTATAACAAAAAAAAAACCAGTGGTCGGAAAAGCCCAGTCACGCCATTAGAGAAAACAGACGTGGTGACATGCAGGTGATGAGTTTATCTCTAAGCTATATCAGCCTCTTTATGTCAGTGTATCACTGTAGCATCAGTTTGTGTCGTTGGTTCTTGTCAGGCAGACGATAAATTGGCCTTAAAGAGGGGCTAAGAAACATTCTGTTTTTCTCTCTCACGAGCTCCCTCTAAAGACCGCTGTATTGCATTGTATTGCACTGAATTCTATTGGAGGTGGACCGCGCTGCTGAACATTGCAAGTGCTGTATCTACCGCTATTGGCCATGGTGGCGCATTCTACACCGTTAATTCGCCATGTAATGACTAATTTTAGCATCCTAAACAGTATGAAACGGATTAATTAAATTAAAAATGTTGCATGGTGGGCCTTTAACGCTGAATCAGAGCAGACAAATAAGACATGAATCATTCACTTCCGGGCACACATGGGGGCAGCGCTGAGTACATGCTCTGTCTCCCCGAGGTCCTGATAGATGCATGCTTGGGTCATCCTGTGTGTTTTAGAAGGGAAGGCATTACCAGCATTTGCACAAAAAATAGCCTTGCCTACGACTTACCAAACACCAGCCTTCAACGTTTGTGCCGCATTCCACAAAATATTCAAAAATATACTATACTGTACTACACTATACTATACTATACTATACTATACTATACTACACTGCTGTACTACTAGGCTACACTCTAAATGTCTTTGGAGCCGTATTCTAAATCCATGTTTGAAAGACAGTATGAGAAGTGCCGCCCATCCCTGACTGTACTGTGTTGAAGTGTCTGTGGGGTCATTACATAAGCCGGCCCAGTTAAACCAACAGAATTCACAGCTTGTCTGATTACACTGTGATTAGAAGCGCCGTCCTGCAGCAGGGGGGGTGCCTGGAGAGCAGGTTACCCAGGGAACGGGCAGACGGGGCTGGGGAGCCACGGGCGATTGAGCTGGGCCCTTGGGGGGGGTGGGGGGGGGGGGGGGGGGGGAGTGGAGAGGAGAGGATGGAGGTTAATCTCCGTGCAGATGATTACAGCATCAAGGTCAGCGCTCTGTGTGCTGGAAGGGGCCAGGAGACGTACCGACCACATGCCCCCCAGCATCTGTCTGAGGGATGATCACATGTGGAAAGGGTAGCTGACCCGCTGCTTAGGGAAGTTTTCGTTTTTTATTTTGACATTTCTCCGGCACCACTCAAGAGTGCCAATCTAAACGATCACGCTTTGTGCTCTGGGATTGATCAATAGTACTGTCCAATGATCCACGATGTGAGATGCTTTTCCAGAGTTCAGAGGCTTCATTGCCGTTTTCCTTTTCTGCAGTTCTTCTGATTGATTTGCAATGGCGGCATTTCCCTTTCACCTCAGCCTTGGATAGCTAGATGACCAAATTTCAAGGGCTCATCCGAGAAATTCCCTACAGAGAAATGTTAGATAACTTAAGCAATAAACACTGCAATATTATGCAGATGATATGGCTTTACAGCAGCACAGTCAAAGTGTAATATTGTCAAGCATTTGGAACACACAGAGAGAAAGAGAAGTATGGGGCAGAATTGGTAGATAAGAGGATTGCTCTCAAATTCAGAGGAGTTATTTGTCTGGTTGAAGGATATTCATTAGTGTGATGATCACTCCAGTCAATGTGTGATTAATATGGTGGTGTATGACAATATGGCTGTGTATGAATGTGCTGGAGGATCTGTGTGTGAATATTAGAGATCTATCAATGAAAATTCATTAAAGCAAAGACAGTAATAATAATCTCACGCTAGTATGGCGGTTTATAGGCATGGATATCGATATTTTTTTCTGTGTTTTGACAACATTTATGTTTTCATTTTTTCTTGGAAATGTGCAAATTGATGCAAGTAATTTTTTTAACGTTTAAAGTGTAAGATGGGTTTCGAATTCCTTTTGATTGATGATTCAATTCAATTCAATTTTATTTATATAGCACATTTTTACAAAGCGCTTAACACAAAGAGGCCCAATGAGCAACAGAGGCAAGGAAAAACTCCCTATCAGCGTTTTTTGTTTTTACTTGTTATGGTAAAGGAAGAAACCTCGGGCAGTTCCGACGGCTCAAGGGGCTAGACCAACTGCCTAGGGCAGGTTTTCAGTCTCTCAGATGGTGATTAGTCCATTGTTATTCCATTAGGTACACATTATAAGAAAATTGTGGTTTAAATAAAATAATATAGGTGTCCCATTATAATCCCAGGATATAGTCCCATGTCATTAGGTGCAGTCAAGCCAGGGGCCAGCTGGAGGCTGTATCAATCATGTCAGGGTCGTCTGTGGAGCTGAGGGCAGCCCGCCCAGGAAGCCAGAGATGCAGGATCAGGCACTGGAAGTCAGGGATGACCCTCAGCAGGGAGGCAGTGGCATGGACTGTGGAGTGGGTTGAGGACCATTCAGGAGTGCCACCGGATCAAATGTTGGAAGAAGGTCCTCAGCAGGATGGCATGTTCGGTGGGGTTGGTTGGGTACTCAAGAGGCAAGAGGTGCGGGGTCAGGCAGTAATGACTCACGACAGGATGGTAATGGCATGGAAAGTCAGAGAGGAAATGAGTTAGAACAGTCTCCATCAGATTTCAGAGAATGTGAGTTATATTGCAACCATGTATATATGTTGGCTAAGTGATGAAAGAAAGAAGTGGAGAGGAAAGAGAGAGGAGGAGAAAGACAGAGTGAAAATTCTATGGCTTAACAGACGGGTGGTTTGTGGCGGCATTAATCTATAGCAGCATAACTAAGGTATGATGTATAACAAGTTGGGTGTCATCTGCATAAGAGTGGAAGGTAATGCCATGTTTTCTAAGAATAGATCCTAAAGGTAGCATGTAAAGGGAGAATAGCAGAGGTCCCAGTACTGATCCTTGGGGTACACCATACTTAACTTCAGTGTGGCATGATGCTTCATTATGTGCATGATATTTTATCAGCTTATGCTGGACGCTTTGCTGTGATCAGTGTGCTCTGTGCTATGTGGGGTTCAATCTTTTTCCATGCTTAGTCAATTAGTCCTAAGAAATGACTTTTGTTAGATGCATAGGAAGAACCAGAACATGGTAGGCCTTTTAACTTTTTAAGCCATCTTTTTCTACCTCTGATGCTTTGCAATGTAAGATGGGAGTTTGTGCTGAATTAGTGTGATTGTTCTGAGTTGGTTATTTTAGTTACTGATAACATTTTAATGGTGCTGCCGATGGTGCATGGCAAAAGAGCAACAGAAACAAAAAGAAAAACATTTTTTGGGTGGTTTGTATGAAGTATATGTTTCTCGATGACATGAATCTGAGTGTGTGTCTGTGTGTGTGTGTGTGTGTTTGGCACAGCAAGTGTATCACATTGTGTTTGGCGACTGTGTGTTGCCGTAGGGGTGGGCGATATAGTCTAAAATTTATATTGCAATATATTTTGAACCATAGACGGTAGATGATATATATCACGGTATACTTTGGTATGTAACTTACAGCATAACAGTTTCTTAATGGTTACCATAGCATAAAGTCAATATGTACAACAGTTGTTTAGTCATTGTTCGGAGGTTATATTGGACTCTGAAATTCACACAGAAGTAAACTGGTAAGCTGCAATTGTGTCAGGCAGTAGCTGTTCAATTTATAGGCTCTTACAGTTTTGTTGTATGATTGAGAAGGTGCTATCAATAAGGTGAAGCTACAGGTCAACATTTTTTCACATGGTTGTGGAAATGCAATGAGCCTATCACGGTATGGCGATATGACCCAAAATCTCTATCATTGGCAAAATTCATATTGCATACGGTATATATCGTCTATATTGCCCACCCCTATGTTGCCGCGTGACATGAATGCAGATGACAGTGTGCCGGTGTGTGACGTGGTTGTCGGTTTGTGTGTGTGTGACGTGTGCGAAGAGGTGGGCAGAGGCTGGCGTGGTGCTACCCGGCCCAGCCTGGTCCAGTGTGTCAGGCTATGAGGCTAATGCACTGTGGCAGTGCACCTTGCCCATCCATCTGCTTAAGTGGATGATATTGATGGGCGCCTTTGCCGGGCTTCAGATCACACTGATGGGCCACAGAGGGGGAGGCAGACAGCCAGCTCCTCATAGCCAGTTCCACCAGAGAGCACTGGGTACAGGGGCAGAATGCAGTCCAGGGTCATGCGGTATAAAGGAATATATCTGTGCCAGTGGTCTCATGTAGAAACCAGCAAAGCATTTGTGAGTGGTAGACGTGTTGGAAAATATATTGTCCATAAATTGATTACATATTTTGTTACATGATGTCTTCTTTCTGTCTGAAGTGCTTTGGGTGGCCTTTGTTATTCAAAATGTGCAATTATACATAAACAGCTTATATACATTGGCAGGTGTTCAGCACGGATTTTAACTTTCTCTTTGAGAAACTGTCAAGAAGAGATTGCCGAAGTAAATGGGAAAAACACATGAAGATAAGTGTGAAATTGTGAAAGTGCTGCAGGAGAATCTTTGTGTGGATCTTTGTCTAGGCTACTCTGTCTCCCCGAGGTGCTGATAGATGCATGCTTGGGTCATCCTGTGTGTTTTAGAAGGGAAGGCATTCCCAGCATTTTTAAAATGCACAAAAAATAGCCTTGCCTACGACTTGCCAAACACCACCCTTAAACGATTGTGCCGTATTCCACAAAATATTCAAAAATATACTGTACTGTACTACACTATACTATACTATACTGTACTATACTATACTATACTACACTGCTGTACTACTAGGCTACACTCTAAATGTCTTTGGAGCCGTATTCTAAATCCATGTTTGAAAGACAGTATGAGAAGTGCCGCACATCCCTGACTGTACTGTGATGAAGTGCCTGTGGGGTCATTACATAAGCCGGCCCAGTTAAACCAACAGAATTCACAGCTTGTCTGATTACACTGTGGATTAGAAGCGCCGTCCTGCAGCAAGGGGTGTGCCCGGAGAGCAGGTTACCCAGGGAACGGGCAGACGGGGCTGGGGAGCCGTGGGCGATTGAGCCGGGGCCTTGGGGGGGGGGGGGAAGTGGAGAGGAGAGGATGGAGGTTAATCTCCGTGCAGATGATTACAGCATCAAGGTCAGCCCTCCGTGTGCTGTAAGGGGCCAGGAGACGTACCGACCACATGCCCCCCAGCATCTGTCTGAGGGATGATCACGTGTGGAAAGGGTAGCCGTCCCACTGCTTAGGGAAGTTTTCGTTTTTTATTTTTACATTTCTCCGGCGCCACTCAAGAGTGCCAGTCTAAACGATCAAGCTATGTGCTCTGGGATTGATCAGTGCTACTGGCCAATGATCCACGATGTGAGATGCTTTTCCAGAGTTCAGACGATTCATTGCCGTTTTCCTTTTCTGCAGTTCTTCTGATTGACTTGCAATGGTGGCGTTTCCCTTTCACCTCAGCCTGGGATAGCTAGATGACCAAATCTCAAGGGCTCATCCAAGAAATTCCCTACAGAGAAATGTTAGATAACTTAAGCAATAAACACTGCAATATTATGCAGATGATATATGGCTTCACAGCAGCACGGTCAAAGTGTAATATCGTCAAGCATTCGGAACACTCAGAGTATGGTGCAGAATTGGTAGATAAGAGGATTGCTCTCAAAGTCAGAGGAGTTATTTGTCTGTGGTTGAAGGATATTCATTAGTGTGATGATCACTCCAGTCAATGTGTGATTAATATGGTGGTGTTTGACAATATGCCTGTGTATGAATGTGCTGGAGGATCTGTGTGTGAATATTAGAGATCTATCAATGAAAATTAATTAAAGCAAAGACAGTAATAATAATCTCATGCTTTAGTGTGGCGGTTTATAGGTATGGATATCGATATTTTTCTGTGTTTTGACAACATTTATGTCCATAGTTTTTTCTTGGAATTGTGCAAATTGATGCAAGTCATTTGTCTGAGGGTTTAAAGTGTAAGAAGGGTTTCGAATTCCTTTTGATTGACGATATTTTATCAGCTTATGCTGGACGCTTTGCTGTGATAGCAGTGTGCTCTTTAATGAGAGGCTCTAGATTTGTGTGTGGCATGCAGTGAGACTGAGCCGAGGGGGGACTGCATTGTCGGAGAACGGGCTGGGCAGCTCAGTGTTCAATCCCATGTGGGGTTCAATCCCGCGCTGGTCATGTGACTGTAATGAGCGTTTGAATAAGGTCAGTGTGGATTAATAAACAAAGTCAAGGGTCAGCCTTATGGAGCATGCCTAGAGCTACACATGTGTGTGTGTGTGTGTGTGTGTGTGTGTGTGTGTGAGAGAGAGAGAGAGAGAGAGAGAGAGAGAGAGAGAGAGAGAGAGACTGTATAGGTCTTTTGAAATATCTGCATGAATGCAGAAAAATGAGATGTCTCCCTCCATGAGTGGTAATCATGTTGTGTTTGGGTGCTGTGAAATAGCGCTTGGGCTGTGTGTGTGCCTGAGCAGAGGCAGGGACAGAGGCACAGGCTGGGGCAGGGACAGGGGGGCAGCCACTGATATTTACACAGATAGAGAGATACGGCGCCCTTGCCTTTAATCTCTGCTGATGAGCACCCAGCCGTGACCTGCAAAAGGACACAGAAAGATAGCAAACTAATGAATTTTATTGGGGACTAATGAGGTTTTTTGTGTGTGTGTGTGTTTATGTGTGTAAACTGTATTAAAGAAACAGCTGCTGTACAAATGTGAATTTTGAAATGGAGTCAGTTCTGGCTGTCATTTGAGGAGAGGAAACAGATTTTGTCCATTAAATCGATCTGTGACATCATGATAAGGATCCTAGTTCACAGTAAAAATGTGTCCTTTTGCTGCTCACGACACATTGAGTTGATGAGGAATGTTTCATTCATTTGCATTTTCATATTTAGCAAAGTGACCTGAATGAGAAGGCAACGTAGCATATGGTGCATAAATGAATTTTTCGAAACACTTGACTCAGTGTCCCTCCAAACAGCCAGAGCTGCTGTTGCTCTGAGATGTGTGTGTGTGTGTGTGTGTGTGTGTGTGTGCGTGCGCGCATGTCATACTGTGGTACACTCTGCCACTTGCTTTTGTATCTGTGACTGTGCTATCACCCCAACCCACAGCGCTGGCGCCCTCTTATAAACGACCGTTCGCGCTTTCGACTTCTCCACCTCATTTTGCTGATGTTTCAGGCTCCGTGCGGTACAGTAATGTACCACCAATCATTCCGGTGGCTCCCTGCGAGATGGCTGTGACCCCTTCATAAATCTCTGATGGAGGAGTAAAACTCAGTGACATAAGATGCTGCTGGTGCTTATTCACTCGACTAGCCCTTGTGGGAACGCATTACTTTTCCATTACAGTGGATGGCCAATGAATCATCATTCATTATGAGTCAACATGAGGGGCCTTGTAAGTGTAGACCCCATAGTAAGCATGAGGCTATCTTCAATTAGCCTGTGTTATTGCATTTAGCAAAATGCCAATGCAGATCCATTGTGTTGCCCTCCCAGTTCACACTGACTTGCTGCACTGCTGCAGTGTTCTGTTGCTCTGTGTGTGTGTGTGTGTGTGTGTGTGTGTGAGCAGTGGCTGGGAAGCACTTTTAAACACTTAAAGCTCTCTGCTTCCTTGTTACTCTTGGGTGTTCTCATCTTCGGTCATTCCAATGGCTCTCCGTGTAATGCTTGTGGTGTGCGTCAGAGCTCTAAACAAACCACAGCAACGAATCCTCAGTGTCTGTAGATGCTGCAAGTCATCTGATGGTGGCAGGTATCAGGGATGGATTTATTCTCCACTTCTTTGCCACCGTGCGGCAAAATCTACCGTAGATGAACCTAAGAGGCATGCATGCGTGTTTTTCATCTATGCTTCTGTCAGCGCCGCCTTAGCCTCATTGTGGGCTAGACATCCATTCACACAATGGAGATTTCAAACAGGCCACTTAGATGCTCTTACTGTGGTTATATGGCTACTGAGACTCATTTCATGAGGGCATAGAAGGTCATTTCTTATTGTTAATGATGCAGGAAAAGCAATCAGACTTTGGATCCTAATGCATGTGTTGGACAAAGACTAAAGTCGTTCAGTGAGCAAAGTGTCTTCTGTTTGAACTAAAGCTAATGTGTAGCGTGTGCAAGCATTTGAATGATAGACCCATCTTTAAGCTTAGGATCTTGCTCACTGTATTAAATTGGCAAATAAATACCCCTATGTGGTTTCATTCAGGCAGACTGTAGGCTCTTTTAATTACAAGGTTTTGTATGAAATGTACATGATACACACACACACACTCCCCTTCACACACACACACACACACACACACACACACACACACAAAGAAAGAAAGAAAGAAAGAGAAAGAGAGAATCAAAGGGGTAAAGAAAAAGAAAGATAAAATGAAAGTGACAAACAGAGGTCAGTGAGGGACACAGATAGAGGCCGACTCAGTGCTCTCCTCTTGATTTGTTTTATTTTGTTTTATTTTAACTCAGTTTATTTTACTTGTCACATAAAACAAACTAGAAAGACTAAGACATCGACTTGACCCTGCCCATCTAAACAAATTTTCTGAAAGCAAGCAAGTGTATGTTTGTGTTTTTGTGTGTGTGTGTTGTGTGTGTGTACATGTGTGCATGTGTGTGCGAGAGAGAGAGCGTGTGTGTGTGTGCATGCGTCTGTACGCTCTCTGGGTTGCCAATCTCCTCTCACTTACGTATGCAATAAAGTGTGTGTTTGCCTGCATACATGCTTGAGACTGCCTAATGCGATTCCTGCTCACAGCCTTCATTACGGTTCCTATGTGGGGTTTATTGATGTCACTATAGGTTTGGATGAGTGTTTGTCTACAACATGGTGTGTGTGTGTGTGTGTGTGTGTGTGTTTCTTTGTGTTTCCCTCAGGACAGAGAGGGTGTCTGTTAGAAAGCTATTGCAGACCTGAATGTTGAGTGGTTAACAGACTATGGCACTTTAATGCTCTGCTGTTTGTGTGTGTGTGTGTGTGTGTAAGTGTGTCTGGCCCTACGGTGATAAATGTTGGTGCCTGTGCTCCCAGCTATCTCTGGCTGCCACAGTCTGCTCCCACTACTGATGAGGCTGTTTAGTATTCTGACGACGGCCATACCCCTGGGCCCCTGTCACACACACACACACACACACAGACACACACACTAGGTGTTGGACCGGGCCAGAGGACAGGGAGAGGGGGAGAGACAGGGGGTAGAGGCTGGCAGGGTCAGCGTCTCTCATGGGTCCTGGTTGGACCCCACTTAGATCTCCTTCTAACGCCACTCCAGCCAAACACGCTGTGCCCATTCTAACAGGACAAAGTGGAAGAGTAACCCCTGTCTCTCACAGTAACCTTCCATCACTCCATTATTCTTTAAGTCTTCTGTCTCCTTGTCTTTCGCTCGGTCAGGCTTCCTCTCTCTCTCTCACTCTCTCTCTCTCTCTCTCTCTC
>JAGFZM010000025.1:603236-684691 GCA_017657215.1 Limnothrissa miodon
TCTCTCTCTCTCTCTCTCTCTCTCTCTCTCTCTCTCTCTCTCTCTCTGTCTATGTGTGTTTGTGTATGGTGCCTTCTTTATCAAAGATTCGGTGAGTTGTGTTTGTCAGAGAAGAGAGTGTCATTGATGTGAGTGTGTGTACGTGTGTGTATTTGTGTGTGTGTGTGTGTGTGTGTTCATCTGTGGTCATTTAACTGTGACGGTTTGGTGACTAAAAGTCTTTGAGCCAAAACACACTGCCTCTCACTCTGCTAGCCAGCTGTCCTCAAACACCATTCTCCCTGCAGTTACAGATTTCCTCGTATAAACATCTCCGTCATGCAGACTGGCAGTGTGGCTGTCTGGGTTGAAGTGAACATTCACATCATTTTAATGACCAGGATGAAAACCTAAATAAAACAAAGTAACAAGAAAGAAAAACAAACAAAACCCCAAATAAGAAGTACATCCAAGCAAATAAATCTGCATTTGATGTCTGTTTATGAGTTACACTATTTTGAGAAGAAGTAGGGGCACATGCTATATTCAACCAGAATATGCCTAGTTTTCTAGGGCAGTTACTGAAACTGTAGTAATGTACCGCCTGCCAACATTGTTCATTAAGACCTCACTAACAGATAGTATTGAGATGGAACAACAGCCAGTCGAGCATCTTATTTTAGATGTCAAAGGCTGTGTGGGGTTGTTCGGTTATGTGAGACCTTGCAAGTTCTTCTAAGGTGACACTTTGTGATTGACTGCATCAGACTGCTCAAAGTCCCAGGGGGAGGAGGAGTGTAATAGTTACTGAATCATTTTGGCCTGCATGAGAATTTGAAAGTGTATGTACTATATATTCAAATATACATTTGAAACACTACAAAATGACAGGCAGGCAGTCATCAGGCAATCATATGCTGCACTTTAATTGGTATCTGAGCTGATTGGGTATCCTCATGTTCCTGATTGGATGATCAGACCTCGAAGATGAGAATCGGGGGCATTTTCCTTAAAAAACACATTCTTGTTTCCTCACTCAGTATCATCAAAATACTGCAAGTAACATTTTAACTTCAAAAATCGGAGATGGAGATATGGATTTTCTTGTATTTTACTGTGGGACAGAACACCAAAATCAGGGACTGTGTACAGAAAACGGGGTGACCGGGAAGCTATTATTTCCAGTACCAGCAGAGCTAATTTATCAGTGTACTTCTGGTATGTAGAAATACTGGGCCTCTAGTCCGCTGTGATTCCCAGAATAAGAGCCTTGCACATTAGCCAAGCACTACATCAGGCAAATGTGAAAACAACCATTAGGTTAAAGGCTATATTTGAGCCACTGTGCCTCACATAGCTGTGTTATTTGAGGACGCTAGCAGCTGATTGGCTAAAGCCGACCTGCATAGCAAACAAGAATGTCATGTCCGTTGGGCTCCTAACAGATGAGCAGGACAGGCATTAATGATGGTCTAGAAGCTGTGTGCCATCTGATGCCATGTCAGGACACAATATTGCAGGCACATACCCGCAGTAGCATGTAGCATTGTTGCGAGTAAGGAATATTCCTAATATTTGCCAATATTTTGTCAAGAGTTATCTGTACGTTTGTGTGTGTATCTAAGTGTATGTGTGAGCATTCTAGGGATCAGCGCTTTACAGTAAGTGCGAACAACAACAAAGCTAATCTCATACATAAAATCATGATTATTGACCAAACTGCTACAAGAAACTGGCATGAGGGCCCGGTGCTCCCTGCGTGGGATAACTCTCTCTGCCTCCAGCCATTGAGTTATCCACAAAACAATTTGACTTCATGCGAGTAGTGTGATATGCTCATTAAACTATAGGATAACCAAGCATGGAAACGCTGTACATAAGAAAGCCTTTGTTTTCTTTTGCTGAAAGGCTTTGTTTTCTTTTGCTGAAAACAGATGGAAATCAAGACACCTTGTTGGAGAAAATGTTTTATTCAGAGCATTAGCCTTCAAGAGCATCTCTCAGATGGTAACATTTTCTAAAAAGAAAAGGCTATTAGTCTGTATTGAAATTGTCACAAAGGAGTTTTTAAGAGAGAGATCATGAAGTGTGATCACAAACAAGGTGCTCACCTATTTGCGTCATCCGAAGTTGAAGTTGTAGTCCTTGAGATCAACTCCCTGGGCCTCCACCTCCACCTCCGCCCACCTGGTGACCTCCTGACTGGGCTTAATGTGCTGTCAGTGGCCATGCTGCTTCAGCAGGCTGCCTCCACCTGGGGGGGCCCTGGCTGTCCACCTCGACCCCCGGGCTGCCTGTAGCCTGTCGCCAGGGCTCTGCTTGACGAATGACCAGGATGCTGCCACTGCTCCCACCACTGCCACTGCTGCTGGGGCTATATGCCACTTAACCAGTCTCTGTTTCCATGACAGCAGGTGACCCCTGGTGTCTGGTCGAAAGTTGAGAGAATAGAGTGGACTGAGAGCTCGGAGCAGTGAATGGTGATTGATTCTGTCCTCTACTTTAGATGATGGAAAGGCTGAAAAGAGGAAGAAAAAGTGAATGTTAGAAAGGGAAGGAGGGGGGACAGTAGGAGAGATAGAGCAGCTTGTAAAGTTTTGTCAGGGGGTCGAGGAGAGGAGGTCGTTTGAGATGAAGGTCTTGAGAAGGAGGTGAAGAGGAGAAAAACAAACTAGCCTAAAAGGCTAAGAAATGGTGGGATGGAGGGGAGAGGGAGGGCAGGGTGGTAAATGGAGGAGAATGAGAAGAAAGAAAGCCTCCATGAAAAATAGCCATGACAAATTTTTGATCCTCTGGTGGTCCATTCTGTTGTGTTGTCAAGCAAACCTCTGGTGGCCGAATGGAAATGGAAAATAAATTGAAATAGAAAAGTGGCTTGCAGTCGGAGTGCTCCTCTTTTTCTGTCCATTCACAGAAGAACAAAATGTTACATATAGAGGTCAAAGGTTGCATATAGAGGTCAAGAACTGGTTCTCTTCTGCTAGAATCATGACCCATGCCTTTAATAGACATCAGTGAAATTAAAATTTAAAGATTATAATTAAAGCCTATTCCTGTTAAGTTCCTTCACAGCTGAGAAAACTACCTGCATGAATAAATAGTAAATACAATGGCTTGTTAACAACAAAGTCCATGCAAATTGATAGGCACTGGCCATGTGTTTGTAATAGAGTGAATACTTAAGCATTGTAATTCATACACGTGTGTGTGCAAGTGTGTGTGAGTATGTATGCTGAATGGACACAGAAATAAATTCCAGGATCCTCACACTTGGTTTAAATCTAAGTTTTTATCCGGCGTGGCCGGGCAGCCCTGAGCTGTTCCCAGTTGGGATTACTAACGTGCCCTTGACATAATCTCATTCCTGCCAGCTGTGGCCCCCGCATGTCTTAGAGCCACTGCCACCGTGCCCATCATCCCAGCTCCACGACATCACTGCTGTTACACCGTGCAGACCGGAGAATTCGTTTCTCTCTACTGTCGTTAAAAGCCGGTTATGATTACGCTGGATCAAACCAGCCACTGGGTTATTTAGTCTTCAGGACCGGACGCCTCAGCCCAACATGGGTCAGTGCTCCATCTTATGACAGAGAACAACCCACACATTCAATATGTGATTGCAGCTGATTCAAGGTCATCAGTACATTACAATTCAAAAGTATGTTGCTATGAGGGTCCTAGTTAAAGTTTCCTCATATTGTATTTTTAAGCTTCGTCAAGTCAAGTGTTTTTGTTATTGTCATTTTAGCCCTATACATAAGTGAGATGAGACAAGGTTCAATCATACTCTAGATCCAAGTGGTGCTACATTAAGATAACAATAAATAAGACATTTGGGACAGGCTAAAGCCTAAAACATTCTAAAGCACTGGTTAATCCTCAGCTACACATGAACTCTAAATGTTTCTCTGATTTAAAACTATGGCACTGCTCCACAGTGTGAATCAATAAATAAATCTCATACCATTACGTCTTGGAACGTGTCATAAATGTTCTGAAAAACTGCAGTTGTCTGGAAACTCCTCTCGGAAACTCTGGATTTGATCCTTTTTGATGGCAGTATATCTGCTATGTTTCTTTTTTCTTTTTTAAAAACTCACTTTTCCTGTTATATTTGTCCTTTATAGTTTCTCAATTAAGATTGTTAGCTTCATTTTTACAGCTCTCGTTTTAACAACCCTTTTCTGTTTTAACACACTGCATTATTATGGCCATTTTAATTCACTGTTTTATAGTTCTTGTATTTCTGTGCTTCTGATATTCACTAGATAGTGTGTGCTGTGGCAGAGAAAGTCAATTTAGTTGTACCATTTAAATGTACTTAATCTTATTGGATGGTCATGGGGCTCCATGACAGGCTATCTGAATTATTACACAATATGTGTAATCATTTTCATAAACTGGATGGGTGTCTAATTACACACGTTTTACAATTGTAAATTATAATATTCAATCCAGCATGTTTTGATACATGGGTCTATCACAAGATTAGAGGATAAATGAAGATAAAATGAATTAAGTTATTGACTTGGAACACCATGGAACACTGTAATTTTATTTATGGTTGATTTACGATATGAAAAGAGAAATAGAGGTTTTCTAAAAAAATCACGTCCCCCATGATGACCCCCATCAAAATTTTTAAATAAAGTCTCTATATTGCTTTGAAGACAATAAAAGTCAGACATATGTAGCTCATCCAACAGGTCATTATTAGATCCAAACAAGATCACGCCTCCACCATGGTTCCTCAGTCCCCTGATCCTAGTGCTATATCAGAGGAGCACCAGAGAGAACATGAACATGAACACTGGGTTTTGTGTAAAGAGTCTTTGATGCACTTCTTGTGTTTTCTGACTTTGTGTCATGTCAAGGGAAATGGCTTTTCTACACTTGGCTTTTTACAAAGCTTTATGGAAAATATATATTTTTTTATTTTGAGAATCATTTTCATTAAGATACTAACATTATTTCACCTTCATAGTCGTCTTTTTAAGGGTGCCAATAATTATGGAGGTCAATGTATAAAATGACATACACAGATATGTATTTATACTGTGGCCATTAAATATGTATATGTATATATAGTCAGTCTCTCTTTCGTTCTCTGTCCTGCAGTCATGTGTCCCAGAGTAACTCTCTGGAGGAGGTGCCTCTGGATGGGGGGCAGCTGCTGGCCCCGACCCCGCGGCGTGTGGAGATGAGAAGAGACCCGGTGCTCGGCTTCGGCTTTGTGGCCGGCAGCGAGAAACCCGTGGTGGTCCGCTCTGTCACTCCAGGTGACTAGCTCTCCCCCACCCACCACCCCACTGCATATACAATACCACCTGCCTATGATGAAGTATTAACTAATCCATTCCTGTTTCAATTGCAGGTCAAGGTTTTTTTTATCCTCACCTCTGATGACATTCTTTCCTTCTTTGAACATGATACCGTATATTGTCTGTGACCTTGATACTGGATATCCTATTGAGAGACAACTGGAATTAAAACCTTCTAATTAGAGGCATGAGAGCCTTGTGTCTGGCACGCAATGTCAGTGTCTCTCTGGCAAATCATGTTTATGAATTTCATGCGATGCTAATGTGGCCAAAAACCACTTAGCCTGGGTGCTAATGAGGGTGGGGATTTTGGATGTCTCGGGTGGCACTAATTCCCGTCACTTCCTTTGATTTATGGGGTTTGCGTTTCGGCGAAAAGTCAGTAGGGAACTTGAATTGTCTTCTATGGGGTGGGGGATGGGTCGTCTAGAATGGTCATTCTCCTGGGATGGGTGACTTCTGAGCAAAATCTCAAAATCGAGCAAAATCTTTTTTTACATAATTGTGTGGGCAGCATTATGCCAAGGAGCAAAATCTCCTCAGGTTGTTTTGGGTGATAAATCATTAACATCTGAATAATTGATAACACATGATTGAATTGATCAAATAATCCCAAAGCTAATCAGCATATCCTATGCTGCTGGAACTAATCCCATCATAATGGGTAAATCACATTATATGCTATGCATGTAAATGCTACAGCAGCTCTTCTTAATGGAGACAATCTGTCAATCCCTCCTTAGCTTAGTTGGGAGAGAATCTATCTGCTCTTCAACTAGCCACCCTCTGAGTGTGTATTCCTGAGTCTGTCTGTGTGTGTGCGTGCGAGTGTGTGTGTGTTGAACTCCAGACGTGTTCTCTGTCCCTTAGTCATCCTTCCTTCTCTTCCTCCTCCTCCACCTCCACCACCCATCCATTTATCCCCGCATCAGGGTTACGCTATCGGCAGCACACAGGCTTCCCGGGAAATGTTCATTAGAGCGCGGCAAAATCCGCACGGGCGCCAGGAACCCAACTCATCTTCATCTGTCTTCTACTCACACAATGGGGGCCGTGAGAGACCATCAGTGGAGGCTCCCTCCCATCCTTCGATCCGCACTTCTTTGCTCTCACTCATGCTGTCATCCTCCTCAGCCCATTCTATCCCTCTCTTTCATGTCTCATTTTTTTCTTTTTACTCACACTTTGTCTCTGTGGTTTTTCTGGTATTTCTTTCTGGCTTTAGTTACAGCTCTTTTTTCTATTTTTCTCTCTCTCTCTCTCTCTCTCTCTCTCTCTCTCTCTTTCTCTCTCTCTCTCTTCCTTCCCAGTCTGTCATTCTTTTCCACAGGCCACAGACAGACTGTAGTGGGTAGTGATTAAGGCCGACTTCATTTGCCTCTCACTCCCCACAAACCCGCTAATCTTTCATTGAAAGACAATGAGCACTGCACACCTGAGCCAGTTTTATGTGTGTGTGTGTGTGTGTGTGTCTAAGTCTGTGAGCCCGTGTTCACATGCCCCTGTATCTGTGTGTGTGTGTATCTGTGTGTGTGTGTGTGTGTGTGTGTGTGTGTGTGTGTGTGTGTGTGTGATTATAGGTGGTCCTTCCGAAGGCAAACTCATTCCGGGAGATGAGATCATTCTGATCAACGAGGAGCCTGTGGCCTCTGCTCCCAGAGAGAGAGTCATCGATCTTGTTAGGTACCTCCACCTCACGTGCACTACTTACTCACTCATTCACTCCATCCTTTCATCCGCCATTCATTCAACTCAGACATTAAAAAAAACATCTCTTCATCAGTCTATCCATCTTCAGGATGGCCTGCTTATCTGGAGACTTTGGCTCTGTGGGAAATGTGATTCCACTTTATGGGATGCTTCACGTAACACACAGGGACATGACTAGTCATGGTGACTCAACTGTGGTCTGTATGCTATGGTCCACTTTAGCCAAGGCTTTCCAGGGCATGGAGCATTGGGATGAGTTTGAGGGAACAGTGGGGAGTTCAAGGCTAGGTTGAGGAGAGCTCTCCAACAAAGCCATGCACTTTCAGACTTTATCCAGCAGGACTAGCTCTCTGTGTGTGTGTGTGTGTGTGTGTGTGTGTGCGTGCGTGGGTGTGTGCATGCGTGCACGCGCGCGCGTGTGTGTGTGTGTGTGTGTGTGTGTGTTTGTTTGTCTGTGTGTGTGTGTGAGAGAGAGAGAAAGAGAGAGAGAGAGAAAGGATTCTGCATTGTTGTTTGATTTGATTTCACAGCCCCCAGCTGTGCACTTTCTCTTTTGTTTTCCTCTGGACTTGTGGGAGTCTTCAGAGATTCCGGCTTTTTCCGACTGACCACTGATGCCACTCCGGCGAGACCAGTCCTGACACCACAGCCTTTAGGACACACAAAAGCCCTCAGACCCACTGAAAGCCCCCATGTGGATGCTGATAGCCAGACCGAACGGATCTGTGGATTCACAGACAAATAGCTCTCCAAAGCCTGTAGATGTACTTAGCGTTTTTCTGAATGGCATATTGCATATGACTCAGTAGTTATGAAACAGCTTAGTAGTCACCTTCTAACTGTCCACAACATCAATGATTAATGACACTGGGAGACACATTAACAGTTAATATAAATATAAAAGTTTCCAAGCTGAGCTGTATTTCCATCAATAATGCTTGACCCCCAATACGATGCTATGACAGCAGCATGATTGGTTGGAATAAGAGAACCAATTAGCCATTAGTGGGAGCTGCATGACCTTAAGGCACCTTATTGGTCCTAGCAGTCCTGAGGTTTCTATTGTTGCTCGGAAACCAGGAAATGCTTTTAATGTGCTCGGGTGCAGCTGATCACTCATCAGCTGAGTCCTGTCTGGACGCTCTCTCGTTTACTGTCTATTAAAAGGAGGAGACCGCTGGGCATGGACTGCCATCGACTGGGAGGGTGAGGTATCAGCTGGCTAGTAATTACTGGGACTGGGGCTTATGAAACAACAATAAGAATGCCAAAAAGCAGGGAGACAAAAAAAGACTATCAGTGTTCTTTCTGATGTTCAGCTGGCATTCGAGCACACAGGGGTTCAGGTCACAAATGTATGTGTGTGTATGTTTGTGTGTGTGTGTGTGTGTGTGTGTCTGTGTGTGTGTGTGTGTGTGTCTGTTTGTGTAAAAGGAATTTGAGGGAAATACAGTATGTGCAGTATGTGTATGTGTGATCTTTCCACCATTTGAACAGCACAAATGTTTATCCACAAACTCATGTGTCACAGCCATGGTAAAACCACTCTCTTCCCTTATCCAAAATCAAAAGGCTGTCATCTTGTGACTTATTGTGTTTGTGTCTCGAGTATATGCAGACTATACAGTAGACTATATCGCCATTGATCAACACATTCTAAAGGAACCTTACCGTTCAACCTTGTCAAAATGAGATAACCTTCTGCCATGTGAATCTTTTCCACCAGTGTCTGTGAATCACGCTGTGCCTTTGCACTGTGTCTCCTCTCCCTTCAGGAACTGCAAGGAGTCCATCGTGCTGACGGTGATTCAGCCGTATCCGGTGAGCGTGCTCTCTTTCCCGCCACGCACCTGACACCAACAAGCAAGTGTTAACAAGCATCTGTCATCCCCAAGACTGGCCCTGGGCCTTTCCTCCAGGCTTTTGCTTAGCCTTTGCACATGCACATGTGTGTGTGTGTGTGTATGTGTGTGTGTGTGTGTGTATGTGTGTTTACTCGCGCTATGCAAATGACTGATTTCATTAACATTCATTTGCACTGCTGGGTCGGTTTCTCCTTAGGGGTTCTAAGGCCATCTAATGCCACAGGCCTCTGCAGAGGCTAACTTGAAGTGATGGCTACAGGAAATCAAGGGGCCTCTCCAAGACGTTTGTTGGCCCTAAGTCATTTGCGCTCTCATGGTTAAATGACACTGACATGACTGTAAAAAGTTCAATGGTCAGCCTGTTGACCTAAAATGAATTCAGTTGAAAAAACAAACAAACAGGGACAGTATGAGCAGTGGAAAGGTTATGCATTGTCACGATTTTTAAAATGTACATAAATTTAACACGACGCATTTCCAACTGTGCAGTATCACAGTGAGAGACAGGATGTGCATGACTGCAAAGCCATGCTGCCAGTGTGTAGATATGCAAGCAGGTTTAACATGTAATCTTCTCACCTGTTCTCCATAGTCCCCCAAATCAGCATTTATCAGTGCAGCCAAAAAAGCCAAATTGAAATCCAACCCAGTCAAAGTGCGCTTTGCCGAAGAGGTCATCATCAATGGGCAGGTTCCGGTAAGTTCCCAGCATGCATATTTTTTACTCTCCTGGGTGTGCCGCCTGAGTTAAAAACGTATTAATTATTTACAAACTCTATTTTCATGGTTTATAGTCTGGAAAATGGATGTGCGTGTGGGTGCATTTGTGTGTGTGTGTGTGTGTGTGTATGTCAATGCTTATTGAAGCCTACCAGTTAATGTTGACGTGTGCATGAATGCACATTAAAGCATGTGTACCCATTTTTCCACCTCCTAGGATGCAGTGAAGGACAACTCGCTCCTGTTCATGCCCAACGTTCTGAAGGTCTACCTGGAGAATGGCCAGACCAAGTCCTTTCGCTTCGATACAAGCACGTCTGTCAAGGTGAGCTTCTCTTTGTCATGTCACACAGACACACAGAATCTTCAGCTTGTGCACTCCCTTTGACTTTACCATAATGCCACAATCTGACTGCACTCATTAATTAGAACAGTAGTCTCTCTCTCTGTCCCACGCGGCCATGACTTATAACGACATACAGTTATAGTGATTTTTTTCCCCTCTTGTCATCTTGATGAATTTCCCCCGTCAAGCGATTATTCCTTAGCTGAGATCAGCCCATTCTAATGGGGAAAGATGTGACATGAATCACCAATGAGAGGGCGGTGTTTTCATTATCTCTCCTAACATCATGAGAGCCTGTCACAGAAACATAAAGCCACAATAACGTCATTGATTAAATGTAGCTTTCTTTTCTGCACTCGCCTTTTTTCTTCGCTGCACCCCTGCATGTGAAAGCAGGCAGCACAAACATTGTCAACTCTCTGTCTCTCTCTTTCTCTCAATTCTCTCCCTGATTTTTCTATTCCTCTTTCCCTCTCTCTCTCTCTCTCTCTCTCTCTCCTCTCTTCTCCTGGCATGTGCTGTGATGGACCAGGATGTGATCATGACGCTGCAGGAGAAGCTGTCCATCAAAAGCATGGAGCACTTCTCCCTGACGCTGGAGCAGAGAGGCGAGATGGGAGAGGGAGCCAACAAGACTCTGCAGCTGCTGCACGAACAGGAGATGCTCACTCAGGTGAGAGACAGAGGGAATGAGTTACAGGTACAGAGGAGGAAGAGGAGGAGGTGATCTTCAATGATCTTCTTCAGTGATATAAGGAGGATGTTATTGGCCTGTAATGTGTTCATAACACAAACCTGGTTGGGGACGGCGGCTGAAGAGGGTCAAACAGCCACAGTGTAAAAGCCAAGCGTTTGAGTACAAACAAATCAATACCAATTAAAACCTTACTGACAAGGTCATGGAGCCCATGGACTTAGTGATGATGTGTTTTGCATAAAGTTGATTAGACATTGCACACATTACTTTGTGTGTTTTGCTATTTGGGAATAGGCTTATCGGCGGGAGAGAGAAAGCTGGTTGTCCCAGAATAATGCGATTCTGCTGTTAGACTGGACGGGACTGCTGCACAACATCAGCAGCTTAACATGCTGGATACAAGGTCAACGTAATGACTGCCTCTCGCAAACATCTTTGACACCGATGTCCAACTACAAACATTTGACAGGCATCTGGAGGAAGCGGGAGATTGCCCTTTGTAGCTTGGAGGCACTCGTTCGGTATGCAAGGGGTGATGCCGTTCCCGAGCGTGATTTATCAGACATGCCATTGTTGTGGTGATAGCTTTCGATATTTAAACTAACATGAAAGATCATAGGGCGGAACTCTGAATGTTCCCGCAGCACATCTGTCGCTTCAGCCACCGCTTGCAGAGAATGGCTAATGAGCAGAGCTTGTGTGTGTGAAGGACTGTGTGTGTGTCTGAAGGACTGTGTTTCTTTAATGAGAATTGTCTCGCTCTGTTGTCTTGAAATGCAAATGATGCGGGTGCAATGGACTGTTCGCATTGTATTCAGTGGCCAAAGAAAAGTGCCATTCTCAATTGATAGCGCTGAAGCTCCGTGCTGCTGAGGCACTTTGGTTTGTGGTTGTTACGCTCACAGTTTTGTTTGCCACGAGGATGTTTGGGGAGAGGGTAATGAGAGGCAACATTGCCATATGTGTCCTACCCTTTCCTCTGGGTGACTGACCCCCCTCTTTTATTCCCCCTTTCATGCTCTCTCTTATTCTGTTTTTTTTTCCCTTCGGCCAGGTTACGCAGAGACCCGGGTCACACAAGATGAAGTGTTTTTTCAGACTCAGCTTTGTCCCAAAGGATCCAGTTGACCTTCTCAGGAGAGATGCAGTAGCTTTTGAATACCTCTATGTGCAGGTAGGCTCAGAAACTCTCCAGGCAAGGTTAGATGTATGTTTATATATATATATATAGAGAGAGAGAGAGAGAGAGAGTGCGCATGTGTGTTATGTGGGTGATACAGATAAATCTAACCTTGAAAAACATGTATCACACAATCTGATAAGTGCAGACTATTGGTGTTATTTTTCCAAGGTGAGAAGTACACACATACATAGATCTGAAGACAACTACAGGAAAAAGCGCATATTTTGTAAAGCAACACCTTGAAGGTGAACTCACCTCTACATGCGGTACTTCCCCTTGTTGTGCTAAATGAAGTGCTGCTCAAGTTTGGGGATCGATTTTATAAGCATCGATAGGCTGTAGGCTGTCTTGTCAGCAGTGCCAAACTTCTTTAAGCATTTTCTAACATACTGGGGGAAACCATGTGTCCAGACATCTGTTATGGCATAAACTCCTGTGTACTGCATAGACCCCTCCATCAACCCCTGTCTTGGGAAAGCTTTGAGCTTCCTCATAGTCATAGATCAGAAGGAGATCACATATACATGTAGATAGATAGATAGATAGATAGATACTTTATTGATCCCCAAGGGGAAATTCAAGAATGTATATATGCACGAACATACAGTATACATATACATGGACATTGACATATACATATATACAGTACATACATGTTGTGCAGATATGATGGCCGACACCTGAGAGCTTCAGCCTTTTATTGATCATGGTCCATGTTCACGCCGACTCCTACAGTGAGTTTGTCTTCTTCTCTCAGAGCTGCAATGACGTGGTGCTGGAGCGCTTTGGCCCCGAGCTGAAGTACGACGCTGCCCTGCGTCTCGGCGCTCTGCAGATGTACATCCTCACCATGATGACGCGCCAGACACAGAAAGTCTCTCTCAAGTACATTCAGTGAGTCCCCCTTATATCAGTTGCTCTCCGCCCAGCACACCAAGCCCAGCACAAACATTCACACTTGACCAGTCTCTCTTGACCTCTCATTGGACTACTTCCAAAATTGGTTTTCCTTACCAGAGGATGTTTTAAGGAATGCTCCAACTGCTATGACCTTTTGTTTTTATTTTTTCTCTTCTCTCCCTCTCCCTCTGTCTCCCTCAGGAAAGAGTGGGGCTTTGCACTGTTTCTCCCCCCCTCAGTCATGTCTCGCATGAAGGAGAAGAATATCAAGAAAGCTCTGACACACATCCTGAAGACTAATCAGAATCTAGTGCCTCCAGGGAAGAAGGTGGGTGTCCACCCAGGATCCATATACTGTAGGATGGGCGTCAGTGTTAGGATTAGGGGAAGGGTCACAATGGCAGAGAAAGTGTGGTGAAAGTGAGACATCTACTGGTACGACAAGGTATTGCATTTGTAATAACAGTTTGCATTTATGCTTTTCATGAAACCCACTATGAAGATCCATTGAAGAGGCATTACATTTTACCTACTGATACATAATTCTGTGATTTTTCCACAGAACAGAAATGGTTTCTCCTGATTTCACAATCTAAAGACATTGATTTGTTTCGTGGGCTTTAATATTTTCTCAGCGGTCATTTCCGAAAAGAATCTTATCCTGATTGTTTTGTATATTTTTCAGATGACAGTGTTGCAGGCTAAGGTGCACTATTTGAAATATCTCAGTGAGCTGAGACTGTACGGTGGAAGAGTATTCAAATCTATTCTTCTGGTAAGCTTACAAGGATTGCTCTGCTCTGTAGAAAGTTAACTCTTAACACAAGATGTGTCCTCATCAAATGTCTCACTATGTCATTTTTCTCCCCCGTCAATCGCTCTCTAACACACTCCGGTGACAGCAAGGTGAGAAACAAACAGATGTACTGTTACTCGTGGGCCCGAGGTACGGCATTAGTCACGTCATCAACGTCAAGACCAATCTGGTGGCTCTTTTAGCGGACTTCAGTCATGTGAACCGCATCGAGATCCTCACCGAAGATGACACCAATGTAAGGGTGGAGCTCCATGTGCTGGATGTAAAGGTAGGAACCTCATTCAATTAGAAGAATAAACTGTGAAACTGTAGATATGTTTTTACACAAACTACTTTTTAACTACATGTTCACCTTATATAAAGATTTGCGTAACATAACTTTTGTTTTTTGTTTTTTTTTTCAACCAAAAGCCCATTACATTGGTGATGGAGTCAAGCGACGCAATGAATCTGGCCTGCATGACTGCAGGTTACTACCGGCTGCTCGTAGACTCCAGGCGCTCCATATTCAACATGGCCAACAGCAACACCATGGGGGACATTGACAGTGAGTACCCCGCAGCACTAAGCATAAAATCAGATATTTACAAATTTCACCACCTGCAGTTATTTGCACCTCTAGCAAAGAGTTCAAGTGAAAAGGAATGTAAAAGTAGGTATTTTAGCTTACTTTCACTAGCCCAACATTGTGGGGAAAGAAATGTAAAGGAAAACTTTGTATATGTTCTCATTAGTGTCTACTGCGTCTTAAAGTGTACCCAAATGTTACTAAAACTGCCACAGTGCATTTTAACAACCCTAACTCCCTATTAGCAAGCACAGGACAATTGTTTTAGAGAAAGAATATCTATGAGTGTGCTTGTTGTATTGCAGGCCAGGATCGGGGGCTGGAGTGGCCGTACAGCACTTCCTTTGGAGACCTGGAGGACCCTAGTGCTCAGGGCTGCCCCAGCCAAGCCTACCCCAGAGACCCCGATTCCGACTACCCTGAGAGTAACGCACAGGAGGTTAACCACGGCTCTCCCTTCCGTACGGAGGCCTTTCGGCCTCTGCCTTGTGGGGACAGGCCCACAAGCGGACGGAGAAGCCCCATCCCCCCGCCGCTCCCCCCTCCACGGCAAAAGCCCAAAGACTCCCCTCGCAGCACAAAAGTCTCCTTCATTTTCGGCGACCCCCCTTTGGACTCGGTGAACCCACAGAACCTAGGCTACCAGCGGCTGATGGACGAGAGCCCCGAGACGGGCGTTGACGGCCGCTCGGCATTCCTCCCCCCTGGCGCGGGCGGCCTGCGTGTGCCCGACAGCATGGCGTTCTGCAAGAACGTGGTCTACAGCAACATTGGTGAGGGCAAGATCTTTGCCGGCGCCGAGGAGGGCCCGGAGGAGCCACTCCTGCGTGACCTCTGCTACCCTGGGGCGGCAGACGAGGTGGAGGAAGAGGACGATGGCAGCTGTGAGGAGGACTCCACTGTCACCGGCGGCGAGGGCGAGGACGGAGAGACGGGGACCATGACGCCATCGCCCCCCCGCTGGGAAGCCCACCACCTTCCTGTCGCTCTCGGGCTCTAGCGATGACATCATCGACCTGACGTCACTGCCGCCCCCTGAGGGTGAGGACAACGAGGAAAGCGACGCACTCCTGAGGACTCTTAACATGGCCATTGCTGCACCGCCTCCTGGCTTTAGGGACAGCTCTGATGAGGAGGGCGGTGCCGATGGCCAGGGCCAGGCGCAGGGCTCGGGAGATAATGACGACATGCCTGTGTCGCTGATCGACGCTGTGCCCACGCATGGGGAGGGCAGCTCGGACAAGAAGTTAGACCATGCAGTAGTGACCACCCTCCAGGCACTGGAGGCATTAGCTGTGGCAGAACAGCCAGCCAGACCGCCCAGACCAAACAGCAGTGCAGGTCCTCACAATGACCCACTCCACCACTTCCAGTTGCTCAGTCACTCTCACACACACACATGCACACACACATACAAACACCCACACACACAGACACACACACGTATATATCCCGTACAACACACACACACACACACACATACCAACATGTTATTTAACCAAAACTTTTGGTTGCAAGGACATTGCAGAGTCCCCGATGATGAATGGGCACACAGGCTGGCATGAACATGGTGGTTGCTAGAATAGACACGACAAACAGCTTTTCAATATCCTCATGTTTTAAGTGTTGCTAATGCTTCATTGCTTCATTAATCACCGTCACTTGAATGAATACCCTGGCCAGCACGGCTACTATTAATACCTTAGCCAAGAGCACCATCATTAATATTTGTCAGTCAAGACAGTCCCAGAGGACTGCAACACATTTATTTTAGAGAGCAGCTATTAAACTGGACTCTGACAAAATAATGAGCTCTAGCCCTCATTTAAAGGAATATACACAAGATACAGAAAAGCGTGTCTACCATAGAAGGCTAGCATCTATCTAAATATCTTACACTCCTCCTCATGTATGAGCGTAAGATATTTAGATAGATACTAGCCTTCTCCTCACAACATACCTTGACTATCTTTGTGTTAGGATTGTTGATTATTAAATAAAGCAACTGTATGAAGCAATATAAAAATTATAATTTTAATTTTCCACTCTTCCTTGCAGGAAGTGCCATATCTCGGACCTTCAGCCCAGCGTCGTCCTCTGATTCAGGCAATGAGACTAACTCCTCAGAAATGACAGAGAGCTCCGAGCAGGCAGCGGCCCACAAGCTCTCTGAGAGTCACATGCGCCTCCTGGTGGCCACCACTGAAGGCTATCAGCCCCTGCTGGAGGAGAAGACTGAGTTCCCTGTGTCGCCCTGCTCACGGCCCGCGCCCATCCCCAAGCCCCCACGCAGTCCGCGCCATCGCCAGGCCGAGACGCAGTCTGCAGCCGCCGCCGCCGCCGCAGTGCCTTCCCGCCGACTCTACCTTCCGATGGGATCGAGATGGAGCCAGAGACAATGGAGGACAAGTCCCTGGCGGACTACATGGCGAGGGGGCATTCCAACACGCTACTCATCAACTCCTGTGGCGGCAAACGACCGAGCTCTGGCATGGGCGGAGGGAAGCACCACAAGAAAGGCACACACGACCCCAATGCAGGGAAGTTCAACACCTTCACAGCGCGAGACAGCCGCAGGAGGGGCCAGTTTGATGTGGAGCGCACCTCATTCTGTGAGATGATCCAGAAGCGGCAGCCCCTTCCCGAGGAAGGGCTGCTAGGCAGCCAGAGACACAGTAGGTTAAGCATCCCTCATCTCGATCGGATAGGTTCCAGCGAGGGCCGAGATGATGGCAGTGGTTCTGATAGCACCATCGTCGCCGACCATCAATCGAGCGTCGTCTCTCTTCTCTCGCCATCCAAAAAGCCTCGTGAGCCCTGCCCGGTGGACTTTAGCAGCGAGGAGCACATGCAGCAGCAGCAACAACCCCCAGCACCAGCGAGGCCTGGTGTGGCACGGCTGTGCGAGTACCACCTGGCCAAGCGCATCTCCACGCTCCAGAATGAGGCTGCACAGCACTCGCTGCAGAGCTCGCAGTGCTCCTCGCTGGATGCCGGATGCAGCACGGGCAGCAGCGCCTGTGCCACGCCAACCGACTCCCCACTGGCCGTCGCCATGCCGCCCGACTCCGTCATGGCCAAGCACCTGCACCTCTCCGAGTCGGCGCAGTCGTTGGTCCACTGCCTCCCAGGTGGGCAGCTGCCTTCCAACCTCCACCCACACGCCGACCCGGCCCTCCTGCGCAAGATGCTGCCCAACATCCACCCGCCGGGCGCAGCCGGCTCCGACCCGGCTCTCAGCGGCCCACGGGGCGAGGGCACGGCACGGAGCGCCAAGATCAAGGAGACCACAGGTACCGCTCGCAGGAGTAACCTTTTCACTGATGTGCATGCAAAACCGGGCTGTATTAGGAACCTTAACACCAAGGAGGGCAGCGAAGCCTATAGGCAGCTGATAAACTACCTGACAGTGAGCCAGATGCACCAAGGGGGCAAGCTGCAGAGTGCAGGCCTGGGGGGAGGCAGGAAGGACAGAAGGCATTTAGGGAATAACCCGCTGCTGCTCGACCTGGTTAGGGGGAAGGGGAACACCATTGCCCGAGGTCCCTGCATGCCACCCTCACCCTCACCCTTTCTGAGCCCCAACCTAGCACTCCCCGGCCAGGGGCCCCGAATGTATCACTCTGCCACCCTGCCTGCTAAGCTGAAGAGGAGTCCTGACTTGCATGCTCAGAGACCCACAGCCACCCTGGAGGTGAGCCACAGGGGACACGGGCGGCGGAGCTCGTTTTCTGGCCTGGAGGGCGAGCTCGAGCGGGGCGTCCACCCCGAGCGGCTCCTGTCTCTGGCTCAGAGGGACGGTGTCCGCGAGGTGGGGGGGGCCCTGCCGGTCAGCGTCATCCAGGTCCCGTGGCGGTGGAGCTGCTGCTGCTGATGACTGGCTCAGGTCTGACTGGAGGACGAAGCATGCGGTCCACCAGGCCCCTAATGATTCTCTCTGTTTCTCTGCCACCCCCAGTTTAGTGCGCTCCGAGCAGCTCATGGCAGGAGCGGGAGACCAGCTACAACCTCCGCTTTACCCGCGGCAGGCCAAAGCCTGCTCTTCCCCTGCGCCGCCCCCTCCGCCTTCACCTCCCCCTCCTCCACCTGCTCCTCCGCCACTTCAGCCGCTGCCCCATGCTGCCAGGACCCTGATGGTCAATACCAGCGTGCCAAAGCTGGAGTCGCCCAATCCGCTCCGGCAAAACCACATCCAGGGGCAGGTGCCACTGCTTTACCAGTGCGACTCTTCGTCAACCAACAGCCTGCGCCGGAGCCGCGATCTTAGGAGGAGTTCCAGCAACGTCACCGCCGGCTCAGGGAGCGTGGAGACGCTCTTTGACCGATCCCGGGGCTCCTCGGCCACCAGGTATTCCCAGGTGCCTGTGCCCATTCAACCGGTCGACCCTAAGCTTCAGCAGAGGCGTCCCACCAAGAAGAGGCTGTCTAAGAGCTACTCGCAGGGTTCCATGTCCTCGCAAACCACCTGCTGGTCCACCGGGGGGCGTGACAGCCGCAGAGCCTCCGTCATGCTACCCTTGCAGAAGGACGGCAAGCACATGAAGGGCTCGCAAAAACTGGACGCTAGTCCCTGGAGATGCCATGGCCCCTTCAGCTACTGCTTTTTCAAGAGGAAGAGTCAGACAGAGGAGGATGACACCGATGGAGATTGTTGTGGGAGGTTCCGGGGTAGCGTGGAGGAAGCGGGGCCCTCCCAGTACAACAACCCTGGCCCTGCGCTAGACACTGCAGGGGAGCAGCTTTACGGGGAGGTCCTGAACAACATGAGCTTCGGCGACCGCCTCTCCCGCATCAACGCGCTCAAAGACCGCATCTACTCCTACCCATCGGGGTTCGCCGACGTACGGCGCGACGCAAGCGAGCTTATCGCCCTGGTCCGCTCCAGTGTCGGGCGTGGCGACCGTGGCGTGCCCCCGCTCCAGAGCCAGGAACTGGCCCAGTACAAGCAGCTGCTGTCGATCGAGTCCAAGGAGCTGGGCCGAGCATGCCGCCGCATGGCCCAGGCCCACAGCAGTCCAGAGGAGATGCTGCTGGCCGTCACCTGCAGCTTCCAGGTGCTGTGCTGCCTGTCGGAGGCCTGCATGTGCCTGGTGCGTGGGCTCGGCGCTGCCGCCGCACTGCAGCAGCGTGAAGTGGTGGCCAAAGTGGATGAAGTTGTGATGAACTACATCTGCCTGTTGCGTGCAGCGGAGGCCGCGTCCGGCTGTGCTCCCGGCGACCACAACGTCAAGGCACTGGCACGTCATTCCAGCACTATGTCAGCAATCGCCAACACCCTCACCCGCTCACTGAAGACTCTGCTTAGCAAATAGCTGTCTCAACACTTCTTTTCACCGAGATGGGGCCGTTTATAGTCCTGACAGAACTGTGTTTTAATACTGTGTTTAAATACACTGTATAGCTTCAAATGACTCCAGACACAACTGCACACATCAAACCTGTCCAATTTCTCCAACCCAACCAGGCTAACATCAAGGCAGACTTCAATCATCTTTACATCTTTAACTTGACCAGACAATATGTGTCTTCACTTTGACTGGACTGCATGATATTAGGCTAGACTGTTTTAAGGCTGACTGAAGTTCACCTTTTTAGTCAGACTGAGCTTACTGTTTTTAGTCCAGTCTATCTGTAACTGCAAAGCCATACACGGACCTGTGGGGTAATGACCCATTTGAAAATAAGTAAATGTAAACCGCTGTAATTCTTATGCTGTGCAAATTTATTTTATATGTAAAAAATGTATATAGACATATATATGAATCTATAAAATGTTACGAAGACTAAAAGGGAAGATTATAGTACTAATCTATTCTTAATATCTTAAGCAAAATGCTGTTATACATATTTGCAACTTGCAAGAAATCTAGGTCAAAAGGCTTTACTGAGGAGCTGAAGTTCCACAGCTCAATATGTATTAGTGCTTCTTAATGCAATTTCAACATAGTCTTTTTAACAGGCATACAAATGCTATAAATCAAATTAGCTAAATTATTTAATGCATCAGATTATTTATACCCATAATATAACTTGTCATTGTCTATTGATTGTTTCATTATTTAATATTTTTTTTAACTATTGTGTTTTATCTTTGCATTTGAAATATTGGTCATGTATCTCCATCATTTTATTCAAACATTGCTGTGTTAATGCAAATATTTCACAGGTCATATTGCCCACAATATAATTTGAATGTCTCGCACTTTACAGAAATCTTCTCAGCACTCCAATAAAAACATTTAAAGACTTAAACTTTGAAATATTTATTTCATCCAGAACTAGAATGCAAATTTACTTCGGCTGCAAGTGACAATAGACTTTAATAGACCTTTTAGTAAAATGAATCTCTTTAAGATTTGAGTCTGAGTCTGAGTTTGACGTTGAGATGTAGGCCTAAACGTTACAACAGCCTTAGGCCTAGCTGTTGAGAAGCACTGCAGCACAAATAAATTGTGAGAAAAGTTATCTGGTTGACATGTTATCTTGTGTTATGTCTAAAATATGTGTTTGTACATGGGAACTCGGGTTGTACAGGAGAAGCTCTCAGGAGATCTCTCAGGTGTTTACAAACAAAGTTTTTTCGTTTCAAACACAGGACAGTGTGAGAGAGACTCACAAAGACTCTTCTATCGTCAGGCATTGGCAATCGCGGTGCACAGCCTCAGCTGACTGCACACGCGCAACAAAATCAAGTTAGGTACTTCTGAGGAATCTTCTGGACACTGACTTAAACACTGATTAATTTGTTGAGACGAATGTTGTCTAGTGGTATGCATATCTTAAAATATCTCCTCAGTTGTGCATATGAACAAAGCAGCTTTGCGAACTTTGGGATAAAAAAAAAAAAAAAAAAAAAAAAAACTACGTAGCCTAGGCTGTATTTCATGTTTTAAAACGACATACAGTAGGTTTACCTTTTTTTGTGAAAACCTAGCCTATCATGTAACCTTCACCACAGCAATAAGGTAATCTGCGGTTTATTGTATGGTGGATTTTCTAGTGGGACAACCACTATCTGCCAAATAATTTGGAGATGGTACACAAACGAAATGACTGATAAAAAGAAAGTTATAACATTTCAGAAAATATCTATTTGTTTAGGTTATAATTTTATTAGGGCTTTTATTGGATCTAAGCCTGTATCTCCAATAAGTTATATAAATAGGTTACATCAGATGCGGCAATATTCAATTTGTAGCATACAAACAGCATGCCCATTAAACTTTAGTCGATTTGACCAGGGTTCAGCTTACAACTATGCAAAGTAATCTATTGGAACTGCCTTGAGGCTGCGTGCATTTTCAACACAACTTCTAGTGGCTGACCAATGGAATACAAGCACTTCCGCCTATTTCTGTTTTCCGTGAACCTGAAAGTGTAACACTTCCTTTAGAACTTGTAGTCTTGTGTCAGTCACAGTTAGGATGCTTTAGCTCTAGCATTAGCCAACAAGTTTAACAGCCTCCACTCACCGGAGAAGCATTTTGCTCTGTCCCATCTGCAAATTGTCTGTCACCACAAGCAAAGAGTTTTGTGCACTTTGGAGATGCCGAATATTGTGCTTTTCAGCGGGAGCTCTCATCATGATCTCTCTCAACGAGTGGCAGACCGCCTTGGCTTGGAACTAGGCAAAGTAACGACGAAAAAATTCAGCAATCAAGAAACATGGTGAGTTTCTTGCACAGTCCCTGACTGTGATAGACGACATAATGTTTACCATTTATTTCAACATTTATATTTTTGTGCGTCGACTACATGCTAACCAAACTCATATTGTTTATAAAGCTCTAATGGCGAGCGCAGCGTGCATAACGTTAACGTTAGTTTTCATACATGTGCAGTACACCCCATGCCTGCAGGTTGTTTTAGGCGGTTGTCTGGTATGTATTATATAACCATACGATTTGCATTCGGCGTCGCATTTCAGTGCTTAACATTACACGCGATGCTCACGAGAATGATTAAGAAGAGAATGAGCTAACGATAGCAAAGTTTGCTAGGTGATGTTACCTTTCTCTATGGCTAACGCTTACTTTACTGTTGTGAAATAGTAACGTTACCCCTTTCTTTAACGTTATTTGTCATGGTAGCTGTTATTTTAATTACGTATCGATCACAATTTTGCACGGAATCAGGGTTAGATTAAGGAACATTTTAACTTAACGTTATCACACAGCGAACCAGACGGAGTAGCCTACGATGACGTTAGCGAAATAACCTGATTAGATTGGATAAAGTCTATGGATTGGATAAGCAACGTTATGCGCTAGCTGCATCTGTCAAGTTGTTTAGCCAGCTAGTCAACTCTTCACTTTAGAAACACAGCTGGACTTCAGTCGCACGCGCTGACACAGAACAGTATCGCAATCACTGCCTCTTGACTCTTCGCTGCCATTTGACAAATATTTCTTGACATTCACTCGCTTTTATTTTGTCCGTCAATGGGTGGAGCGTGTTTTTGATATTATGTGTTTTGGCTACTGTTTTTGTGTCCTTTTTCCGCAGAACATGATTTAAGTTTCGTTTAGTTTATTAGTATATGGAACAAAGTCAATATGTTGGTTATATTGTTGTTAGGTAGGCCTATATCACATGATTGCATCTGAAATGTAGCCGACTTGTGTGTAGTTATTAACGTAGAGGGTGACTGACCCACATTTGAAATGTTTCCTTTTTCACATCAGTGGATGTGACGCAATCGTCGCCAAATCCATGGACATAGCAACCAATCATTTTTAAAAAGGATTCTATCACCTTCCAATTAAATACTATAACAATACTAGTTTATGCACACTTGACACAGCTGTTCTATTCTGCAGGAATCTCCCAGTAAGGTTCCCTGAAGGCACTGGTTTTAGGTGAAAAATTGTTTTATGAGTGCGTCCTAGGTGTGTGTTTATGCACACCTACTATAATGCAGGCAGGTGTGTGCATTTAGAGAAATGACATTTGACAGGGCATTTGGTTTGCAGCCATTAGGTTTTCCTCACTCTTGGCCCCTGGCTTTAAAGGGTTATGTGAAAAGTCAGTAACTATTAAACAGGATTAAGTATTGTAACTGCTGTGTTACCTGATTTTTATTGTCTTCCCCTAGACTGCAGCCCAAAAGACTTGTCCATGTGTCTACTTATACTTTATGACTATGCTCCATTTTTTGCATTGTGTGTCTTGACCACTTTCATTGTGCACTTGGAGCCTGAGCTGATTCCAGATCAGATAGGCCTAGTGGATGGGAACTGTAGGTCTCGTCTCGTGTCTGTCCCTCATATGGGCTGTGAGGTTTGCCCAGATGTACCTAATTCATTTGTGCCGTGGGCCCCTCAAAATTGTCAAGGGGGTTTGTCCATAACTGCTCCTCCGGTCACATGAGCCTGATGGCTGCCAGATGACGAGGGGAAATATCTGCTGAGAGGAATGTTTCGTGTTAGCGTTACTTTCCCCCTTGAGGCCAGAGATTCTTTCGGTGGTGTTTTTCTCTCTTTCTCCTGTCCTGGTCTTTTAGCCGTAGGGATTGTCATCGTTTCTGCCAGTTTTTTCCTACCGTATACCATATCCTCACATGGCCTACTTTTTCTTTTTTTTAGGGTCATGTAGCCACAACTGTAGCCACAAAGTCTTCCAATCTTAAATTCCAAGATATTTGAATGTAAAAGAGAGAGTGATATCGCCTACTTGATATATTTGTACTCTGACATTTGGTTTGGTTGATGCATGAATGATTTCGAACTGAATGTACGCTTCTACATTATAGGCGTCATTGGTAAGAAACATAAATGTATTGTCATGTCGTTGTCAATTTCCTCTTGTCCATTTCATCCCTTAATTGATACTCACACATGCCAACATTGGTTACTCTTCCAGGCTATGCTGTGTGAAAAACAAATAGACGTGTGTGTGTGTGTGGAAGCAAAATATTATATAGACAAAAGAGAGGCTCTGTTTATTTTAAATGTGTTTTTTTTGTGGTGTAAAATAACCATATCGTTGGTAGTGTGGAGATTGGCGAGAGTGTCCGTGGAGAGGATGTGTACATCGTGCAGAGTGGTTGCGGAGAGATCAATGACAACCTCATGGAGCTTCTCATCATGATCAACGCCTGCAAGATCGCCTCCTCGTCACGCGTCACTGCAGTCATCCCCTGCTTCCCCTATGCACGGCAGGACAAGAAAGACAAGGTGACTGCGCTCACTCGCACCTGATGTTGAGTGTGTGTCTGCTTTAGCATACAAGTGTTATCTATCTTATCTATGCACAGTAGCACACTTTTTGGAGTTTTGGAAAGTTGGTTTGTTTGTTTTGTTACTGCATTTTACATGAAACTATGTGGGCTCAAAACACAGTCTGTGTTGATTCCAGCTGCATCGATCTCCATTGTCTGTTATGCCTCTCTGTTTGTAGCATGTTGAGAGAGGCAGGGTAGCACGCTGGTTTATCACGTTTCAAAAGGTCAGCACAGTGGGCTGAGTCTCTGTAGCACAAGTTGAACAGTGGACTCATTCCCCAAACACAAGAGTGCAGATTTCACAATAAAGACTTCCACTGCAGCTGTGATGATATTGTTTGAGTGCAGATGACCCTCATGTCTGTTTGTTTAATTATGCAGATGGAGGTTTATATAAACAGTTACCGTAGTATCTTTTTCTTTTCTTTTTTTTACAAGCTGAGATTTAAGCAGTGGGGTTTGAGGTCACCAAATGATATGAGGACAAGCTATTTGCATTGTCTGATGCTCTGTTGGCTAACTCCGAGGTTTCGCCATCTGATCACAGGTCAAGGTTTAAACGAGGAGTTGTGAGTTAAACAGTTTCCCAGAGCTGTGAGCTTTTGTATGTGTTCTACAATAATGTACTTTTATTGAAATGCATTTGACATTTTAACAGGTGTATGCACTTAGCCTAGTGTGTGTGTAAGAAAAAAAAATGAAATGAAGTGTTCTGACTATGCTGTGCAGATCCTTGCAGATTTAAAAAGGTCAGTGTCAAGTTTAGGACTATTTTGTTATTTTATCAATTTGATGCTAGAGTTTTTTTTACACATGTTCCCCCAAGGCAGTACCATGATGTGTCATTTCATATGGTAGAACCCTTTTAGAATCCATTTAAGCAACAGGCTGCCGGAGCGGTTTTACTTTCTCGCACAGAAGAACACACTAAATTCCAACATTCCAACAGCAATTAATTTCACACATCTATTGTGTGTGTTATGACACAAAACACACAAAATGAACTTTGAAGATATTTGTGTGTGTGTATATGTGTGTGTGTATGTGTGTATATATATATACATATACACACACACACACACACACACACAAACTGGCACGGTAAACATTTGCGTTTCTTACAGACATCAGTGGGCAGATAAAGATTGCAGATAAATGTTTTTAAAACATATGAAGTAGGTTTCAAATGTATATTTAAGTGTTGACATACAAAAACAAATAGTTCATTCTACATTTATAAGAGAAAGATGTTTTCATTCATTTATTTGTCTATTCAATCTAAGTTTTCTACATTGTGTGTGTGTGTGTGTGTTTGTGTTCTCAGAGTCGGGCTCCCATCTCAGCCAAGCTCGTGGCCAATATGTTGTCGGTGGCTGGAGCCGACCACATCATCACCATGGACCTGCACGCTTCACAGATCCAGGTCAGTGTTAGGATGCTGAATGACCAAAAGGTGGGGTTCCCTGGTGACAGATGTCTATCAGTGCAGATGTGTTCAGACTCTGAACACTGAACGCTGAACAGCGGTGCTATTTATAGGGCAGCTGTGGCCAACTGGTTGGGGGATTGAACCTACGGGTGACCTGTTCAATTCCCATCCTGCAGGAGAAGTCAGTGTAGGTTGGGGATTGCTCTCTGATCTCCACGACCTTGGCTGACCTGCCCTTATGATATCCCAGAGCTCTGGGTTAATGTGTGTTCAGTAGAATTCTCTAGAACTCACTGTTCTCTGTGTCAACTTAAAAATGGGCGCGATGCATTGGAAGATAGTATCTACCTCAGCAGTGCTCACGTATGTTCACAGTTTTCTCACTGCCTATGTAATTTTTACCTGTCTACTACCCAAGCCACTTTTGAAAAGTGTGCAGTTTCATTCAAATTCCAAACATTCTAGTGAATAAGATTAGCTTGTGCATCATGTTACTATTCTTTGGATTATTATGCATTTACTGACACCAGCACAGTAAGGAGAAATCTGTGAGGTGCATTTACATTACCAACTCAACTCACACTTGCATAAATTGTTTCTTGTCAGGGTTTCTTTGACATTGCGGTGGACAACCTCTATGCCGAACCTGCCGTGCTCCAGTGGATCCGTGAGAACATTCCGGAATGGAAGAACTGTATCATCGTCTCCCCAGACGCAGGAGGAGCAAAAAGGTAAGTCTGTTGCCGAAGCCTCTCCACGCATGCAGTAGTTTGGAGCACATCTCTCTTTATCATATTGGTTTTCCCTGAAACAAAATGGAAAGGTTCACACAAGGCTGTTATCCTCTGAAGGTCTCAGACTGAAGTAGATGAGTGCAACTTCTTTGTGTGCTTGGGCAATAATGTAGCAGAGCTAGAATGGATGAGAGGGCACCTTCAACCTGCATGAAATGTGTGGCAGGCATAAAGATTCAGTCCCTGAATGCCTCTATTGTTAAATCCCTTTCCTGGAGTCATTGTATCAAGTGGCAGACTTTTGAGACCGTCTTCCCCATTGCCAGATTTTCTACAGTGCTGAACGGGAACAAGACTTGCAGTTTTTCGACAGGCCTCTCTCTCTCGACCAGTCATATGTTTTCTGTCTTTTTCTGCAAAATTAGTTTAAATTCACACACAGCATTTTCCATCTTTTGCATTTTTAGGGTGACGTCCATTGCCGACCGGTTAAACGTGGAGTTTGCGCTCATCCACAAAGAGCGCAAAAAGGCCAACGAGGTGGACCGCATGGTGCTGGTCGGAGACGTGAAGGACCGCGTGGCCATCCTGGTGGACGACATGGCCGACACCTGCGGCACAATCTGCCACGCAGCCGACAAGTAAGCACTTGAGAACGACCAACACCCAAACAAACGACCTGACCGCCTATTTGTCCATGCACTACAAAGAGTGAACTACCCAGGGTTATTTCATTCTCTCCGTAATGCAAGCAGGTTCACCCTGCCTAAGACGTCTAGACATGCATAACAATCCAAAGATGATGTCTGGATAGGACCAGCGATGCTTAGGGTGGCATACAGTATTTTACATTTGTACTCGCGCGTCAGGCTGTTTATACTGTAGTCTAAGGGGATTTGGATCACACACATTCATTGCCAAGTTTCAGTGACAGAAAAGTCTCAAAGGTCGAAGTTGGTATTGGACTGGTTTCAAAATGGAGGTGCTGTTGATCGTCATACTGCAGGGTCCACACATTCACCCATCTGACAGTCATTTAAGGACACTCTGTCCTGCTGAGTGGCAGGGAGAGGCCCGGGCTGCGACCTGAACCTTTGCAGTCTGTTTGTACTTACCAGCCCTGGCAGGTGCAGTGATGCTGTGCAAATATTTCCCCTCTGTGTGCCTTTGGCATTGCCCTGTGTGGGCATAGTGTTCTCTTTTTTTTTTTTTTTTTTTTTTCCCCTCTGGCAAAGGACAGGGCGCACGTGCACACACACACACACACACACACACACACAAAGGGTGTTTTAGCTAGTTGTTTTTCTTCTTTGTTAAAGATATGCTTAGGCTTGTTCTGCATGGCCCTAATGCCAAAGGCAGACATTTTGCAACCAGAAGCTTTTCACAAAGCTCATTGGCCTCCTAATGTCTGGATTTTTTTTTGTCCCCTCTCATTATTTTATTATTGCCTGTATTGTATAAACTGGACAACAGTGTAATGTAAAGCTACAGGAGTTTATCTATGCGATTTTGAATGACTATTGTGTGTGTGTGTGTGTGTGTGTGTGTGGTACAGGTTGATCTCTGCGGGAGCAATAAAGGTCTATGCCATCCTTACGCATGGCATCTTCTCTGGTCCGGCAATATCGCGCATCAACAACGCTCCCTTTGAGGCTGTGGTTGTCACCAACACCATCCCCCAGGAAGAGAAGATGAAGCAGTGTCCGAAGATCCAGGTACTGAACACACACACACACACACACAAACACAAAGGTGAGATCACATGCAAGTATTTGCGCCTTGTAGCAAACAATTTCTTGTAAAATATGAAGTGAAGTTAATGTGACCTTGAACAGAACTTGGAATGCAAGCGAGTGGAGCCCAGGGACCTTGCTTCCTTAATGCTGGTTCGACCAGTGCATTCACCACGGGCATTACTCAATTAGTTGCCTCCCTGCTGATTCATGTGACCCAAGCACTAATGGGACTGGTGTGATGTCTGCTCCGTCCTACTGTAGGTCATCGACATCTCCATGATCCTGGCCGAGGCTATCCGGCGGACCCACAACGGGGAGTCTGTGTCTTATCTCTTCAGTCATGTGCCGCTGTGAAGAGCCGGCTCCCACTAAAGAGAGAGCCCCGAGCAAAGCTTTTTGCACCTCATCTTCACAGGCCAATGCTCTGCCCCTGCCACACTCACTCACACACACGTGCTGACATACAAGTGAGGCCCAGCATGTGGTTGATTGCTTTGAAAGTCATTCCCACATTCCTTATGTCTTTCCTTACATTGCAGAGCTCTACCTGGACAATCTGTTTCACTTTTTCTGGTTTAATTTATGTTGACAAGTTTGTTTTGTTTTTCCTACACTGTTATCTTGGCTCAGAGATCTTGAAGGTGTTCTTACCAAAGAGCCTGATCTGTCTGTTTTGTTTTTGTTCATTTGTATTTTTTTTTTTTTTTTTTTTTTAAACCATTAATTAAGCTTTTTTTTTTTTTTTTTTTGACCGAAATTGCTAACATAGCTGAAGTCTGTTAACTGTGCCTCCTAATGATGCCTAAACTCAAGATGGACCCCTTGTGTAGCACCTCTTGCCCCTTCCTTGTAAGTCTTAAATGGGTGTGCAAACAACGCATTCCAATTTACCCACTGACAGCTTGACTTTATAAATTCATCAGAGGTATTCATTCAACAGAGCCTTCTAAGAATCTCATTTCATAACCTGAAATCGGTGTATTTTCATGCTATAGACTTATAATTCCACATAAGTTTCAGGTTGTGGTTGATTTTAACCATCCACAGGTCCAGTGTCTTATGGTAGCCTCATCCATGGTCACTGATGAGTCAGATAATGGCATGGCGTAAGTTGTAGCAATCAATACTGTGTTGACGCATGATCTCAATTTGTGTCATTGTCAGATTTCAAGTTATTCTTTAATCTGCTGGTTGGGTTTATACCATTGTTTTTCCACAATCCCACTGTGTGTGTTATGTTTTGGGCACCCTTGTTAATGAAAGAGATGTGTTCAGACCTAAATCAGATGTGTAGCTCATTCTCTTGCACGTACTGACACTGTTAACATAACTGACCTCATTTTTCAGTCATCCTTTTTGACCACTTAATTGTTGCACCTTAACATCTCCCACCCCTCCCAAAGGCACCTTTGTTGACTCTGATGCCCAGTCATCTCTTTGTTATTAAACACTAATATGTCTAGCATAAAATATCTAAACAAAGCTACTGTTTTATGATATTTGCAAACAAACCTGCAAGTTGACCACCTATTCTGTGGGTCTACTCCAGTTCCATTATTAGGAATCTTTAATGTGAAATGATGCCGTTTACTAACATACTGTGGGTCCAAGTGATTGAAGGTCTCCAAACTGACAGTTCCATAGAAAGACTGGGCATCATAATCTTTCTAAGGGAGTACATAAAGACTTGTCTTGGGGCTGTTTTTAAAACCCAAATCTTCAGTGACCCATGATTGACATGAAATAGGCGCTTGTTCTGGAGTGCAAAATAAGTTAAACATCTCCAATTAGGTAAAGCATTAGGTTTAGGATGAGACTTCATCTGTGACCACGATACCAGCTCCTAGATGAGAGAGTCAAGGTAAAACGATCAGTGTACCCACACTACAGCTTTCTGCAGACCAGGGGACAACTTTGTTACCTGTCAGATGCAATGTCAGCTCACAATCCTCAACACCTTTTGGACCAGTATTGACCAGTTTTGCTTATTTTTTGACCTACTGCAATCTGCCCCCTATTACAGTGTTGCATTCTGAGAACATTTCATTACAATTCCTACATGACTACACACTTGTCTACTTGTTTCACTGATGTAATGATATGGAAGTCATTTTTGTGTAGTGGGATCAAGTCCTTTGTGGAAAAAATGCAGAAATGTGCTTCCCATATTTTTATGCGATTAGTGTTCTTTAGCTATCGACAAAATAAAGTGCCGTTGGTGAAATACAAGACATGGTTGGTTATCATGAACATAGAATTATTTTGATGTCAGACATCAGACATTTTAAACATTGTATTCTTCTCAACTAATGAAATGGAAACATGGCTTTGAGAATAGCAATACTGAATGATTTCCTTGATTTCATGTTCCCTTCAAACTTCTCAGTCCTCTTGTGATGTGATGTGAAGTCCAACACCTCCAATTCAATTGTATTTATATAGCGCATTTTTACAAAAGGCATGTCACAAAGCGCTTAACACAAAGAGGCCCAATGAGCAACAGGGGCAGGGAAAAACTCCCTATCAGCGTTTTTTGTTTTTACTTGTTATGGTAAAGGAAGAAACCTTGGGCAGTTCCGACACCTCCCACAAACACACATTGAGTGAGTGGCAAAGAGAAGGACATGCCTTAGACTTGCATAGTATTTTAGAAGGTAGTTGCTCTTTTGATTGCATGCTCATGATAGATTGCGAAACTGTCTGTTATATAGCTTATTAGTATATGGCTTGAAAACATTTGTTTTCAACCAGTGGGATATCTGAACTACACAGCTCTTGGGAATCAAAAAAATGCATTCATTCAGCTTATTTCGGGTTTATTTAGAATTTTAAAATGGGGAAAAATATATATATATATATCTATATCAGAATTAATTATCTGCGCTTCTGATGCATGTTCGCAGAGACTTGAATATGAACCGGAAGAATCTGGTGAAGATGTGCTTCTTTGGTTTCTCTGCTGCATCAGGATCACAGGTGTTGTCTACCTGCTGTGAGGTGGAGCCAGGTGCATCACTGACATCATCTTCAAAGTACCAGAAAGGATGATAATGACAGCTTGCCAAGATTTATATGATGCCTATAACGAGATAATAATAGCACAGATGTCTTACTTAGATCAGATGAGTTCTGAAGATTTTGCGTTACTGGCTCAGTGTCCAATGCACATGCCTGGTTTGGAGCCAAAGGGGACACAGCACTTCTCCTTCTAGAGAAAAGCTACAATGCAAGAACATGAGTGTGCAGTAACATACTGTTATGTGCCAGTGATGGCCCTGTGCCTGGAAACCGCCTTTCATCCTAAACCACAATTGACACAATACAGCTTCCAAAGTATAAAAAAATATTATTATTACAATATTTTGGATATTATACTGTACCTTTTTGATAAACCCCATTTTGGATGACTTTCTTTTGGGTGGGATGCAAGGTTTTTCTTCCAAGCTAAATTGTATTCTGTTTTCAGAGATTGACTGGGTGTATGGCAGGGGTCTTCAACCTTTTTCAGCTCAAGGACCCCTTGGCTGTGAGAGAGACTGAGCACGGACGCCCACACCTATGGAGTAAGATTACTGTCAAAATATTTGTGTATATTGATACACTTGCGTATTTAGTTGTGCATAAAATAAACATTTGTGAGTTCTCAAATGAGTTCAGTCATGCATAAAATACACGAATTCAAAAATTACATGAACAAAATTTCAATACGCCTCTCAATATTATGGATATAGCCTACAACTTTGCACACGTTACTCAACTGTCAAAATACGTCATTGCCCCATTCACAGGCATTACTTGTTGAGAAAAACATTTTGACAGCAATCTTACTCCATACACCTGGCCCACCTCAAATCCTGCCGTCATTTGGACCGTCAGTCATGAGTGCCTACATGCACGCACGCACACACACCAACGCACACATTCTAAACAGGCGTTATTATTAACAGGGGGGTAACAACTTTCTTTAGTCGCATAAATTCGCCCTAATACAGAATGAATGATACAATGGTTAACTAGCTGGATATATTCAGCTAAATTCAGGCAAAGCTTCATTAGCTCAAACTGATACAGACAGAAAGCCTCTTCCTCGTGTGTAAATATAACTTCGTCTTTCAGAAGGAAACACATGAGACATGTCGTTATCGTTTTATTGTGATGGAACGTTGGATGAATGAATTCGCGCAGAATGCCTTGAAGCGCAAAGACCGCAGTCTTTCATAAAAAAACAAAGCAAAACATCACACTGAACAAATACCCTGCAAAGTTCAGGGTCCATCAGTCCCGACAATGAACAGACGAATCAAACGTAATTTATCTCCCGTAATGAAAAGAACGAGTTTGCTGAATACGAAGCTATTTAACTAAAACGCACGGGGGGAACTGTTCTTTAATCACGATGATCCAACTCAAATAAAAAAAGATCACAAGGGTCACATTTTTTATTATAATGGGACGAAGAATTAAAGATAACTCATCTGCTACCAGGTCCAGTGAGAGCACTGAACCTGGTGAGTGGAAGAGAGCTTCTCTATTCTAGGACTGATGGAATTTGCGAGGCAATGTCACATCAGGCTCAGGCTGAAGTGGTGACCTGTATTTGTACATTTATGCATGCTAATGTGTTTTGGCATAGGTTAGCAAAATGTTACGCAGGGATCACATGATCACATGCATGATTCATGGGTAGCCTACAATGTGTTATTTAAAAATGAATATGAAGCAATTTTCTTTTGAACATTATGTTAACTATGACAAATTTTATTTTTGGAAGAGAAAAAAAATGCTTCAGACGAAATATTTTCGGGGACCCCCTGCAGTACCTCCGCGGACCCCCGGTTGAAGACCCCTGGTGTATGGGATATCAGTCCTCTCAAAAGAACTGCCAGCTACATCCTCAGTGTCAATGCTTGTAAAAGGCGCCCCCTCTGGTGAAAAGCTGTCCATCACTTCATTCATGATAAACTCCTCAAATGAGTCCACTGTTTGACGCAGGGTATGAGAAGAACAGATGTCTCCAGAGCAACTCTCATGTGCTGCCATTGCTATGCAGGAGTTAGAGCTCGGAGTATTCTGGGTGAAGCAGTTTGGGTCTCTCACTTTGCCAGGACAAGAAGGATAGACGACCTGATGCAGCAGACATCTCACAGACTCCTCGGCAAACATGTAGGCAGACTTCAGAGAAACACTGCTACTGGCTGCTTCATTGCATCTTCTCTGCAGTGATGGGAGATCTGTAGCACAGACACTCTGGCAGTATTTCTTTGCCAGCAGGCAAGCCACCTTATTTCTAAGATCAAGGGAAAACTTGTGGAATTCCCCACTCGTAACAAAGGCTTCCAAGCGGGCCACAACTTCACCGTCATCATTATTCATCTCCTTTAAAATAGCTTCTGCTGTTGTGGTGGGCTCATCCTCTCCTGAATCTGGTTCAGTCAGTCCATTAATCTTCCCAAAGATGATAAACTGCTGGACTTTGTGCTGTATTCTGGAGAACATCTTGCTAGCATAAGAGCTGAACTTCTCTTCTGTTGCTGGTATAAGGACCTCAAAAACAATGTCAGCTATGTCTGTTACAATGGTCCATGCTGTCCTCAGGTAAGACAAAGCATTCTTCCTCTGTGTGTGTATGCACTGGCTTTCAACACATGGACACCTTGTGTTGAGCACAAGCAGGATTGTCTCGCGGACCTCCCTCACAAAAGCAGAGGAGAGCCGAATAGGAGAGACTTGTTTTAGTGCTTTACAGAAGGAGCCCAGTGAGAATGTGGAGGCTTTTGGAGAAGCCATAACTTTGACCATCTCAGCCACCACATGTGATAGGTAAGAGGCTGCTTCAGCACTCTCACTGTTGTGACACAAGTTCTCTGTGACAGTCAATAAGGCAGCCACCAATTGCTGTGTCACATCACATGCCCTCAGAGCTGTTTTCTCTCTCTCCTCTGAAAGCCTGCCAGCATCTGTTTGTTGGGCAGTAAAGTCCAGTGCCTTCAGTCTATTGAAGAAGATTCTTTCAGTTTCCTCCTTCAGCTGGACACATCGGGCCATGAAGCCATCACCAAACCCAGTGTATGGTCCACTTTGAGCAATCATTTTAATTGCCTCCAGACAGGCTCCTTTCATCTCCTGAAGAATGTCCACACACAGGGCATGGACAAAAGGTTTGTCCAAAGGACACCTAGTAATGTGAATATTATAGAAGGTGAGCTATTTATAAAAATGAGAGAATCTACAATTATCTGTTATACTTTTGGCAAATAATTTTATTATATGGAGTCACATAGACTTACCTGTTTAGTGTGAAGTCTGATGAGCCAGCAGGGCCAGGAGACTTCTGGGATTCCTCCATGTGGTCCACAACTTGGACAAGTTGTTCGAACTTCTGGTATGCAATCCTCGAGATATGTGCAATCACACCTATGCACATATCTACATAGTCCATTCTTGGCATCTGAACAAGCCACAATACAAACGACTGTTCAGATCAAAGATTCTAGAATCTTTGGTTCAGATACTTAACAATTTTTAACAATTTTTAGTAGACAAGACAGGCCAATGCCTCCCCATTCCAACAAACAGATGCGTACATCAGTGTTAAAGGCGTTATGCTTGAAGATAGCCACCAGATGTCACTCACTCATGACCGAATCATCTGGCGATATCTTTCCTCGACGCTTGCCTCTTGTGTTGTCGAGTGAGTGGTCGTCGCCGGCAGATAGCATATTTGCAGCGGTCAGTTTCGCCGAAATCGGCGATTAGTGGGTGTGATTGGGACTGAATAAACAGGTGCCATTGAAAATAAGTATGTTCTTTCAATGTTCAATGTTTGTCTTATGTTCTTGCCCTGCCTGGATTTATTTACATTTTTAGCTAACGTGCTAGCTGCCTAGCTAACAAACAGTAGATGAAGGTAAAGTTGGCGTCTCCATGTGGAGAATGTCGATTGACTAAATTCTTATTTGCCTTCACCAGAGTCTGGCTGTCGGATAATCAGGACATTCAAAATGGTACGTTTTTTCATGACTATTGTGTTTGCCAGTGTATGACGTTAGTGGGCACACCTGAATTCTGAAAGTAAATATGAATATAATTTTGAAAACGTTGGCACAACACAGAAAACTGCAAAAGGCAGTTTTGTTGAAATATTCCCTTTATTTCTGTAAACCTGAGGGAAAATAACTTAAATTAAAAAAAAAAAAAATTACTGTTCATTAGGCTGCCCTGAGATTTGGCTACATGTGTACCGGACATCTCTTTAAACTTAAACATAGATGCAACAAATGGCATTAGCTGTATATCACCAGTTCAACTTTTGACATTAACATGTGGGCATCAATTGCATCTAATATATTAGGAGAATTCCCGTAAAGTGACCATCTAATAGCCATCGCTGATTAGACATCACTAGTAATTAATAAGTATTAATACAATATTTATATGTTATGGCATTGAGTTGTTGGTAATTGTGGTATTCTCCACTGTAGGCCAACTCTGGGCACTCAGACAGCTGGTATGACCATCCTATGTATGCCCGCTATTGGCAGCACTATAACCAGGCAATGAGCTGGTACCAGAAGCACCGACGGGCTTATAGGAAAGCCATGGATGCTGCCTATGGTCCTGGGGCTTTTCCAATACACCACAGAAACATTCCCACCCATTCAGGTTGGCATAAGGGTGGATCCAGGCAGTCAAGGTATGAGGATCGGAGTCGGTCTAACAGTGAGAAGGAGGAGGAAGAGGATTCGTCAGTAGAATCAGAGAGTGAGATTGAGTGTGATGTTACCAATATGGAGATCTCTGATGAACTCCGAGAGTACTTTGCTCAAACCGAACGGCATAGAGAGGAGCTAAGTAAGTATATTTGTTTGACTGTCATTTTTATTTACACCATAAATTAAGATAAAATGTTGGATTTTTTAAAGTAAGTAAACATTTATAATATATTCTATGGCAATTTTATACACAAGTTCTCCCTCCATAGTACTCGATTTAAAAAAAATTCTAGGCTGGCCCCTTCACAAATATGAATTACTCACATTTTAATAGGAAGAGTCTGTCTGGTTAGCTAACGTACCCTTTCCCAGTCTAGCCCTTTTGTGCTGCTCCCCTAAATGTTGCCAAGCTCAAGAGCAGTATGGGATGTGCCAGCCTCCTTTCACTGGGCACTGAATGCCTGTCTGACCCACAGTACTGGACAGCATGTCCCAGGAAACCCAATGATCCAGCACACGCTGGGCTCCAGTTTGGCCTACAAGCAGTTCACTCCCATGACCTTAACCCCAACAATACTGATTGTTCACAAAGACGGCTTTTGTCAGATGACTTTTATTGACCTTGTTCATTGTGATTTATAATATTTTATAATAAGTTCTACTCTTCCTATCAGAAGGATTTTGTTTCCTTGTTTGCTTTTGTTTTGTCAAATGGAGAACTTGCTTGACATGTCTGACCTTTCACTAGCAGTGTCAATGTACTTTGCCCAGGCAACCTAATTGTATAGAATTTGTATATATATTTTTTTTTTATCAAATTGATGACTCGGTGTACCTTACAATGACAAAAACAAAATAAACACTTCACAGGACCACAGATAATGGCTTAGCATTTAGCGTCCATTGAGCTATTAAAGAAGCTCAACGTCAGCAAAACATGTGTTTGTGTTTCTTTCATTCCTCCGCTGTCTTTAATATTTAGTTGTGCTTGCCTCTTGTCTCTTATTGTCCTTTTTTCACTTGCCTTCTCTTCTCTGCTCTGCCCCTTCAGAGCGCCAGCAGGAGGAGGAAGCGGTTCGGCACGAGGCCTATGTTTTTGCCGATCACGACCTGGGCAAAGCTTCGGAGCGTCGTACAGTCTCAGCTCCTTTGGAGCGTCCAGGGGAGAGGAGGAATGCTGAGATGAAGAGGCTGTATGGGGAGAATGCTCCCCGAATCCAGGCCATGGAGACAGCCATGCAGCTCAACTTTGATCGCAACTGTGACCGCCTGCAGCCCAAGTACTGGCCAGTCATTCCTCTAAAACTGTGACGTTCAATTCAAGTCTCCAACTCACTGAACTGACTGTTTTCCATACAAGAGATACATTTTTATATGTCTATGAATTTGTTGATTGTTACAAGTTGTTTAGATAATAAAATAAACATGATTGCTGTCATCAGTTACCATAATTTGGCATTGATATGTAACCGGGAAAAATCCAAATGCTAGCAAGGATTTGGACCGTCCTGCAACACGGCCAAAGTCTCACAAATGTTAGCTTTGTAAAATCCAAGTATGTTGGTTTAATGATCTTCTCTGTGCTGTGGTTTGAGCTGCAACTCCTACATCTGTCACCAGCCATTGCCTGACCAATAGAGGGCTCTGTAGAGTTACGGCTGCTTCTCCTCAGGATGAGCATCTTTTTCCAATGCAGCCTCAAGTACCGTCAGTGTCTGTTAGTAGACCCCCTTGACGACGCTCACTAAATCACGGTTAGATTTTAAAAAACGTTTTTTAAAGAACATTTTGATCGAACACAAGCCCCAGCGCCAAAGCTTCTATAATCTGCTAGTGTGTCTTTACTAGTGTTTCGTCCTTGCTCTTTGGATGGCTACTTTCTCTGATCACGAAATATCGGTCTCCCTGTTGCCATAGGAACGTGCTGTAATCCCCATGGGAATGTTCTTTGTACCCTCTAGACACATCAGCGCTTGTCTCCGCTCCCATCTGTTCCGACCCCCTCAGACCAGATCAGACTTCATCAGGCGACCCACCTTCCCCCACGCCCCCTCTAAAATCTCCACCGCTAATGTGACCTGTTCCGTTTCTGCTGGCCTGTGAATGAACTATGTGTGCAGAGGAAGAGCTCGAAAACATTGCATTTTCATTAATCTGGTTCAGCCATGTGTGGATGACTTCATGCTCAGGGCAGCATCCGAGCATATGGACCTGTGTGTGTTTGTTTTCCCTTCAAAATTTCTGAAACCCACGCCCACACTGTAGCTAGGGTATCTATGTCCAACACATTTTTCAACAAATAGTGCGTTCTGTTGTGACCGCAAACAGGTTGCTCAATCAGACACTGTCTTTGTAGCTGTAGCTCCACCTCATACTCACTACAGTAAGTGATGTGATAGTTCCTGTAGCAAGAGTATACATTGCTGGGAACTCTCTTTTTGTGAAGCTCTTGAGTAGTGCTGAGGCAGAGCATGGTTGCCGTGGCACACTCCTCCCCTTCATCATCTTCACCAAACTAGGTCACTGCCCACATACACACACACACATGTACCCATGCACACATATACACACACTCGCATTCACTAATGCGTTTTGTCTGCTCCTTTTTTGAAATTCTGAAGCACTTGAGTGCTCTGGGCCACTGGCAGAGCTGTCTTCCTGGCTTCTTTATGAATGCTTGGAATTGGGCAAGTGTGGCACTCAGAGAAAATTTCCCACTTGCAACCTGGCACACCTGTCTGGACAGACTGGCTGAGGAGCGGCTTGATAAAACAGCTTGAGACACCATAGCCAGTCAGATTTCATTAGTGATGCTGGTATATACAGTCCCCTTAGAGAGAGGTATTACAGTGGCTCGACCATGGGGCTTTATTGTGATCTGATCTTCAGCTTTCTCACTTGCCCACTACAGCTCTCCATCATTCATCTCATGATCACATCAACTCTAGACACGTGGAAGGGATTTTTATGAATTGAATTAGACTTCTTCCTGCCTACAAGTCACCACTCCTGCTGACAGTAGGTCCTCTAATGATGGATACAGTCCATGATCAGTTAATAAAGGTATAAAGGCGCATCGGGTGGTGTCCATTATTCTTAAAGTGGTTTTGTTAAAACTAAAAAGTTATCAGCTTATTGGCCATGAGGATAAGGAAGCTGAAAAATGAAAATACATCTTTGGTGTGTAAAACTCCAAAAGCTTGTGTATGCATGATAAACATTACATTTTGCAGTAAATTGGAGTAGGTGGAAGGTTTTTTTATGATTGAGGTTTTTGAGGATTTTTTTTTTCATGTTAAATTACTTTTATATACTATTAATTTATTTGTTTCAGAAGGGAAGGTATGCTTAACTTACCTAATAGAAAAAAACGAAATTTCGCCTCATGCTTAAAAATCCGTTTTTGTACATGGTGTCATGGTTACCTTGTGGAAGCCTTATTATTCGTTGGCCCCTTATGAATCTTAATCAGTGTAGCGGTTGTAGACTTTACTTGCTATTCTACACACACTGCTAAGTATAGTGTGTGTGTGTGTGTGTGTGTGTGTTCGCGCGCGAGCGCCACTTGGTTTGCAGCTTGGCTTACTCTCAAATGTTCAAACTTGAATAGGGTTCCCAGACCGCCGGGGTCCTAGTTGCCATGGCACAGGGTTTTGGAATATCCGGCAATTCATGTACACTCTTTCTCATGCCGATTCCTGTGACCGCCTACCCAGTCCCCAAAACCCTTGTGCGGTCATTGAAAGCCTCCTCTCCTCTAAACAAGTTTTGTGTCTTGATGAGTAGCCTAGTGAAAACAACCAAAATGATTCCCCTTTAATCAAAATGAAAAAAAAAATGCCATTCCAAATGAGACGGCCTCAAATAATAGCCTTCAAAAGTAGATATAATGTTGAGCTCTGCGCCGCCGTCGTGAGCTATTCCGCGTCACATTTGTAAAGCATTGGGATGCTTTGCCAAATGTAACAGGCGCGCTGTCCACATCGATATCATTCCAGTGGCTAACCATTAGAACTTGCGCAGGTTACAGCTTTTTCCTGTCGTACTTGTTCTCAAAAACTGCAAGGATCCGTTAATTAGGGGACCCCCATTTTGTGACGTCATCTTAGAATAGGGGATCGGAGCAGCGAAAGCAGAACGGGAGTTCAACTTTTGTTTGGTCGAGTTAACCCGAACTCCACGAAACTCCTGGTCGGTGCCGTGGTTTCTTCCGCGAAGAAAATAATATGGGTAAGCAATAATACTAATCGAAAGACTTGGTTTTGAGCTGCACGTGATGTTTGTAGTTTTTTATTATTTGCAGCATAACCGTTTTAAAGAACTGCGGTGCACAAAGGGGCACAGGCAAATTATAGTACTGCAGACTGTGTCCACAGCCTGTTTACGATCATTTAGAGATACAGTTTGCTGGATTAATCGTCTAGCATCGTTTTGTCTGATTCAAGTTGTTCAAGAACATTCCTAGAAACATATAACAGAATATCTGCAAATGATGCTGTTTCTACTTTGACATAGGGGATGCAGTGTGGTTTTGCGGGCAGTTTTTTGTTTAGCTTTCCTGCTTGTGCTTTAGTTGTGAGGACTGAAAGGCAATCATTTGTGAGCTGCAGTCTTGTTCATGGCAACCATGTCATGCGTGTGTGAGAGGGAATGTGTTTTTTTCCAATGTGAGTTTCTTGCCCTTAGTTTCATCCATGCATGTTGTTTTCCTGTTAAATGGCCCTGACTGAACTAGGACTGCCCCTGACAGAGCGAGTTGGCTCCTGTGTCGGTGAATTGAGCTGATGTATGGGAAAGAATTCCAGTGTTCATTTGTCCCAGCTGTGTCCTTGGAATGATCAATTCTCTTGCACACACACACACATTCCTCTTCTGTGTGCTTCATCCTGCCAGACTTTGGGCCATTACCCACAGATTGCACACTCACACATACACTCTCTTTCTCTCTCGCACACAGATAGACAGACAGACAGACAGACAGATACACACACACACACACACACACACACTGTGAGTGACACATGGGTATATGTCAAGGCCTTTTGGCCAGTCCAGGTCAGGGTTCTTGTGATTCACTATTCACTGGCCTCTTTGTATTAAATGTAACTGTTAAGACATTCATGATGTGGGCGAGAGAGAGAGGGAGGGAAACACAGTGATATTATGAGCTCTGTCTTTGGTTACTGCTAGTGTAGTGTTTTTTCACACATGTTGCTGTTGCTCCATTGCAACTGTACCTGATCATTCCAGTACTCTAGAAGTAATTAAAGTGTTTACCAGTTGATATTTGTTTTGGCAGAAAGTATACTAAAGTGTAGGCCTATATGTTACTTCTGAAAAGGCTTGCTAGTTGTCTATATGTTTAACCAATTACCCTAAAGCCACCCAATACTTTTGTGTGCTAGCTGAGGCAGAGATCTGTATTGTATTGATAATTAGATTTTTGACCCGAATTGAAAATGAAATGCTTGGGACTCTGCGTGTATGCAGGCCAGGCAGTCCTCATTTAGATTCGCTTTCACAGGCGACCTCACAATTACAGTTAAATGGCCACCCATTCATTATTTAGCAAGCCCCTGAGAAAGAGCAGTTGACCCCTGCAGTTTGAGTTCTAAGAGAAAGGAAACGGGAATGGTGCAGATAATTCTGAATTTGTCGGTACATGAGGAGTTTTGGTGTTGGAGACTGCCTGTGGGAGAGTGACGATACTTGCCATCACGCCCAACAGCAACACTCTTAACAACCCCGGTATAGGTGACGTCACAAACCCTAACAACATCGTGTGTCGGATGCAGGCCCGATTACACAACAAGCTCGGGAGCTGTTCAGCTGATTTAGGGCCAGGTCCAAATTGGATTAATGCGGGAGGTACAAGGCAAACAAACTCTCACTGCCTTATCCTTCCCTGGTCAGCCAACCTTAGCCCTGTGTCCAGCAGTGTAAGACCTGGGGGCCTTTCTCCTCACGCAAAAGCACGATTTCAGGAACTGTTGGTGCTTTAACGGCTTCCATCAACTTTAGCCTACAGTAGCTGCCAACTTTGACGAGCATTCCAAATAGAATGCAAAGAGTCCAAAGAGGAAACTTTGAATCCAAATGTAGCCCTTTTAAATACCAACAGCCCCAACAGCCTACTTTGTCAGTGAGAACTTCTCTCTCAGTGGAGAAAGAATAAGAACCCTGCAGTGCCAAAATAGCTCTTTCCATAGGGTCTGGAGGGTTTTCAAAGTGAACCATGCTTTCATGTTGTCAGTTATTAGCATCTTGATTATGGTGATGACTCTGGTGCCATGACAACTGTGGATGGTGCAGTATTGGGTTTATCTGACTAATGTGGCGAGCAGATGACATGGAGTATTTGTTTTGTTTGTTTGTTTGTGTGTATGTTTGTTTAGTTTGCATGTCCTCTTATTCTCAGCTCCCCATCCATCCGCCCCCATGCACACGCTAAAGACACTGACTTTACTGAACTCTGTGTTTCATTAGGGAAGGAATTTGTTGGTGAGCCGCTAGTGATTTAAAGAGTTTTACTCTCCTCTCCGTGCCTGTGTGTGTGTGTGTGTGTCATAAAGAGAGAAAGAGTGTGTAACATTTAATTCACTTCCATACATTCCCACTGGATCACATCTGTGTATGTGCACCTGGCCTCCACTATTAAAAGCTATTCAAGATGACCAAGAACTTTGACCTTTGACCTTTGCCTTTCTCTGTTTTTTCTCTGTATTTCTCTGTTCTCTGATAGAAGATAGAGAGAAGGACAGGAGGACTAATGTATAACATCTTAGGAACTGATTTACCAATTTAACATTTACCTTGGCAAATGTGTGCTGTTGGGCAACACTCCATAGTCTCCTTTGTTTTTCCCTATCTCCAGGCCCGTTGTCTACTCCTAGAAAGACTGCTGTTATGATTCTGTGGAAAGTGCCAGACTGACAAAGTTAGCCATTGTGCACAGGGACATGACAGAGTGTGAGAGAGACCTCCAGATGGACAAGAACAACCTCCCACACGCTAACATCCACACACACACACACATAAGGAGGGAAAAGAGGTGGCATTTGTAATCCAACCCTATCTGCAGAGACTCACATTGGTGGCACACTCCAAGATGAGTCAAAGGAAACAATGCATGGCCATCTGGCCATCAAAACACTTGAGTGTCAAACATACAGGAATTCTCAATTTCACTGGCCCTGATTAATGTTGTGCTAATCGCCAGAGGCCCCGGACTCTTATACTCTGCTGGCTGGCTCTTATTTCCAGAGCATGACAATGCGTTTTCCGCCTCATGGCGAGTTCACCTGTGTCACATGACAAGATCATGCCAAGAGACCATTGGGCGGCATGCTGTCCCGGCCCTCTTCGGGTGACAGGCGTTTCTCTGCTGTGGGTGGAGGACACGCCCCTCCTAGTGATGTCATGAGATCTGTCCGTCAGAATCTGGGCCAAAGGGATTATAGGTTAGGGGGATTTGAAATCCTGTCATCAAAGATAGTGGAGGGAGGGCAAAAAAATGATATTGAAATTCCTCATTTCAGGCTTTGGCTGCCTGATGGTTAACTGGAGTAAGTCTGCCGATCTTCCGTCCATAGACAGAAGCACATGCATTATGCGTTTTGATGACATAAATGTGGTGTAGGGCATGTGTGATGTGAATCTACAGCATTGCTTGGGGCTTCAACCGAATATATTTGTCTAAGCCTTAAAAAAAAGGCAGTCAAAAAAAGGCCAGTGGTTCATGAAAAAGGGTCCTCCATAGAGATTTTGTGTGTGTGTGTGTGTGTTGGTGTGTTTGGCTGTCTTTCTGTACTTTTTCCACCATTTCTCTTCCCTGTTTGCCTCTAATGAGGCTTACTAAACAAAAACAAAACCGTCTAGAGGTTCTGGTAGCAGCTGTTTGTGTGTTTGTGGATGTGCCTGTTTGTGCGTGTGTGTGCGCGTGTGTGTGCGCGTGTGCGTGCATGCGCACAGACATGTGTGTGTGTGTGCACGCGGTGTAGACCCACTTCTTTGTGTTAGCACAAAAATGTCCAATCACCTTGTGCATGTGTTTTTTTTTTTTAAGACACCCACCCTCTCAGAACTTTTTCCATAATGACAGTCAACCTGATTCCATAGTAGCAAGACAAACAGAAAACAAACCTGACCAAGTGTTAGACTGTTTATTACTGAGCTCTATTGAACTCTCTGAAAGCTAAATGAAAGGTAGTCTATGTGTATCTTCACAGCTTTCATGCCTCAGTAAAAGAAGCCACAACACTACCAGCCCAATCCACTGGTGGCATTTAGTGGCAGGGATCTGCAGGCTCCTGGCTGCCTTTGGCTGGGCAATGGGCTTTATGTTTGTTTTATGTTGATGGCTTACACTTTGTGTCCCTGAGCACGGCCCAATCCAGCCTGAGATGTGTGCATGTACTGGGTAGGGGTGGGGGGGAGGATTAAGACAATCCAGCCACGATGGGGATCAACGCTGTCTCTGTTCCAGGCGTCTCCTTGGAGACAGAGCGGGTCGTAAGCGGGTGGAGTGGCCGAGCTCAAAGTGGGTCACCCCACACGCACATACACATGTCTCTCTCTCTCTCTCTCTCTCTCTCTCTCTCTCTCTCTCTCTCTCTCCTCTCTCACACACACATAGTTGCATACGAGCACTCACACACACTCACTGGCCTTTCCTCGCACATGCCTGTTGACACACGTAAACACATATGCAAGACATCGAACCTGCCCTGTTCATTATCACACACACACACACACACACGCAAGCGCATTGTTATGTTCTGTCTTTTCTCTTTCTGTCTCACACACACTCACGCTGAAACATATTTCTGCGGTGATGTGCTCTTTTTCTCAGTCCTGGCCTCCCCTGTGACCCGCCTGGCCAGCTGAATCCCTCCAGCACGCTGAGGGAGCGCCGTACACGGACGGGGGAGGGGCGCTGAAGATGGCTGGCTTGATCAATAGGGTGTGGCAGCGGACAGGGTGGAGGTTGGGGGTGGAGGTGGGGGAGGGGGTGTTGGTGAGCAGGTGTCAAAGGAGCTCCTGGCCTTTCCTTCCCACTGAAGTTTCCCTTTTACAGAAGAGACAAGAATCCATTAAAGGCAGAGGGATTAGACAGAGGTGCCAGCAGGAGGCTATTAATTCTCCCTTTGTGTGTGTGTGTGTGTGTGTGTGTAGTGTATGCCTGTCCACAAGGGCTTGCATGTCTGTGTTTGTATGTTCATTACAACAAAAGTCATGTTCAGAGCTGGCCATAACAAAGTAACAACACAACATAGGGCACTGTCAGTAATAATGTAGCAAGAGATAGACAGTAATATATACTGTAATATGGGGGGGGGGGGGGTAGTGGTCAATAAACTACTCCTCCACATGAACAAGGAGCACCCAAGAGCAACAGGGGCAAGGAAAAACTTCCTACTAAGGAAGAAACTTTGGGCAGATCCACGACTCAAGGGGGCAACCCAACTGTCAGAGGGTCAGGTGAGAATGGCAGGGGACCTTTCCTCCAATGTGCGTAAGGGTATTAGGCAGTGTGCTGAGCAAATGTGGGTCTTAAGAGCATACTGTTGATAGCAAGGGACGTGGTGGGCTGTTTATGTGAGGAAAATGGGCTCACTGGTAATGGCAGTGTGTGTGCACTGTATGTGTATGGGTGGGAGGGCATTTGGTTAATGGTAAATTGTCATTGTCATATATAATATATACTGTTGAAAGTGTCAGACAGTAATGTATACTGTACTATAGCGTGAGAGACAGACACCAGTACATACTATAGGAAGAGAGACAGACAGATACACTGTGACGAGAAACAAAGTAACAGTAGTATATACTGTATTGAGTGTATCAAATTTGACATTCTCCGACAGGTGAGTGGAAACCATGGTGAGGGAATAGGGCAGTAATACAAAGGGTCATGGAAGCCGACCTCCTCAGGTCTGTCGCTATAGCGATGACCTTTTATTCCATTTATGTTAACCCCTGTCTCATTGCCAAACATCACTGAAGTACAGAATCTAGTTGCATCGTAGAATTACACATGTACTTTATGTACATACGTGTGACTAGCTTGGCCCCTGGTTGATGTTAAAGCCACGGTGCTGTTGGTTAGATAAATGTTGAGGGAATGTTTGCACAGGTAACTGATAAAGGGGTCATTTGAGGGTAGGATATTCTGCCTTGTATGTGTGTGTGTGAGAGAGAGAGTATGTGAGGATGTTATTCCGCTGTTTACCATAGTGCCCTAATGATGTGTTAATCGTGCTTGCCTCACTGTCAAACACTCAGTATTGATATATGCGTGTTTTAATTCATGTGTGTGTCTGTGTGTTGTACGGCTAAATATTGAAAACAAAAATGCTGTGATGTTTACCCAGCTATTTATATACTGCGAACTAGTATGTTCTACTGCTTTCGCTGACTGTGTTAATCAAAACAAGCCATTTTAGGACACTCGGAGCCATGGTGCTTTTGATAAATCTCAGTCTCACTCTCAACTTTTCTTTTCTCTTTCGAAACTGTGGCTGATGGCGTCCGTCTGTGCTTCATCATAAGTTGTGTCCCCTCTGGTCTGCCATAGAAGGCTTGGGCCGGTGCGTGTTTACTGAGGGGCTTCAAAGGCCCTCGCTGGCATCCTGTCTCCTCTTTTTCCACATTAGCTCTCTGTCTGAGGAAATAAAACCGAGGCATAATGACCTCGTTACCATCGCCCGCCACGTCCACCACGGCAACACAGTCATCCCTGGCAGAGTGGAGAGAGAGAGAGAGAGAGAAAGAATAGAAGAAAAAATAGGGGGGTGTTCTGTTCTCAAAATTTAGGGCTCATCAGTTAGTGGCAGGGAACAAGAGCTGAGGACAGCATGCCTGCTTTGTTTAGAGCTGAACTAAAGTGGAGGCCTATTGAGGCTTTGAAAGGTCAGAGATGTAATGAGTACAGGTTCAAGTTTGTAGAGAGAAAGTAGATGATATTTTGAAATATGTTTCTCTCCCAACCCTGTCCAAACACACACACACACACACACACACACAGTAAGAGAGAGGGAGAGCAGGCCCGTGTATGGTGCTAAGCTCCCCTATCTGCAGGCAGCCCCTCTCTGTCTAGACCCGAGACCCCCACTATTGTCCCTGCTGGCGGATCAACTCTAGTATGGGGGATATAGGCTTAGCCCACAAGCCACAGGGGATTAGAGAGCCCTTATCAACCACCCAAAACAGACCCCCTACTAGAACGGCTGCTAGTCTAGAGCACACACACACACCTTTTGCACATATTCCTTAAACAATATTAATTATGATCTGCTTTGTTTGACAGATGATAATAACATGATTAGTTTGTGAGAGGCAAGAGGGCAATGAGTCATTTTATGATTATGAGATAATTTACTGTATACCTCAATGGGAGAGTGTTCACTTGAAAGAGTGATGTGTGTGTGTGTGTGTGTGTGGGTGCGTGCCCATGCGCGCACATATGCACTCATCGCTCACACACACACAGCTGAGTCCTGGGAGAGGGAGAGATAGAGTGTGCCAGAGACTGTGTTCTCTCATCCATGAGACGAGCGCTTAATCTGTGACCCACAAATTCAGGGACGATTATGGGATGGCCGGGCACAAAAGCAGCCCTCAGAATCACCACAGCGATCTGTGTCTTAGGCACACTACTTACCCAGCAAACCTCATTTACTCGCAGCACAGGCTGCATCCCACCACTTGCCTCAGATGTCAAGCGTGGGGGTGTCCCTGGTTAGATCACAGTGGATGTTATGAATCGCATTCAAAGGTCGCTGCACCTCTGCTTACATTCTTGAAAATATCTGCAGAGTATCTATTTACAACATGCTAAGATATTTATGTTTGTTTACAGCGTTGGAAGTGTAATTCCGCATCACGTTGTACAAACATTCAGCCTCAGCAGCCAGTAATCTCCTGGTTTGTGTCAGCTTCTCACTAGTTTGGCCAATTGCTGCAGATAATTCTGATCAAGCATAACAACATGTTTCAGGACAGAAGAACATAATGTTACTATAGTATATTAGACTATAGGCTATATTTTAAACTACTATACTATATTTTATAGTATGTGATAGATATATGATACAAGTTGAGTAAGCATGATAACACAATATAAGTATCATATGAAATATACACTGTATATACACTGTGTGTGTGTGTATGTGTGCGCGCGTGCTTGGGATGGGGGGCTATGTTTTAGTGTGAGAGGCAGAAAAAGCATCTCTTTGATCCCGTACGAAGGCACCTTTATAGTAGATCCCCACTGCTTGAGAGTAGACAGTAAAAGTTTACCCAGCATGCATTTTGGTTCTCACTGACTTGTCTAGGGTTTTCCTCTAGAAAGAAGGGTCTGACCAATTCCTGACAATAATTGTGTATGCACTTTTGATCTTCGCCATTTATCCCACTTGTGGATTACTGAAACACAGAGCAGTGGGCTTCCTGTTAAAACTGCAGGGAGTAGTGAAGGGCACTTGAAATGTGAATGTGGAATAAAAATATTTGTAAAGATTATGTCATTATTACATCACTGGATCCAGGAGCCAGGGTCCAGGATACTGGATCCAGGATCCAGATTTTGGACCCTTTGACAGAAAGTATGTTTAGGCCCCACAATCATTGATTGTAATTATTGATGATGATAAAATTAATACAGTGTCTTAATCCCGGGCCTTAGAATCATTCAGACTTCTCTTTACTTTCAAAGCTTTAGAGTGTTTGTGTGCAAACAGGTGGTGTTTAAGGCAAAACATTATTTACAGTCAAGTGTGTTTGGAAACAGTTTATCTCTCATGAGTCCTCACCTTCCCGTATCTTCATCTAGCATAAACTTCCTACTTCCTTTTCTTGTACATTCTGAATCCTGCATTTCATTTACGTTTTTTTAGCTTGTGTGAATGTGTTACTTCCATTTGCTTGGATATCACATCTGGAATGCTGTGTTGAAATTCACCACATTGGCCACTAAAGCGATATTGATAGGGCCTGACTAACAAGAGGTTGTGAACCAAATTCTTTCCTGCTGTGAAAACTCCAGTGCTTCCCCAATGCAGTTGCTTTTACAAAAATTTCAAGGCAGCCTCGGTGCAAACCAGCTGTAAGATTTGTATTTAATAAACACTAGTAAACTGGGCTTCGCCCAATGACCTGAATGTTTCTCTCCTTTGTCTCGTCACCACTGTGAGTGTGTGTGTTTGTGTGTGTGTGTGTGTGTGTGTGTGTGTTTCTGTGGGATGTAGACCCTGATCATAGAGCATTTCCTGGTAGTGGCTTTTGCTGGAGAAAGGACTAATTTGACTGCTGTAGCCAGATAGCTTATCAACGCATTAACACACTCATGGTCCCTGGTCCTGACTAGAGAGGGGATGATAGCTTTTATTGTCCACTGGGCAACCAGCGACCCTCTTTCTAATGCAATTGCTATTGGCCATTGCCCTCACAGAAGTTAGGTTCCAGAAGATCTCTCTCTCTCTCTCTGTGTGTGTGTGTGTGTGCCTGTGTGTGAGAGTCTGAGGTTGTGACCTCCCATCCTAGCTGTGATCTCTCTGCCCGGGGCACTAGAGGCCTTTCCCGAAGTCTGGTGTGTTCTTTCCTGGTTGTCTGCTGCGCTGGTGGGGAGGATTGGTTGTGCTTTTAGCTCCTCTTCCTGGACAGCATGATCCTTTGTCTGGTCGGACGGAGGGACAGTATTTTGAGCAGCCCCAGCAGCGGGGTCACGTGAGATGAGATTTAATACCTTATTTAAGAGGATTCTGGACAGATGGCTTCTCTTTTGTTTTAGGATGCCCTTATTATGAGCCAACAGTGTCCAAGGGGAACAATTGGGATGAGTGCTTGTGTTCCTGTGTTTGATTTTTCATGTGAATATGCATGCTTCCTGCTCACATATCAGAGTTGTACACAAGTAGTCATCACATGGCACCATCACATGCCAGCAGTGTTGACAATCAAACCCTTAATCAGTAAAGTTTCAAACACAATATATAATTTATAATATACAGTGATTTGTCTGTTTTTTTTGCTTTGTCTTTTCTTACTCTTTACTGTAGCTCAGCTGTCAACATCTTTGCAGAAATTGTCACTAACTCTGTCTCTTATCTGTGTGTGTGTGTGTGTGTGTGTGTGTGTGTGAGAGAGAGAGAGAGAGAGAGAGAGAGAGAGTTTGCGCGCGCGCGCTGGCCGTTTGCGTCTGTTTGTGAGCGAGATGCTAAATACGGGTAAAGGAATGAATCTGCCACACGCGCTCCCCCGCTGAACGGACCCGTGCAGATTTTGTCTAACGTGAACGCGGTGCCATACCCCATCATTTGGGAGACTGACGGACCCACTTTGCGCTCGAGCTGCCACTGTCGCCTGAAAGCTACTAATCTAAGCAAAATCCTATCTGACAAAACCTTACATTTTTACGGGAGATTGTGATTCACACGGCGGTTGAGAGGAGAGATATTCGTTGCTTAGGACTAAAGTACCCTATAGAAGACATACGTGATGGATGGAATGAAGCCAGACATGGAGAACAACGCCGAGGAAAACCAAGACGAGAACCAGGAGAGCAAAGGTACGTAATTAAAATGGTTCCCAATTCTGTTTACATTACGGGGTTTGCCACGGTACTTGAGATGGCTGCTTTCTCTTCAAAACAAAGACAGTAGGTTCTTCTCTGCCGGAATGTTGGATTCGTCACCACCTGCGTTAATTGCATAGCTTATCAAACGGCAACAATAACAAACATGAATGCTGTGTAGAAACCTGTGCAGTGCACGCTGAAAGTCGCTTCAAATGCGATGTTTTCGGTGGCCGTCTTTTTACAATGAATGGTGCGTTTGCTCTGGGCGATTGCATTTATAAGCAAAACAATGTGCAGACAAATTTATGGAATTGGATTTGTTAGAACCTCTGTTGCTGGATCATTTGTTGTGCGGATCTTCACGGTTCCAGTGATCAGGTGGAAGCGCGGGTCTATATGATGGCTTCTGCTGTCCAGCTCACCGTCGTCGTAAGTGGCTTTGTTGTTCGATGCAAGGTGTCAGATTTTTTTCAGAGGAAAAAAAGGCGTTTATGCTACGTTTGCAGCGTTTTGCAAGAGTAGGTTAGGTTGTGGTCGCGCCTGGCTATTATTTCACATCGCATTAGGAGTAAGAATGCTTGCCAATCGACAGTGACAATAAAGCCTTAGTTTGACTGCCATTACTACATTGATTGTAATCTGTATTTAATCACCATCGCATTTTTTTATTTCTTTTTCTATAATTGTGTGAATATATGATTAATTTATAAAGGGTAATGAAGCAAATGATTTGGGTGTTTTTTTTTAGGACGTTGTCAGTATAGGTCATTCGTTAAAATTTCAATAGGTGAGCTTAAAATACGACCGCTGATTCGGTAGATGTAACCTTAAAAAAGAAAACCTAGGTTTTTGTTTACTCTGAATTATTTATGCCCTATGTGTATTCTCTAATGTACATTTCAAAGAGGAATCATGGTCAGCTTCGAGATTGGTTGCAGCCCTCATCTCGCAAGGGTGGAGTCCCCCCCACCACCCTTTTTTCCCACGCCATTCCCACCTTCAACAAGATGATGATAATATCTTAACTACATGCCAATGAAATTGGACCAGCTTGTTCCATTCTCACAACACCCACATCTGGATTAAAACATTTACACCTGTTATAAATAATTTATTTAGATTGATTGGAGTCTGTCATGGACCCCCCTCAGTGTGTGTGTGTGTGTTTACGTGTGTATGTGTGTGTGTGTGTGTATTTGTGTTGTGCAATGAGCTTGCGTGGGATGTGTATATTTGACTGAGCAGGGTTTTCTTAAGCCCTGTGTGATTAAACCCTTGACACACACACAAATAAGACAAATAAGTGGCCAAGCTGCTGAGTGAATATTGCATAGCCACATGGGGAGATTAAATTAATACTTTAATAAGGTAACTGATGGCCTGCCGCCATGAGTGGCACACATATCATTAAAACCAGATGCATACTATGCGCAGTTGCCCTTGTGGAACTTTGGGTCATGGGTGACTTGATGTCTGAGCGCCCTCTCCCTCCCTTTGCTCTCCTCTCCTCTCCTCACTCGTGGATGGCTCAGAATCTCACAGATGGAGGAGCCAAAATAAGCACTCTGGGGCAGAGGGCAAGGACCTCTTTGATGACCCACATCAGCGTGGCTGTCATTAGCTTGGTCATTCACTCGACCACAGTGGCGTAATCTCACCTACCCTCGATATATAATTTCATATGGATGCCCATATGTGTGGGGGGTGACCAATGGCCGCCAGCGCCAGTGATTACCTGGCCGCACCCATCACAAGTGTTCTGGGATGGGATGATCTCCCTGACCCTACACCCTCCTCTTGGTGGCATTTGTCCTATTTTCTTATGGAGAAATAGGTTGGAAATTATATTAGAATGTTGTAAATCTCATGGATTGGATTAGGGTGCAGCCCCACTGCTCGTGGATTGATGGTGGTGGAGGACTGTAGCCCACTGGATTGAGGTTATTGTTCATGCGTGGAACATCCAGACTATGCAATTATGAGCCCAGCGACGGTGAAAGTTATGATTAGGTCAAAGGTGGCGACCCTTGAACCTCAAATCCACGGCCTTTGGGCAATCAAGAGTGCAGGTTACTGTTGAGCTTTCGAGCAGAGAAGGAATAAATAACATGATGGCTAACATGCTACATGAAAGTACATAATCCCAGATGTGGGATTGAATTTTTTTTTCTGTTTACTGAGATTATCCCAGACCTGCTCGCTCTCGATTGGATAGTTAGTGTGAGCTGCGAGTAGAGGTGTCCTATAAGAGAGAGGAGGATCATGGGTATTCCCCCGTGTGACATCTAATGGTTTGATATGGTGTTGGCGAGCAATTACATTTACATTTACATGTATGCATTTAGCAGACGCTTTTATCCAAAGCGACTTACAAAACGAGGATAACAATCAAGCTACCTTAAGGAGCATAGTGCCAGGGGATAGTGCTTCAGTTCATTTTAGTGCTAGGATAGAAGATGTTCTCTGAATAGCTGGGTCTTTAAGAGCTTTTTGAAGGCCTCCAGAGATGGCCCTGTTCTGATTGTTTTTGGTAGGTCATTCCACCAGCGTGGGACGACACATGAGAAGAGTGGAAGGAATAGACTTGGAAACCTTATCTCACAGAGCGCCAGTGGTTAATGATGAGATTTCTCTCTGTCATCTCTCTTTAGTCAATCTTTCACTCCCTCCCTCCCTCTCTCTCTCTCTCTCTCTCTCTCTCTCTCTCTCTCTCTCTCTCCTGTGTCTGTCTATTTCTCACACACTCTCTCATTCTCCTTTGAGTTCTCAGTTTCATCCCTACCTCTGACTTTCTGCATATCTCTCATTCTTCAGCAATCTGTGATTCCAGTCTCTCTCTCTCTTTCATGCTCTTCGCCTGTCTTTTCCTTTCCCTTCATCTTTCCCTATCCTACTTTCTCTGGCATGGTCACATGCATCACTCTCTCTTTCTCTCTCTCTCTCTCTCTCTCTCTCTCTCTCTCTCTCTCTCTCTTCCCCCCTCTCTCTCTTTCACTTGCTGCGAGTGGGGGAGGGGAGGTGGGATGAGAGGAAGAAGAGCAGGAGGGGGAGGAGAAGAAGGGAGGAAGACGAGGAGAGAGGAACTGGTCTTACATAACTCTGCTTTTCTCTCTCTCTCTTTTCCGTTGTCCCTCTTATTGTCCGTCTTACGGCTTCCGTTCTGCTCCTATCTGGTTTGAGGATTACATCAGCGACATAGGTGGGGTGTGGTAAGGTGGTGGTGGTGGAGGTGTGTGCTGTCTCGCACACGGACACTGTGAACACAGAGAAGGGATACATCATTACTATTTTTTACTACGTCTTCAAAGACCATAGTGTTTCGTTGGTCAGCGGCGGTTTGCATTGTCGAGTGAAAAGTTTAGTGATGCATGGTCTGGTCATCTCCATGGCAACTCCATGGTGATCATGGTGAATGAATGCTTCTTGGCCTGACACCTCCCTGCAGCTCCGTCGAAACATGTTCTCAGAAATCATTTGCAAATCATCCTCTAGGCTTGATGTTCTTGTTTTTTACCACCATAAACTGTCATTTTCGTTTGTCAGAGGTCTTAATTTGAGGGGATGGGTATTTTTTTTTGGCAAGGGCGTCGAGAAGCCAGCTGAGCTCTGGCAAGGCGTTGTGCCATTTTGAGCATCTCTCGCCGAAGCCTGCCGAGTGTTAGACATGTTCTGTGTGTTAGCCTGCACTTAGCCATAGACTCGCCAAGCTCTGGGCTAGCTCCAGGTGTTGGGTTTCTTTTTTTTTTTTTTTTTTTAAAAAGGCACGAAACAGGAACCTTGTCTGATGTGCAAAATATTTATTTTGCTCTGTGCAAGTAGTGGGCATGCTGCTTATATTGTATATGCTTCTGCCTGGAGCAGGAAGCCAAAATTTTACTATATTTTTTAATATATATTATTTTATATTTTAAAAAGATGCTTTTTAAATGATGATTGTTGTAGAAGCACTGTTGCCTTATTATATGGCAGAAGAAAGGCCCAACCCTGGATGGAGAGTCATCTACAAAGCATGGTGTTTGCACAAGTTTCTCTCCTGACTGAGTGGCACCAAACTGATCTCGTACAAACATGCACAGCCACATTGGCAATTGTGAATAAGCTCCCGTGAGCCAGAGATGCACAGCAAATGTATTTATGCTCACTGGAATCAGGCCCAGAACGAGAGCAATTGAGAGCTGTGTGAAAATACAGCATTAGAGCATTCCAGCAATCTGTGCGTACCCACCCCTTTCTGTCTGTCCGTGTGTCCATCTGTGTCTTTCTGTCTGTCTCTCGCTTAAATAGCTCACCCTCCTTCCCGCCAGGTCCCTATTCTTTCATGCGGCACCTGTCCCTCCCTGCCTCCAAACTTATGTCATTCACTTCACTCCATCCATCTCTATTTTCTCTTCTGCTTTGGCACTAGTTCACCCTTATTTTCTTCTCACCTTTCTTATTCTGCCCATTTTTCCCCTCAAAGGGGTATTTCTTTTACTTTGCCTCTATTTTCTCTCTCTCTCTCTCTCTCTCTCTCTCTCTCTCCGTCTCTCTCTCTCTGTGTCTCTCTCAATCACACACACACACACACACACTCATGTGAAAGCCATCACACAGGGCAGAGCCTCATGTGCCTCTCATTTGGAACATTTTGCTCAGGGCATGCTGACAGCCTCCATCTGCCATATGTGCGTATGTGTGTGAGTGTGTGGACAAGAGAGGAAGAGATTGTGTGTGTGTGTGTGTGTGTGTGTGTGTGTGTGTGTGTGTGTGTTGGCGTGCATGCGCATGGGAAAGTGGGAATGCGACTGCAAATGTGTTTGTGTTTGTGCAAATTGAGATATCTCATGAACTGAGGTGTGTGTTGTGACACGTAAAAAGGTGTGTGTGTGTGTGTGCCCGTCCGCCCTTGTATGGTGATGTGGCTGTGCCCGTGTTGAGTATGTGAGTATGAATAGCTCTGAGGGCAGGTTGGCACAGCGGGCTTTCTTCCTGTCTGATCCCAGCCTTTGCCACGTTCTGGATCCGCTCCATCGCCCACAGGTGCCCAATCTGCCAGCCTCTCTCCTGTGCCACCCAACCACCCAACGCCGATGAACTCAACCCACAGTCCCTCCACGGCATTGGAGGTTCAAGGTTTCTTAGACACACACACACACACACACATACATGTATGGTGGAGCTCCGCCATGGCACTTAAACTCACACTGCACACCATTCTCCCAGTGAGCGATAAGCCCCAGGTGCTGCAAATGACAACAATATCTACTTTAAGACCAGCTTCAGATTACGTTTCACATTTGATGTCCATAAGAATCCCTGTTTAAATCTTAAGCCTTTAAAAGTGGATCTTTCTGTTTGAAGGTGGAGGAACATGAAATATACACACTTTTACAGGAGTCAATTTAGCCAAATAAGAGGAAGACTTGATTTCGTTTCTTATGGGATGCCTGCAGTACATCTCTAGAGTATGTATGGGGTGCTGTTAAAATGGAGCGCTCACTTCCTAGTGTACTGTGCCTTATAGATGCAGAGGAGATGCTGTGAAATCTCTGAGTGCATTCGTGTGCACATGCATATGCACTTGTGTATGCATGAGATCAAGAGTGTGTGTGTGTACAGGTGAGTGTGTGTATATGTGTGCGTGTATGTACAGTATGTGTGTGTGTGTGTGTGTGTGTGTGTGTGCGCCTCAGCTGGCAGACTGAGGTCTCTGTTCTCTCTGGTGTCAGGTTGAGAAGGCAGAGATTGGCCAGCAGTAACAATGCTCTGGAAAGCTGAAATAACTCCAGCATCTCCCTCTCTTTCTCTCTCTCTCTCTCTCTCTCTCTCTCATACACACACACACACCACAACAATTTAACTAGCCAAGCTCACATTCACAGCCACACACACCTGTTGTTTGCCCAACCGATCAATTCTAAAAGCCCTTTAGAATTTTGGTCTCTTGAATTCAAGATGCAAGCTTGGCGTCACCACCCTCGGGATTGGCACCCACAGCAAACACTCTCAAATGTGTGTGTGTGTGTCTCTCTCTCTCTCTCTCTCTGTCTCTCTCTCTCTGTCTCTCTCTCTCTCTCTCTCTCTCTCTGTCTGTCTGTGTCTGTGTATGTGTATGTGTCTATTCAATCTGAAGTTGGACAGGTAGGGTATGGTACAGGCAAGTGAAATATTCAAATCATGGCTGGCTGTGTCAGCAGTCTAAAGGTTAAAAATCAGTTTTACCCAAATGTACAAGTGCCAAAGCCAATGCACTATGCATTAGCAGACAGACAACAGGAGGACAAGGCAAGAGAGAAAGAAAGAGAGAGAGAGAGAGAAAGGGAGAGAGAGAGAGAGTGCAGGAAGACCCTGGCCTAGAAACGAAGCTGCCTGCTCCTAAACAGGAATATCCTGGGGCTGAGCAAACCTAACAAGTCTTTGAAATATTCACCAACCCTCATGCACAAAGAAGCCTCTCTTTCCCACCTAGTGTTTTGGGAAGACTAAGCGCTTGGCTGTCAGATAAATCTGCCCTTACTGCTTTGATTTGTATGGAGCCACCCACATTGGACATCGGTGATCAACGGCCGGGACGGTTGACGGCAGATGACATTTTTTGATGACTTTGGGAAGTGAAATGAAGTCACCATGTTTTGTCTGTGCTTGTTTTGTCCGCTCCAGAAATGAAAAGTCATGGTGAGTTTTTTAAGTCCTTTTAAATCGGCTTTCTGGACAAATGACACAGCAGCCACAGATGTGATCCCTTCTCAGTAGCCGCATCGTATTAGCCCGTATAAAACATATTATTTAGATCTCTTTTTCCACAACAGTGCCTGTGGTACCACGTATTATATATTCATTTAGTGAGACAGGTGTGTGTGTGTGTGTGTGTGTGTGTGCTTGAGGTGGTATTTCCTCTAGCAGTGAATGACCTGTTTCACTCAGTAGGGTCGCAATCTGACCCGTATAAACACACGCAGCCGGGGACAGTTACCCCTCTGATCCCCCTTGACCTCATGCTGAACGCGCGCACACACACACACACACACACACACACACACACACACACACACACACACACACACAGACAAACACACATACACATATAGATACACACACTCATTCACACAGATACAGTGCACATAGCACTCAAGGGCAGAATGCTCGGAACGATGCTTAACTGAATGTGTGTGGGAAATGTGGATGTGTGTGTGTGTGGGAATTGTGGATGTGTGTGCGCAAGCGAGTGTGTCAGCTGCAGGTTTGCTCAACTGGGTCGTGGGTAACATGCTTCCATGGCAACTGCTATTCACCAGCCCTGGGGCCAAAAAACGCCTTTCACTCTTTCTCACTCACTCTTCCTCTCAGACCTTATCTCTCTCTCTCTCTCTCTCTCGCTCTCTCTCTCTAGCTCCCCTTTACAGGCTAAACTGACAGTTGGAACCGCTTTTGTGTTCTTTTGAGAAACCACAGACCCAGCCAAAATGTGCTGGATCTGATCTTTGTACTTTGGAGAGAGTGATGGCATGGAGGAGAAACAGTGGAAAGGATGGAAAGAAAAAAGAGGAGAGAGGAGGAGGAGGGGTGGGGGTGGGTGCTAGGTACCTCCTCTTTCAGTTTCTCTCTCTCGTTTTTTTTTTGTCCAGTTTTGCTAAACAGTCTGTCCAAGCTCGAGGCTGCCATTTTAACAGCTCGAGTTGACAGAAGCAGAGGGGAGAATTTGGCCTATGCTCGGAGCCAATGGGCCCCACATCAAATATGAAACAGTAAATGGGAGCTGACTGTGGCCCCCGCCTTGTTCGTCTCTGCCTGGTTCCGAGACTGGGTGTGCTGCCGCTGCTCCCATTAGAGCCGCAATGGCCGCCACCACTACTGCTGCTTTCACCATCAAAGGGCAGTGTTGAGGCGGTCGAGCCTCTGCCACACAATTAGATCAGCAGCAGCATTATGTCACCAGCAATGGACTCATGAGGAATGTTGTTGCCCGAGTTTGTCCCCTAAGGTGTTGTGTAAGAGTCATTTTTGGAGCTGATAAAGCAATTGAATGGAAATCACAATAAATTCTGAATTTACACATTCTTGACACATTTCACATATTTAGAAATCTTAGGCTATCTGTGAATGAAGGATCGGAATCTCAGAGATTATTACATTTAACATTCTATCACCCATCCTGTACCTCTCTTTCAGTTTCAATTTCTTTTCCTTGCCAAGCTTTCCTATCTATCTTTCCATATGTGCTTCTCTGTGCTCCTTTTATTTCATCCAGATATGTCTTCACTTCTCCCCCACCGCTACCTCTCCTCTTTCGTCTTCTTTTTTTATTTCTCTTTCCCTTTCTTTCTCTCACTCTATATCTCTGTCTCTCTCTCTTCCTCTCTGTCCCTCTCTTTCTATACCTCTTTCTCCCTCTCTTTCTATACCTCTCCTTCTATCCCTCTGTCTTAGTCTCATTCCCTCTGCGCAAAGTCACTAGCATCTCAAGTGTGACCCTCCTGTCAAACACTGACCAGGCACTTAATAAAACCTCACACATGCATAATGCAACCCCAGATGGTACTCCCTGAAAGTTCGGGTCCAGAGCCCATAGTGGTTAAATCATTCACCTCTCTCAGCATTAAAAAAAAATACTGTTGTCCTCTTCTCCTTCCTCTGTTTGTCCCTGCAGGAGAAACATTTTTTCTCCTTAAAAAGGCTTTTATTCTGACACAGTTCAAACAAGGTTCCTCTGGATAAATGCCTGTTTCAGGAAGCAGCCCAAAAGAGTTCCTGTGATGGAACTGGCCACATAGAAGCTTGGTCCAGTTCTTGGGTTCGTAATTGTGGCTTAATTGGTCAATTAGTCAGTCTGTTGCCCTTGACTGTTGGCAGAGGGAATGTACTGTATGGGAAAAGAAAGGCAAAACTAAGAATCATTTGCATCATGGAGACTAATGCAATTGCTGCAGCTTATCCTTGTCTGTTAGTCAGTGGGAAGAGGTATGTGATCTTGCTATTGGTGATATATTTCCCCTCAAGGAATTTAAAAGGTTCCAGACAAAAATACACAGAGCCTCCTCCACACATGGTTTGGTAATTAGCTTGTCAGCACATAGTGCCTGTGGTTGTAAATTGCACTTGTGTCAGGCCAACAGGGCAAAGTGTGAAACATGAGAGCCACAAACCCTCTGTCTATAGACTGCCCCCCACCCATCCATCCTCCCACTCACCCACCAGCGACTGTATATTTCAGTCAGCTCACCTTTCACCCCGTGTGCCCATTAACCTCTGTCTGTGGACCATAAACCCAGAGCCCTGCTTTACTGCCTGGCTGACTGACTGGGACGGGAAGAGTTTGGAGGGGGAGTGTGTGTGCGTGTGTGAGAGTGTGTGTGTGGGTGAGGGGGGTTGGCAGTGCGGTCACAATCTGGGCTTGAGCCAGCTGTGGTGACTCTCATGCCCGCTGTTGATGGTGAGGAGTGATGAGCGATTATGATGATCACAGAGGTCTGAGTGTTTGTGTGTGCTGATGAGGCTCTCGGCTCTGGCTGTTTGGTTGATCGCGTCGGCTTGTGTGTGTTTGTTTGTCGCTGAGCAGTGACATGCTGGCACGGCTGTCATAATAGTCCTGTCTGTGACATCCAAATACAATATACAATTTATATACAATGTGTATGTATTTGTATATACACATATACAAATATACACTATGTCTGTAGGTATATTTGTGTGTGTGTGCGCGTGTATATCTGTGTGTGCATGTGTATTTATGTGTGTATTTATGCATTGTTTGGGTCCTGTCTCTAAAACTGCTCCCAACCGTAGGGCCTATCTCCTCTGGCCCAGAGTGTGAGCGATGGTCTGGCTGGGCCCTCAATCCCACTCTAATGAATAGGCCATTGATTTCCTTTATGAGCTCTTAACAGAAGCCCTCTGCTGCCCGCTAATGCACTCTAACAGCCCTAATGAACGACCAGCCGCCAGGCAATGCAGCAGACGCCCGCAGGGGCCCACAAAACAGGAAGACCCCTACCAGGCTAGGGTCAGAGCCGGGCAGCCTGGTTTAGCGATCGTCTCTCCTGAAACATTATCGTTGTTTGAACGTTCACAAGGAACGATTTTAGTGTGAGGCTGTAATGTTACACGATTGGACTGGGTCCCAATTGCTAGCTTGAAATCATGAACAAACAGCATATATCTGCATATTGCCTTCCGGTGACGCTTTTTTAATGTGAACCTGAGAGTGCATCTGGGGGTCTTGGATCAGACGTTTAAGCTGTGGATTTCATTGAATGGGAATCAATTCTCTTTGGTGCCATCACTGGTCTGACAGCAGTCAATGTAATTGGACCCCCATAGACCAGTGGTCACACTCGAGCTTCCAAAAGGGAGAGAGAGAAGAGGGGAGAAAAGAGATAAGTGAAGAAGCGGGAATAAGAGAGAGAGAGAGAGAGAGAGAGAGAAAGAGGGATGACATCAAAGTGCTCTGAGGGTTGCAGGTGTTCTTGTCATGTGCACAAACAAGCATCTGTGAGCTGTCAACCTCTCTTCTTTTTTCCATTCTGCCCTCTCTCTCTCTCTTCTCTCTTTTACTTTCTCAGTCTCTCTTCTTTCTTTCCCTATCTCTGTGGTCCCTGTAAATGTGTCTTTCTTTCTGCGTTTATCTCTCTTTCTGTTCTCATTCTCTCTCTCACTCTTTCTCTCTCCTTGTCCACAGTAGAAATGAGAATGTAAAATGCCTAAGTACTGCACGATTGCATCTGTGGGAAGGCAAAATTGCAGACGCCACATCACTGCTAATGAGGGAATTTAACATTCCTCATTAGCAGTGATGTGGCGTCTGCATCACACAACATCAGACACTCTCAACTACAAGAGCAAGAGACTGCGACAGGCTCTTTCCAAGACAGCCTCTGCCATCTCCGTAGTTTCCATCTCCACACTGCACCACATCTTCCATCTCCACATCCTCCGTCCCTGTTCCATCACACTATATACCATGGAGTCTGGCTGTCCACCGCTCTGCTCCCTTCGTGCTGTATGCGGTCAGCCTGGCAGTTTCCGCGTGCTAGCCCATGTTAAAAAGCTAATCACTCGTGTATGTGGATGTGCACTAATAGAGGTCTTGTCCCAAAGCCAGCAGACAGCATTATTGCCCCCAGTGATGAGTCAGAGAAACACCCATATCACACACACACACACACACACACACACACACAAACGCACACAGAAACACACACTTTATGAGCGCCTGTTGCCCTAAATATGCAGTGTGTCAGAAAGCTAACATGAGAGTAAATGCCTTAGTAGTCATGTTGGTCTGTGTGGAGCGGTGTGATCCCAAGTGCTATACATGTGAAACTATGGATTACCACTGGGACAGCAGAGGATGCTGTTACACACGTTCACACACACACACACACACACGTACATGCACACACCCTTACAGTACGATTGTAATTATGCACTGGTAAGGGTGCCAATTGGAAAGGGTTGCCATGGAAACACCAAAGTGGCACACGCAAGAGTGTGCAATTTGAACGCCCTCTCTCTTTTCTTCTTTTTTTTATGATGGAGCTATTTTTATCAGGCATTATATAAGCCTTCCAGCTTCCCTTCAGTGTGGGTCCTTTTGTCTCTCTCTTTTCTCGTCTTTGTCCATTATCTTTCCATTGCCTGTCTTTTTTTTTTCCTCTGCCGGTGTTTGGGAGGGTTCCATCGCGTCTGTAGCCTTTTCTCTCAGCAATTTTGCCCGCTTGTCAACATGCCTGTGTCATTTGTGTGTTGTGCCAGTCACAGTCACCGTTAAATTGACTTGTGCCATATTCTCTCCTCAAAGACTCCCTTCTCTGTCTGGATGCCTGTTTTTCATTTCCCGTGGAGCTCAGCATTAGGCTACATTAAAGATGGCTCATGCTCCGGGATATAGTCAAGTTAGCATAGCCTGCCTAAGAGTCCCTGACAGCCCCTGCTAATCTTTTATTTAACATTAGATGATGCATTATTAGTAAGTCCCCATGTGTGTCTGTCTCTCTCTGTGTGTTTGTGTGTGTGTGTGTGTGCATTGATGTGCATATGCATACGCATATGGGTTTATGTAAGAGAGATGAAAGCTGCAGAGGCAACAGCGAATGTGTGTATGAGTCTCTGTGGAGTTGCTCAGTGGAGTTGCTTCAGTCTGAATGGCTGCTGTGGTGAAACCTACAATTGTGCATCACCAGGACATGAGCGCTGTTCACTGCGTTGAGATTTCACTAAGGATCTCGTCACGCGTCTTGTGTTCATCAGCAAAGACTCAATCAGTTGCTCTAATGTCTATTCGTTTCCAAAGTGACTGTTAAACAAATCAGTCAACGTGGCGCCTGTTTACTGGTTTAGGCTGAATAGTCCTTTGTCGCTCATTGTAACACTGTTACAAATCAATTTCTGCCTGAGCTCTGTTACTCATGTGGACCTGTTCTCTCTGTCTACCCCTACAGGCTGCTTTGAGTGCTGCATCAAGTGTCTGGGAGGCGTTCCCTATGCCTCGCTGGTGGCCACCGTCCTCTGTTTCTCAGGGGTGGCCCTCTTCTGTGGCTGTGGCCATGTGGCTTTGACAGGGACCCTGGCCATGCTTGAGAACCACTTTTCACGTGTGCCAACCGACCACGCCACCCTTACCAACGTGTGAGTACCCAGACCTGACTGTTTGTGTGTGTGTGTGTGTGTGTGTGTGTGTGCCCACAAATGTCTGTGAAGCCCAGGTCCGTGTAAGGGCAGAGGGCATGTCATGTCTCAGACCCATGTCTCTCTCTCTCTCTCTCTCTCTCTGTATCTCTCCCCCTTTCTCTCTTGTAGAAAGTGTGTTATTGTTATTGTTAGAAACACCAGTTGATGTCCAAGGGCGATATGTGTCATGTTTGAATTCTTGTATGTTCCTCTCTTCATATTTGCGCTCTTGGGCACAGTGTGCAGATCCTGCAGTACATCATCTATGGCATTGCCCCCTTCTTCTTCGTGTACGGCATCATCCTATTGGCTGAGGGCTTCTACACCACCAGCGCCGTCAAGGACCTGCAGAATGAGTTCAAGACCAGCGTGTGCGGCCGCTGCATCACTGGCATGGTGAGACACAGGCACACACACGCATGCACGTGCACACTCCATACATACATGTACATATGCATACAGTACATATCCATACACTCATATGCCAACAGCATCTTCTCTCACATTATACTTGTATAATAAGAAGAGATGCTCACACTCACTTCCTAGAGTGGACAGCAGCCTAGTTATTCTCTGACAGAATAGGCAAACGTGTGCTCTCTCTCTCTCTCTCTCTCTCTCTCTCTCTCTCTCTCTCCATCGTTGTTTCCATATTGCTGTGTCCAGTTGGGACGGTATCTATGCACATACGCTTCCTGAGCTTGCACTCAATGCCTATACTTACACAGAGCCCATATTCACAATACATGATATACTGTACACGTGCTGATTGGTGGTGTGTGTGTTGGGGGGGCGGTGAGAGATGGTGAGAGGGAGGAAGATGAGGGCTAGTGAGACAGCAGCCCTAGAGGACAGTTCTGGCACAGTTTGTGCTATGTAGCCTAATTCCTTTAATTGTCACAGATGTCCACTCATATCAGCGTGTAAAGCCTTTTGGCCATGTGGGCCTGGCAGGGGTGTGTGTGTGTGTGTGTGTGTATTCTGTCTTAAATAGGTCATCATATGAGATCAAATTTAAATGAGTATTGCATCCTAGTTATGGGCAAATGTATAGAAGTGGGGGTTAATTTACTGCTCGTCTTATTAAATAATTTTTTTGAACCTTGCAATATGGACAAGTTCTAACATAAAAGAGTGCTCATCAGAAAAGTTGAAGTGTGTTTTTTCGCAGGCACTGAATGAAGTTGGATACATGTTTAGTCTGACACCAGTGTGTGTGTGTGTGTGTGTGTTGTTTCTTCCTCAGTTTGTCTTCCTGACTTACATCCTCTGCCTGGCCTGGCTCGGCATCTTTGGCTTCTCGGCGGTGCCCGTCTTCCTCTTCTATAACATGTGGACCACCTGCAATGCCATGAAGTCACCCGTAGCCAACATCACCTCCCCCGATAACATCTGTGTGGATGTCAGACAGTACGGTACGAGCCGCTCATATTGTCACACGTTGGTTTTATTATGACCTGATAGCTCCTACTTGTTTACACTGGTTGTGTTAGCCAGGTGTTGCGGCTCAATTTCTGATTAAGCGCCACCCCTGCGTCAGGGGTCTGTTTGTAGCCTTACCTTTCCACTGGCTCTGAGCATTGCGCACCAATCAGCAATCACTGGGAGGGCTGAAAGCAATAGCTCTGAACTCTTAACATTCGTCATGAGCAAGCAGTAGCAGTTGGTTTCCGCCTTGCTGGAAGCCCAGAGATCCTAAGTTCCAGATGCTTTGCACAAAGTCAAACAATGTGAAAGCGCTTGGTGTAAGAGGCTGTGCTTGTGTGATACAGGAAACAGTTTCCTCTCAGTGAGATAATTATTTGAGATTTTTTTTGAGGCCCTGCTTACATGAGTAGACTGGCTGTTAAACAGCCATTGTGTGTGAGTGGAGCAGGGACTTATAATAGCACTCTCATGACTCATGATACGGCGGAGAGATTGCACTGGGGACCTGGAGACATTTTCTAGAGACACTTCAAAAACACATGTGTGGGTAATTCTAAAAGTCTGTGTGTGTGTGTGTGCGTGCGTGTGTGTGTGTCTTCCCGTTGTGTGTTTCAGGCGTGATCCCCTGGAATGCTACACCTGGAAAAGCCTGTGGCTCCACACTGAATGACATCTGCAACACTAGTGATGTGAGTGCCCTCTCTCACACACGCTCATGAACTGCTCTCACATGCATGCACACACACACACACAAACACACACACACATGCCTAGTCAAATACCCTCAAATAGTATACAGATACATTACTTCACTGAGACACATCATACCCCATACAAGTAAAAGTCACATTATCACATTATCACATTTGTTTTTGTAAACCTTCAGACAGATAGATCAGCTAATTAGCATGTTATATGGACACATAGCTGGACTTTTCCACCTCTGCATAGATTAATGTAGGTGTGTCACAAGTGTGTCACACTTCTGATCTGATCTGTGGTGTCTGTTGTCCCCTACAGTTTTACCTGTCCTATCACCTGTACATCGTGGCCTGTGCTGGTGCTGGAGCCACTGTCATTGCTCTGGTAAGGCCTACAGCAGACCTGTGTCTGCAGACCTGTCTTACATAGGCTTACATGCAGCCTGCACCTATCCACTTTGACCACTTTAACCACTTTGAGACATTCAGTAGTCAGGTACTGTAGAATCAGAGTAAACAAAATCAAGGTTCTGATGCTGGACGTTAGAGATGTAATCACGCCACAGAGCCTCAATTTGCATCACTTAAAATCAAATGTTGTCCTGTTTTCTAAAGATGCTAAAACAACAGATTTTTTGTTGTCGTTTTCTTTTTTGAACCAGTGTTTTGCTATACTGCCAAGTTTGGTCTGCTTTCTGTTGGCTGGTTGATTTGACCTTTGACCCCTGCCCGTGTGTGCTCTCTTTCTCTCCCTCACAGCTCACCTACATGATGGCCAGCACATATAACTATGCCGTTTTCAAGTTTAAAGGCTTTCGCCACAACAGCACCTCTAAGTTTTAAAGCAAACATAATGACAGCACACTAAGACGGCAGTGTCCATGGACAGATGCTGCCCTTGCGTTGTCCTTAAAGTGAAAAATGTCGGAGCAAATGTAGAGGGCTAGGTTACACGTAGAACCCTTTCAGAGTGGTAACTAATCGAAGAGAATTGCATTGCTCTCCTGTTTGACCTTCTGTGCATAATCAGGCGTTCAGCTTGATGCTGTTTTTTTGTTAAGACAAATAAACTGCTGTACTTTAAGGAGGGAGAGATTTTGCTATATGATTTCATACTAGACAAGATGTTCTTTAGAAGCACAGTGCGAGATCCCACACTGATTATATTACCTTTTAAACTCAAATTCTTGACTAGGGGCAAACAATTATCAATCTCTTAGTCACCAAGATCTATACTCAGTAAAGTTTTACTTGCACAATATCCTAATTCGCCCATTAAAGCCCATCAGGAGTCATCACCCTTGCATACCCTTCATATTTGTAAATATTGCTTGACTCTAAAAGAATCAGACATGTAGTCAGCACTTTTGCCAAGCTGTAGGGTTAGCATGTAGCTATCAGACCCACAGAAGGAGAGAACAGGTAGCATTGTAACCTATGTAGCTAGCGCTGGTCTCCCAAAACCTCATTTCCCATCTCCATACACTAACCAGTAACACATTCATGAACTTCCTTAGCAGCAGTTCAAATTCATCATTCAATCATCACTGGAAGTTATTGTTTTTTTTCATCAATATTCATAGTATGACACCTTTCTTTCTGTGCATTTTTTGTGTAGTGTAAATATGAAGAGGGCCAATCATACTTTTTTTTCCTGAAATTTCTTTTACATCTCTTGACCTGTTTGTTAATAGGCGCTCATGTTTGTCAGTACACTAACTGCCATCAAAGTGATCCCATTGACACGTTTAATATCCAATCTCCTCATCCTTCAGGAGTTGCATAATAATAATGATAATAATAATAATAATAATAATAATAATAACGATGACTAGAGTCTAGTGTAGCATTACCAATGTAGCTTGCTTTTGCTAACTAACCCACTTACTGGCGGTCCTCCCCTCCCCTGCTTTTCTCTCTCTCTCTCTCTCTCTCTCTCTCTCTCTCTCTCTCTCTCTCTCTCTCTCTCTCTCTCTTTCCAACCCTATCTTGGCCTTTCCTCCTTCGCTCCTCTCCTCCCTCTTTTTCTTTCTCTCACAGATTCACTATCTCATGATCCTGGCAGCCAACTGGGCCTACCTGAAGGATGCTTGCCAGACCCACGCTTACCAAGATATCAAGACCAAGGACGACCAGGAGCTGACAGACGTGCAGTCACGCTCCAAGGAGGCCATCAATTCCTATTCATAAGGGCCACACCACAGACACACATACACACACACACACACACACACACACACACATACACACACTCTCTCTCTCTATCACCCCTAACCTTTCTCCTCTACCCCCTCCCCAAACATAAACATACATGCAAGCACATGCAAACACACATATACATTCAAGCACATGTAAACAAAAAACATGCATAAACACACACATACACACACACACTTACACACACACACACAGCTGCAGTTCCCCATCCCAACCCTCAGGCTGCACACTGCTGACTAACACGGCTCAGTGCTGCTTCCCCCACCACGTGACATGACAGCCTTGTGAGGTTCCCATAACCGTAATACAACACCGGCTTGTGTTTTTTTTTCTCCAAACTTTATAATTTCATTCCTTAATTAAAAAAAAGATAATAACAACTTAACATTTTACGGCAATGCATGTGAAATGCCTTAATGGCGTCACAGTGTGTTCTGTTGGGTTTGAGTTCCGCTAAGTAAGTAACTAAATGAATGACTCTGAGCACACTGTGACCCAGTCAGGTGATTTTGTTTTTGTTTTGTTGTTTCGCTTTGTTTTTTTTGCGGTGTTTGTGTGGTGGATTGTCTCCGAGTGGCCGGTGGAGCGGTGTCAAGACTGGGAGACCTCGGCGCGAGCGTCATGGCACGTGGTGGAGGTGAAGTGCCACCCACTACTCTTAACTGTCTGCACTAACTCGACCTGGACGTTTCACAGGAACTTCCTTTTTTTTTTGGTGTTTTATACATTTAAATATAAAAATATAAATATATAAATATATAAATATATAATTGTGTGAATGTGTATGAATGTTGTTGTTTTTTCTAACTCTTAAAAAAAGTATGCCAGGTTTAGTGGAACCTCTCTCTCTCTGCTCTCTCTTTCTCTCTTTTTCTCAGTTACTTTTTTTGTTTTCTGAACCTTTTTTATGGTTATACTTGACACATTGCACAGCTGTGAAATCAGGCAAAATCCACACTCTGTTATTTACTTGAGAAAAATTCTGATTCGTCAGATATTTGTGGATCTTTTTCCCCTCAGCTTGATTCCAAGCGAACAGCAGCCAAGCAAAAGAAAATAAATGCAAATAGCTCGATTTGAACCAACAATTTCACATGAATGCGTAGAAGTGGAAACCTTATGTAGTGTGCTTGTTATCAGACATATTCCTGAGGAATGAGAAATATCTGGTTTGCACATATTGTCTCAAGTAAGCTCATAATTTATCAAACTGAACATTTGATCTCAGCTCTAAAAGGTTCTTAGATCAAACTAGTCTTTTCATCTTCCCTTTGGAAAAATAATTTTAAGTATTGACTATTGAATTTTTTTCTATTACTTCTACCAATGTTGGTCTTTACAATGTTAAAAGATGCAGCCATGTAACATATTATATTCTTGACTCCTTGAATAAGAGTAAATGATCTATCTATATAATCTCAGTGTTTGGACTCAGCAGTTTGATGGCAGCTGACACGTTTCCTAATTGAGCTACTGTGTAACACTGCTTGGATTTTATCTTGGGATTTATTTACAAAACTTGTGTTTTTAGCTGCATTTGTGCCCTTTCTTACTCTCCTGGCAATCCTGGTGGTAACCTGACATGTCTGTGGAATATTGGATATACTAACTGTGACTCTCCATGATGTTGTGGGATAAGTGCTCCTGAAAACTGCCATGTGAAACATCCACTGTGTGATGGTACGGTATTTATGGTCAGGCACCTTTGTGGAGACTGTCTTTGAAGGGTCCTCCTTAACAGCAATGCAGTACTCATGGCATGGCAGGCATACCATTGTATTTAATGTATTTAATAACTGCTATTTCCATCGATACATTCAGTGTAAGAGAACAGCTCAACACCTTGTCACATTGCTTGGCATGTCATGACTATGTAACCTGCAGAAACAAACAAAAGATTTTCCATGAGCTCTTAATGAATGCTTATTGATGTATCACTTACATTTCATGTTGGAATTGTGTGGTTAAGAAGGCCCCCATCAAAGAGCAGTTTTGTTTTTTTAATCCCATTTTTTTTACTACTTTCACATGGTTGTAATGAGTCTGTTAGTATACACAAAATAATGTTTATTTTATTTTATTTAACGCATGTTGCCCACACGCCGAGGTTGAAGAGCAAAAATCCTGACTGTACGTTTTGGTTCATGACAACTTTGGAACGTATCCACCGATCGCTATCTCAGTCTCGATTTCTCCTGTTTGTGTATCAAAAGACGTGTGCCTGGATGTTTTGTTGTTCCCTTTTTATTGCATGATGGAAAGATAACCTTGACCTCCTCTCCCTAATCCGTAGGTGATGTGTTGTCAGAAGTTTGGTAGGCAGTGTTTGCCCCGTAAACCCCTCTCCTCCCCAAGATTATCCACTGTGCTTTGATGGAATTGTAGTCCTAGTTGTTCCATAGTCCATTTTCTTTGGAAAAAAAAGTTGACGGTTTTATGACTCCTGTATAGTGATGATTTTTGTACCCTTCTCTAGTAAAACTGATATTTTCTATGATCGCCAACTGGTCTCCACTGTGGTTGTATTTTTTTTTTTATCTTGTTTTGTGTTTATAATACAAACAGAATTTCATAATAGTACTTTTAATCCATGGTTTGATCAAGTTTTATGTGAACTTTAACCATGGAGTAGTAGAATGCCTAGGGTAATGAGTTAAAGGAGATATCGGGCATGACTCAGTCAAAAACCCAGTGGTTGCAACGTCACTGTATGCTGTCTGTAAAAAAGGAAACAAATAACAGACAAAACATGAAACTGAAATTAAGTTTCTGTGCCCCATTTACTTAGTGTTAGTGATTTGATTCAATATTTGGTCCATGGAGTATCAAATTTTCTTGTTTCTTATCTTAAAGCAGCTTGGTGATCTCAAGAAACAGGGCTATGGATTGATTTACACCAGATTTCTCCTTCAACCAAAGAGTAGTAGAATGCCTAGGCTATTGACTTAAGTTAAGCATGGAGGACTACTGTAGGATGCCTAGACTAATTACTTGAGTTAACCATGGAGTAGTAGAATGCCTATTGTAATTCCTTGAATGTCTGAGAATTAGGGCCACAACCCCAACCAAGCTTCTGAGACACACTCAAGTCGATAAATACATTTTAGACCAGTTTAATACGTCAATATAATAATAGTCTAGACAACGGGAAAAGGGTTGCCTGATCTACTATCTACGATTATCTACTATCTTGATTTTAGAACTCAGATGGTGATGTTATGGATGGTACCAATGTATTATTCTACCTGAAAACTAAAAAAAAAAAAGATATGAGTTCATAAGAAAAGTTCACATGCATACCTTCACATTTCACATTCCACATGTTAACTGCATTCAGAACAATAACTCCCACCATTTCCACAATTTAATATGACGATTAGCCCTAGTATATGTGCATTTCAACATGATCAAAAGTCAAAAAAATGAATAAACTTACAAGTACAACACTATTCACTAAGGTCACTTGAATTTAATAGAAGTTAAGCTCCTGGGTGTCCTTTGTGCTACTGTTCTTCACATCTTTTCCGGAATGCCCAGGCTAACAAGATTAAGAAATCTGGTGTTCATCAGGCTTCCTGATTCTTTTAGAAGCATCTACAAAAATATGCTTAAAGTAATAAAAGAATTACCCAACAACTGTGGTACTGAAATATCTTTTGACATTTAACAATGCCTTTTACCACTTGACTGTACAACTTTAGATTACTATATTGTACACATAAATTAATCAATGAATAGACAGTGAGTGGTTCGAATCCAGTCCAATTTTGTCATATTCAGCAAATGTATACCATCTCCTCATAGTCTAGCTTTACGGAGGCCCCATAGATACACAAGCATACCAGAAAGTCATAGATGTGTGTATATGTTCAAGAACGTCCAGTGTCTATGTACAGTCCTGGCCCTGGAAATGCAAAACCAACATGGTGACTCAGACAAGTCGCACACCTGCCAGTCAACGTGCTCTACCTGTACATCTGTACAATGGCCTACTGCCAGTTTACAATAGTGTCTGCATGTGAATTAGCAGTATCTACTATTTTAGACTTTAGACATGATAAGCGTGTAAGCAATTCTTCACAACAGTGTGTCTCTGAAAACTACTTTATAAAAACAACATAAATAAGACATTATAAGATATTATTAAGACAGTAGGGCCAGTTCACCCTTGGCATCTTCCACATTACAGACCTAAAATCCAGGCCCTCTGTAAAAGCAGTTGGGAGTGGCACACACAATGTTCTTTCAATGTTTTTTCATCAGCTGTGACCCAGGCATGTTTCAGATAATAGTAATCTGTTAGTTCTCTCTCTCCACCTGTCTGTGAAGTGCAGTTCCTCTCTTCAGCAGCAGGGAGGGCTAGAGCGTGGCTTCCTCTGCAGGTCCACTGTGTCAGAAGGCAGTAGATGCTCTGCTCTCTCCTCTGATGCCAGCACGCGCCTCACAGCCTCCTCAAAAGCCGCCGTCACATTGGTGGCATCTTTAGCACTAGTCTCAAAGTATGCGTGCCCGCCATTGTCGTGGCACCACTGCTGGGCTTCGTCGGGCGACACCTGCCTCTCAGGCACGTCCACCTTGTTTCCCAACACCACAAAAGGAAAGCGGTCAGGCTCCCGCACGTCAGCATAGTAGGCAAACTCCTTCTTCCAGTTTGGCAGGTTGAGGAAACTCTGGCTGTCGTCCACACTGAAGGCCAGCAGACAGCAGTCCGAACCGCGGTAGAAAGGTGTCCTCAGGCTGCGAAAACGTTCCTGCCCTGCTGTGTCCCAGATCTGTAGGGTGACAGTGCGTCCATCCACCTCCAGCTCTTTGTTGAGGAACTCTACACCGATGGTGTGGAAGAGGTGTGTGTCGAATTTGTCAACCACATAGCGGTTCATCAGGGAGGACTTGCCCACACCACCGTCCCCCAACAAGATGACCTTCAGCAGGGATGATTTGGAGGTCATGGTGTAGACACACCTGGATGACAGAAGATAGATAGATAGATACTTTATTGATCCCCAAGTGGAAATTCAAGGTCCCAGCAGCTTAAAAAACACACAACATACAGTGTACACAGGATGTAAGAAGCAAATCAACAAAACAACATGACTAGATCAACATTACTAAAAAGGACAGTAGAATGCGAATACTAAGGGTAGAGATGCGCATGAATGTACTGTGGTCCAGTATGAGGTGTGAGTCAAGGTAGTAGTGCAACAGTGCAAGGTTAAAAGTCTAGTGACCAGCAATAAATATGTGCATATATAAATCACATAATTATGTAGATCACATATTATAATAAAAAATATAAGCATAGCAATTTAACAGTTCTAGTGTAAATGTATGGACAATAAGATAAAAATAAAAATAGCCTAATAATATAAAAATTACAGCATTAGTGCAAGGATAAGTCAAATAAGGGTTCATGCATCAGTCAAGTATGAAGGTCAAGTATCAAGTTACAGTTATTGGTCAAGTATGAAGTCACAAGTATAAGGAGGGGTTGTGCATGTGGGCTAATGTAGCCAGTAAGGTCCATAAGCAGTGTCTTGTTAGTGTATAAGCAAATGTCTTGTAAGTGTATAAGAGGGTGAAGAGATATACCAGAAGAAGAACCGACTATGAAGATCAGACAAACGCTTGATTTAGCTATCCCAATAGCTCGAATGTTTCTGCAGAATTCATGTAAGGCTGATAGATTCTGCAATATCTATTCATAAATAGCTTACGTATTGTGAAGATGGTGTTAATGAATAAAATTAATACAACATTATTCAAATGTCATTAATAATGGGGGGGTAAACTTTATACATGCACATATTCAGTCTCGGAAGTCCAGGTTTCAAGACAAAATGGAATTCTAATGTCTTCTAAGACAGAGGCCTATTCTACTTGCAACACACCACTAAATTGCTTGCAATGTGAAGAGGGCATTAAAATATAAAACCAACAAAGTGATAGAGTAATCAGGTTAGAAAAAGATGAGACATTAGTACAAAGGATGGGTTTGAGGATCTAATACCACGCGTATACAATCTAATGTAGTATATGCAATTTTCGTTTCAAGGTTATGACTATGTCACTATATAAAACGAATAGATCTACGACATGTCCAATTGCATAAAAAATGCTATTGGCCCACACGAAAAAAGAGGAACTAGTCGGATAGGAGATCTACAAGTTTGTAGATAAATTGATGGCAGGTTCAAAACAATAACACGTTTGTTCAACTGTCTATAGCCTACTATATTGTGGACAGGCAGAGGCACTATGCAAACCCGCTTTCCTTGTTTTGGAACCGCGCATGCAAAGCATCTTAACATCCTAAATCCCGGCGATAACCGTCTTTGACAGCCTTTGTAGCTGTGTTTTTAATTTACAAAAATTCGTATCCTGAAGAAGTTACAGTATACATACCCTTGTCAGTTTCCGAAAAGGTTGCCAATAAAGTCAAGCAGTGCCATCCTACCTCCGCTTCTTGTTCCTTTTTAGCTTAAACTTTACTAAGATATGGCGCCCTGGAGCAACTCCGGCACACAAGGGACGCTCATATGACCGACCTTAGACGTCAATTGTTATGCATATTCCTTTTTTTAACCCGACTTAGGTGACGTTTGTTTAACGTGCAAGTTGTCTAAAGTGACCATCAATCTGGTGTCAGAAACAACCATGCACTTAGTAGCGTCAGAACGCTCGGACACAATGTTGCGTTTGTTTCCTAAAGAATTTAGCTCGACCTGTAGGAGTCTTAACTCTTAAGCACATGAAATGGGGGTAAAGTTGCGACTAAGTGATACAAATAGGCTACTATGGAGTTCAGTTAACTGGCTAAACCCATTTAGTTAAGTTTACAGACATGCTGCATATTACGAGTCATATTCATACATAATAGGAAGGTGGTTGCAGCAAATTGACTAATAATGTAACGTTATTTTAATAGTCTAGACAACGGCACACTACTTTTGAAAAGTGTGGCTTTTTATCAAGATCAAATTCAGAGAACGTGTGAGTCCCTTTTGTTTCTTTCTTATTCAATAAATTTATCAAGCTATTACTTAAATCATGTGCACAGCACATGACAGTTGACAGTTTGAACACTACTTGAGCTTGGACAGGCATGCATCTCAGCTCAATAACAAAAAGCGGAGCTGACATCTTTCATTTTCTTGTTTCGGTGAAATTATTCTCCCCTTTCACATCCCTATCGACAGTGTATTTTTATACTGACGTTCACTATTAAAAACATAACAGACTGTTGCTTATACTGACGCTCATCTTTATGAATGTGATTAGCCTACCATTAAATCACTTTCTGTAAGGAAGTACAGTGAAAGAGACCTGGGCGAAAACTCCAGTCTGCCGCTGCCCAGTGATGTGTGATGATGAAGCTGAGGCTAAGGATCATGGGAAATGTACCGCCCTGGATGAAACCTTTGGCAGATTACCAAGTCACATGCTCTACGCATGCGGCGTATGGCCTGTCACATGTGTAAGCAGAGTACAATTAACAGCTTGGATCTCACTTAGCCAGTGCCCAACAGGATTTTGTCTTTATTGTTGTGTTTTTTTGTTGAACAATGATCAGTGTAAGCATGTAAACTGATGTTTTCTTACAACTAAAGTCAGATGCTAATAATAATATACCATGCTCACAGTATATTATCAGTATTATTATTATTAACATAACAGCCAAATGCAAATGATTATACATCATCGTTGTATATATAGCCAATTGAACCCTAAGGAAAATTCAGCCTCTGCATTTTCTCTATACGTCTTACACACACGCCAACCTAGAACAGTGGAGCCCTCTGCTGCATCAACTGCAGAATAATGAGAAGTTAGATGCATTGCATTAGGGTACCTCAGCTGTGGATTCAAATTTTTACTACTTGCTTTGACTACATTTTTGCTACCAGAAAAAGGTGATGTGATTGAGGCCTGATGAGAGATGTGGAGAGTAGGAGGGTCGTAAATAGTGTGGAGAAAGGCAAAAGCTATGAGGGGAGTCCATTAATAACACCCACAGGTTCTCAAGGAGCACTCAAGAGCAATAGGGGCAATAAAAAGCCCTCTATTAAGATAGAGACTTTTGGCAGATTCACAACTTGAGGGGCCAATCTTCAGTAACTACCAGGGGTCATGAGGGAAGAAGCAGTGTAGGGGTCCTGGCCTTTCATGTACCTACAGTAGGAGGGGGGGCAGTGCATTGTGTGTAAGTGGTTTGGGAGAGTATACTGTGTTTGCAAGGGATGTGGTATACTGTTTGTATGAGAAGAAGAGGCTTAATGGTGATGACAGTGTTCTCTATGTATGTAGGGTGAGAGGGCATTCTAGTAATGGGAAAGTCATGTGCTGTGTGTGTCTGTTTGTAGAAAGGGCTAAGTGGTGATAGGAGTACACATTACTAAATTACTAACTGACCTGTTGCAAATTACAGCCACTGAACCTGACAATTTTGAAGTCCAGAAATTTGATGCCAGATGTTAGTTAAGTCGATGTCAGAAGCAGACCCAACCACTCTGATACCACTGCTGCCCACATCCTGAACAAGTGACAAACGTCATGGCTTCTTCGCCAGGGTTACCTTGACGCACCCAGGCAGGAAGGAAAAGAGTGCCCCGTGATATCTGAGTCACCCGGCAGTCCATCCCCTGACACCGCCTGCAGCGCAGTTTACCTGTACGAGTGCCCTCTACGCCGCGTGGCAGCTGGCACTCATTAATGCCAGCAGCCACATACGCCTCCCTCTCCCGTCGCAACTCTTCCCCTGCCATGTCTTGTACTGACATGCGGGCAAATTCCTCGGGTGTCAGACTGCCCAACAACAAACCCTGTCTGAGATGAGAACACTTTGGGTTGCGCAGGTTTGCCACCTTGCTTCGTACGCAGGCCTTGTATTTGGGCGTGTTTTTGCTATGCATTGCATGGATGTGACTCTCAATGTTGCAGGCTAATGCTGCTAATGCGTTTGATGAATGTGCCATCTCAGGGTCCTTCTCAAGGGTCAGTGCTTCCTGAAGCAGCTGTACACATTTCCTCCTGACTGGACAGGGCTCTGAGGAGATGCTGGAAGAGCAGACCTCTGAATCCACCTGCCTGGGTGTGATCTCTGAAGACATCTCTTCCTTAGACACTTCAATTATGTTTTGTCCATCAGTTTCACTTCCATTACTGACTTCAAGAAGAGTTTGAGATTCAACCTGCCAGTCTGTGCTTTCGTTTTCTAACTGGCTATCATGAAAAATTGATGGTGTGGTCAGTTCTGGTTTATCTAGTGCTGTTAGTGGCGGTAGTTCTGTAGATCCATCCTCCAATTCAACCGCATGAGTCTGTTTGCAGGAGTGCCTAGGCCTATGTGCATGTCTATACAATCTTTTCCATTTCGAAAGAATGACTTTAGAGGTTTTCTTCACGTTTGTATCAGGACAAGATTTAACAAGTCGGTAAAGGACTTGCGTGATATCCGAGCTTTGTAAATGTTCCAAAGAGACATGCGCGTCTAACAGCAACGAGAGGAGAGGCAATATGTCCCTGTAGTTACCATTCTTGTGCAGTTTCTCTATTTCATAAACATGGTGACTGATTTCTTTAGCTTCCATTGTCCGAAAAGCTGGGAAAAGGAAAAGAGATGTAGTCGTCGTTATAATTTAGCGTAATGAAATTGCAGGTTCCTCTGCACTTTTCCAGCAAAAGACTGTAGTCTAATAGACTAACATTTCGCTATCCCACTTTCAAACATGCACAGCCTACCTCTGGCTAATGCCTTCTAACAACATGCAAAAAAAAAACCAACAAGTCACGGCTAGTCGTTTGGAAAATATTCCATGAACATTTCCGTTTAAAAAAATCTCAATTCGTCTGTGACAATATTTGCGATTTAAGTTAAATACATGCCCTTAAAGTAGCTTAGCTTACCTACCTTACTTTTCTCTACCTCAGCTTGTGATGGTCGCCATCTTTGTTGTAGAGGAACCAGACTGCAACTTCTCCACGCCACCACTAGAGAGACCAGTTGGAAAAGAAATGGAACTCGTATATGATCGTCTTTGGCTGCATGCCCTTGAGGATGGATGCATGAACAACTATTCATTAAAAGGTAGGAAAAATGAAAAATCCTTACCATAGCTCTATGATCACCGTTTATTTGTGGAAATTTCAAAATACATATTTTTCTACATATGGGCAGATAAGGCCAGCGTATGGGCAGATAAATTGTATGGAACAGCAACTCAAAGCCTGCTGCTATTGTGGGGACATTTATCTCTATCATTTCTATCCGTTTTTTTTTTTTTTTTTTTTGCGTCACATATTCTCCTCTTTGGAAAACACATATGATCATGAATGTCCAGAGTACACAATACTTCTTGTCATTGAAAGTTAATTTTGAATAATCTAGTCAAACAATCTAGAAAATGCCACAGGTATGGAAGTGATGAGATTATCTTTGTAATGTAAGTATACCACAGGCAGACTGCTCAGTGTAATAACTCAGGCATGATGAAAGGAAACATTCCATCTTTTACGTGCAAGCACATGTTCGAACAGATCAGGCCGTGTCTGGCAGAGACATGCCCAGGTGGGGAAAATGCACTGGCAATAAGAAAAGCCCACTCATATTCATCCACAAGAGACACTGACAAATATACAATTTGCTTAAATTATGATGAGCAAGGGAAAATATCTGATTTGCATGGATTATTGATAGGCCTAATGTTAGTGTTGGATTAACCGTAATGATTCAGCAAAAGGCTCAGTGAAATGGTGCGTATTTGAAGACCTCAGCCTGATGTCCACTTCCTCAGTTCCTCTTTTTGCTCAACGAATGTAGGGAGGGATTGCATAACACTGAAACATATGGCCCTTATGAATGAGACCCCAAATGGACACATGGAGAAACATGTGGTATACTGTTAAGCCTCAAGCCATAGTGTGTGCAAATATCTGCTGTCTCTCTGGCTCTTGTCTGTCCCTTTGTGTTATTTGAGGAAATAACTGATATGATTGTAGAAATATGTGACTAAATTTCCTGTTTGCAGTGTACTGATGGTGGAATGTGTGTGTGTGTGTGTGTGTGTGTGTGTACTTTGTGTGTGAGTATCTCTGCCATTTATCTCTGATCAAGGTCTGATGTGTTACTCTCTCTCTCTTCAAACACAGACACGCATACACACACACACACACACACACACACACACACATACTTTTTTTTAGGTAGCCTTACCTTGGGCATCAAGGACAGTATCAGTTACCTGACATGTAAAAATATTGTCTATGCATGTACACACACACACACACACATACACAAAATTGAGTGTGGAACTTGAGCTATGTAGGTCTGGAAAAAAACATTCTGCAGATATCCATCAGTATTCAAGTGGGTGGGTGTTCCTCAGGGTAGGGAGGTGCTCTTGTTGTGTCCTCATACCTCCACTAGAGGGAGTAAGCCACTGTGACTTTTCCCCAGCAACGCAAAGAGGAAGCTGTGTTGGTGTCACATCCTGCCCTGCCCATTGCATTAGGGAAGTAATGTTGAGAGATTGGAAAGAGAGAGAGAGAGAGAGAGAGGAACAATGGAAGCATATCACACAAAAATAAGTCTCTCTCTCTCTCTGTCTCTCTCTTTCTTTCCCGCTCTCCTGAGTTTTTCATATGAGTGCTGGCAGAGGAGTGATGCAGCATTAGCTCAGGGTGCCCTTGTGAACTGTGAGTCATGTGTGTGTGTGTGTGCCCCCGCAGCTGCCACTTAGAGCAAATCCCAACAGAGGTCCATGAGGCACCCCTTATGTCCCCTAAATGGCTGCACGCTTCCAGACTAATTACGCCGTAAACGAATATAGGTGTGTAGTAATAGCAGTAATTCTAGTGGACTATCCGTCTCAAGCATGCACAATCCTGCCCATCTCTGGTTTGGACATCCCTTCTTTGTGTGTGTGCAAGCACGCATGTGTATGCACGCGTGCGTGTGTGTGCCCACATGTTCTGCGTGGGGCCTCATGTTGGTCTTTGTGTGGCTAAGCAGGTCAGGGCCCCCACGAACAGAAGGAAATCAGGAGAGTCGAGGGGGGAGCCCCCATCATAGAATACATGACCTTGGGAACATATGCACAAAGATTATCTCCAAACACCCCACCCCCCCCCCCCCCCCCCACATACACACACAAACACTCACACTTATACAGGAGTCTTTAATCATGGATTTTTTTCGCACATCAGACAGGACACAAGACATCTTTGGTTTCATTTCTCATTATTTTTGTAAGGTTCTGTCTCACTCTCAAGAGGAAAAACAATTCAAATACATCTGATCGTTTCTAAATAGCAAACCCTCAGTACCTTAAGACAACTGTTTGGGTTTGGTTAACATTTTTAAACATTAGCAAAGCCCTCAGCGGGACCTTACCCTTTGCGGTACCATAAGGCAACTTCCACATGTGTTCCTCCATAAATAGCTCAAAGACAGGGTCTGCATCTTGTTCGCCACTCCGGTATTTTTATCCCTCTTTGAGTTATCAGTCTGATATCTCTGTAAGGCTGCTGAAACAACCCCATAATGCTCACATACCAGGCATGCTCAGACCACCTGTCTTTTCAGTGTCTTGAGATGCAGATGCTCCTCATTGTGAGCCAAGTCATTGGTGAAGGCAGAGAGATCATATTTTTTCATGCCATATTAAGTCAGGGGAATTTGAGTGGTGGGAGTTTTCTTACTTATCTCTACTAACTGCTTGTTATGAGTCATGCTCCTGTCTCATCAAGAATATACTGTCTCATCAAGAATATTGGCACCCCCACAGCCTACAACAACTGTGTGTGTGTGTGTGTGTGTGTGTGTGTGTGTGTGTGCCTATTTCTGTGTTTAGAGTCCACTATGGCGTTGCGTGACTCACTGCATTCCTTTGCCATGATTCCGGCTTTAGATCCGGTGTTCTGGAGAAACACTTCTTCCCCGGGGAGCAGGGTCTTTAAGGCTCTGCTTCCATCCCCTTCCCAGCATGCCCAGTGAGTTTGTTGAGGGGAGGGAAAAGAGAAAGGGGGGAGGCACGTAGAGGGTTTCGGCAACCCAAATCTCATTGGAGACACTTCAATGTTAGCGCTGGGCAGTGTGAATGAGAGAATCCATGGCTTCTAAGCTAAGGCCAAATGCCTAGTTAATGTTAGCAGGGGTCCGATGACACTAGAAGGCTAGAACTACGTATTCTGTGATGATAAGTTTGTGTTTGTGTTGCTCTTTATTCTTTAAACTTTATGCTTTACAGTCAGCCATGTGTAATTAGTCATCAAGAGTTCTTATCTCTTATCTGTATTTACTCGGTGCTTCAGGCGAAATGTTTCAGTATGTGTGTGTGTGTGTGTATGTTTGTGTGTCTGTGTATCTGTCCGTCTATCTGTGTGATGCAATTAAGGTCGGACACCTCCACCTTTGTTGTGAAACACAAACACAACGGAGCCACAAATGCGGCCAGACACCCTGATTAAAGCACGTCACTTCTGAGGATCTAATCACTCTGCCGGCCACACCCAGCTCACCCTGACCTGGGAATGTGCTCACAGGTGTGTGTATTTATGGTGCACACTGATAGCTGGAAAAGATTCCAGGCTTCTCAGGAATTTTAGCACAAATTTCAGCTAATCTTCATGTACGCATATCCACTAAAAAAGCTGACTGCTAAATGCTGTCCTGCCTGTAAGCGCTGCTTTGAAGACACTTCCTTGTTGGTCAGGCCCGTTATGAGACGAGGCTGCACTTACGGGAAGCTTTCTGCTGCTGCCTGCCTGCCTGCTGCGGGGAATTTCACTTGGAGAGCTTAGTAGAAAGCATGCGCTCCCCGTAGTGAAGAATCTTAAAAGTACGCAAACACTGAGAGACAAAGACAGCAGGAGAAACAAAGAAGGAGCGGGAGATTGATAAAGAGAGGGAGTGTGGGCGTGTATGCTGGACACCCCCCCCCCCCCCCCCCC
>JAGFZM010000025.1:693968-708498 GCA_017657215.1 Limnothrissa miodon
AGAGAGAGAGATGGAAGAGTGTTGTTGATGCCTCTCTCTATGTGTGTCTGTGTGTATGTGTATGTGTCTGACAGAGAGAGAGAGAGGGAGTGAGGGGGGAGATAAGCCCCTACCGCATAACTTGAGAATTTTGCGAGATCAGCTCCCTCCTCACTGCTAGATAATAAGGGAAGACACTGCACCAGAGAGCATAAACTCCTATACACATCTTCCTGCATATACACACACACACACACACACACACACACATACAGAGAGAGAGGCTTCAACATATAGCCTCATCTTTCTCCTATAGACCTGAATAGATAAATACTAAATCAGAGCTGTTCAGTTGAGAACAAGACAGCAGGATGCTATCTAAAATGGTGGGTTGGTAATGATTTGAATATGATGCCGTGCTTATGGTAATGCAGGAGTGAGCCATACCGTGCTGGTAATGTCACCCAGACGATTATGTCTCCCAGAATCCTCTCCCCCAGAGGAGAGTGTGTGAAAGGCCTGCCTTTAAATGTTACTGTACATGGATGTGCCTTTCTGTGATCATCCATCTTAGTCAGTGTGGCTGCTAAGATGACGTGGGTTGCCGTGAGAGATGCAGGTGTTCCATTTCAGCCTGGTTTCTGATGAGAACTAGATTTTCTGCTTTTTTCAGGAGGTGAAGTTCACACTGCACCTTTTTCCTTCGCTCGTAATCTTTTCTTTCATCAGCTGAGCTGAGCCACACCTTCTCCCCCTTTTTTTCATTCACTCTCTCTTTCCTCCCCATTATCAGCTATTTCTCAGTTCAGCCCAGCTTGTCTCTTTTGTGTGTGTAACCCCTCACCTTCCCCTTAATAATACCTCGCACAACAAGCCAATGGATACATGCAATTCCCACACCCCACAGGAGCAGAAAGGATTCGACTAAAGAAAGGTAGCACCCATGGGAGATGGCATTGTTGCAGACAGCCTACATTTTCAGCTGTTTGCCAACGCCATGGCATCCTGCTGAACAAAACATCTCCCATCTACTTCCTGACAAACTTGACTGTAAATACCTAATAAAGGGCTGTGTTGTCTTATCATCCAGCTGTTACAGTAAAATCCATCCTTGGCCCAGGTACAGAAAGTTGAAGAGGATGTTTCTGAGAACTGTCCATTCATCCTCACTGATTACATAAGGCCATCATGTCGAGTCTTGTCTGAATCCAGAGGAAAAATCTTATCGGAGTGAAGAAGAGGAGATCAGTGGGAGGGTGAGGGGGGTGGGGTTGGGGTGGTGAGCCTGGAGGTTGTGACTGCAGTGGGGCACGCAGGGACATGCCCCGGCCAGCCCCGACCCGCGCACACACTGGAAACGGGAAAGATGAACGCAGGCGTTTTTGAGTCAGTCAGGATGAGTGAAAGGACGAGCAAACGAGAGAGCCATGAATATTCACACTGCTGACGGGCTGCTGTAGCACCTCCTGCTACTGTCAGTGCTGTCAGCTGCTAAATATAGCAGGCAGGCCTTTCACACAACTTCACTCGCATGTCACATCTGGGCCCTTTGTCAGCTGCTTTTCTGTGCGGATGCTGGAGGTGACTCAAAGTCATGGTGGCTTTGTGCATTCAACTCCATCCGCTCTGCACGGTAGGAATTCGGGTTCGAACGAGATGGTAGCTTCCCAGTTTCCCAGTCTGATCAAGGTAGGGCATCTCATGGAGATTGAGATGATAATGTGTTGTAGAAAAAAAGAGTCAAAACCAAGGCATGTGTTAAAAAATATTTAATAGGCATGGACATGCACATGTAACATGCAGACACGTTTTTAGCCAAACTGGTCATAATTAGGGCATTTAAACAGAATGCCAATTTGTTGTTTTGATTTATTGATGTATTGTATCGACTAAATTATACCATTGCTGCTGCTACCAGAGGTGTAAGTGGGGTATGTCTGAGTGGTGTTTACTCAAAAGGGGGAGACTAGTGGCAAAAAGATATCAGCCTAATAATCTTTAAAAACAGGCTATTACTTCTCCCTCCCTCTCTCTCTCTCTCACTGTGACTTTTTCTTTCCCTTTTACTGTCTCTTTTGTCTCTCCCCTCTTCACGCCATCTCTGCATATCCTGACGCAGGAGTAATGAGTTTTCCAGACACTTACCCCACATCCCAGTATAAATTGCACTGATGGTTGCTTTCCTGCAATGCATCCTCATGAATCTACTTACACATTCAAACATTTGGATGGATGTCCCTTCTCCAGGCTTTTATATAAAGGGCACTGAAAACTGTTTTTGGCCAGAGGCCTCCGATTTATGGATGTCCTGTATTTATGGACTTTATGTGCCATCACTCTCTCTCTCTCTCTCTCTCTCTCTCTCTCTCTCTCTCTCTCTTCCTCTCTCTGTCTCTCTGTGAGTGGTTAAAATCCATCCTCACTGATGGTGTGAACAGGATCCTATGTAGTCTCCCCCAGCTGATGTGCTGATCTCGAGCAAGTTCCCCACCATGACTGACCCTAGTCTCAACACATTCTACGCTCAACACCCCTAACCCTAACCCTAGTCTCAACACGTTCAAGCCCATGCTCTGCTAATACCCAATAACCAATGACAAATCTCCCTGGCCCTTACTGGTTTGTCACAGAACAGGCTCTGGAAGACGTCCCCGCCAAGGCAAACAGCAGCGTCTCTTTCCAGGCCTCCCGCCAGCATGCACTTAAAAAGCTTCATTTGACCACGGCCTCACTGAGCACTCTACTCCTCCAGCTCCAGTTTACTCACCAGATAAACACACTTATTTATGGAGACCGTAAAAGCACTCATTTCTCAATCGGGGCCTCTGACTCTCTGTCTCTGTACGGCTGATGTCCCAAGCATGGGCCGTTTCCCCGAAGCAGGTCTGAACTAGACGAAGATCTGTGTTGGTGTAGTACACATCCACAGCCATGAAATGTGCTCAATAAACCCCCCCTGTCTTCCTATTTTAGCTTTCCCCACTGATGATGAAAATAGGGGCTATGAAACATAGCACTTTAGCAAAGACTATGCTAGGGCGAATGGGTTTCCTGATGTGGCGTCACATTGAGTGGGACAGACCACCGTGTTGCAAGCCTTATGGGAACAAAGATCAGAGGTTAACCATCAACCATGTAAAGCCATAAAAAACATCATGTGAATTTTAAGGCCTATGAAGTGAGTGGTGCTTCCTACCTCTCCTGCTGTCTGTCTATCTTCCTTAAGCCCTTACAGACCTCTCTTCTTTCTCTCTCTCTTTCTCTTTTTCTCTCTTTCTCTCTCTCTCTCTTTCTTTCTATCCAGTGTTTTTATTCATTTTAGTTAGTCAGGAAGTTCTTTGGCAGTGTACATTAGTAGACAATTTACCATGAACAAAATGGATGGTTATCTGTTTCTTTCTATTGTTTCTCTTTCTCTCTCTCTCTCTCTCTCTCCCTCTCCATTTTGTGTGTCCGTCTGTGACAAGGCCACCTGGGTGATGCACTTCCGCTGGTGAGAGATCAAACACAGGTTCTTTTGTGCAGAGAATTAGTGGTTAGTGAACATTTGATCCCCACTGTCCAAGTAAACAGGCTTATAATTGATTTCTTTGATAAGAAGACAACAAAGACCGCTTGTCTGATGAAAGACAGTCTCTCTCTAACACACACACACACTATCTCTCAGTCTTCCCCAGGGTAATAGCTGCCAGCTGTGTTCTCCTCATTGACAGGCACCTGTAACGGTACCTACTGTACCGGTTCTAGGTTACTGCGGACCATGCATCTTAAGGCTAGTCCACTGACAGCACTAAGATGCCGTGCCGTTTTCCCATCTTGTGCTGTGCATGTCTGTTTTGCTATGGTTGTGTTCCTCTACCAATACTTTGTTGAATCTGGGAGAAGGGCCCTGGCCAAACAAAGCATTACGGAGTCAAAAACACATACGGCTATCAGATGAGCGAGTCTGGGCCGCACGGGTCAGCCATGTTTGGGGGCTTTGTGCCTGTAGCTGCTTATTGGCAGTGCCGTGTGATTACTGCACTTTGCCATGGAGGTGAACAGAGGTGGAGTTTCGAGGAGAGGGAGTGAAGCCCCGAGCCTGACCCTGTGGCTTGGGAGTAGGGTAGGGGTGAGGGTGGGAGTAGGATAGGGGTGAGGGTGGGAGTGGGTGGGTTTTTGGAGCCATTCCACTATCCCACCACCTGCTTCTCTTCTTCCTCCACCATTATTCCTATCCCCGCTCCTTCTCTTTTCCTCTCTTTTCTTTCTGCACTCATCTGTTTCCTTCTGTGTGATTTTCTTTCACTCATTTTCCTGCTCCTCTTTCCTCCATTTTATTTTCCTCCTCTTCCCCCTTTTCCTCATTGTCTTTTTTTTCCCCCTCTCGGTCTCTCCCTCTGTCTCCTTCTGTTTGTCTCTCTCCCTCTCGCCTCTGTTTCTTTCGGCTTAATCCACTGGTATTTCCTTTCAGTGATTTCCTGCCAGGGCCGGGTACTTGGTGAGTCCTGCTGCAGCTGAGCCTCAGATTGCTCTCCCCTGCTGGGCCGACCCTTCCCTCAGGCCTGGGTGCACCAGCAGCCCTGAGCCTCTGGTGACCTGCACACCAGCAGCCCTCCCATCAGCTCCAAGCTAAACAAGGCAGGATAAGCTGAAAATCACCTCTAATAACAGAGATGGAGCGATTCTTTTTTTTTTGGCAGGAGACTGGATTCAGCTCTAAGCTGCATACGACTCTTCTGTGTTGCGTTCTGTTCAGTAGAGATGCAGTCGTCTCAATCTCTATTAAACAGTCATCTTTAATGGCTTCATGTAAAAGGTTATTTGTGTGTGTTGGCATTGCACTATTATAGCTAACAAAAGTTTAGTTGACACTTTGCCCTAAAATATATAACCTGAGGAAAAGGTGCGAGTTTGCTGGTGTGTCTGTCTGTGTGTGTGTGTGTGTGTGTGTGTGTGTGTGTAAGCGAGAGAGAGTATTTGTGAGAGTGAGAGAAAGAATGTCTGTGTTTGATTGACACAAAGATGTGTCAGGCAGATGAGGCCTTGCCTGAGCAGGTAGGTATTGGTTGCCTGGGGCAGCTGTCAGCCCTTACTCCTCTCATTCAGCTAAGATTTCTTGCTCTACTGCGGATCCTTATCTTCCTTTCTTTCTGTCTTTCTTTCTTTCTTACTCTCTCACTCTCTCTCTTCCTTCATCCCTTTTCTCTTAGCTCTCTCACACAGAGCCCATCCCAGCATGCTATCTCCCTCAGCTAAGTACAGACGGGCTGGCATCCCATTGATGCTCCCTTGGCACAAATCGTTTCCGCCCTAAGAAAGCTGGCGGAGATGCAGTTTGCTCAGATGGAGCCCTAGAAATGGGATTCTTAAAGGTTATCATTTCAACCATTAGCGCTCCGGGCTCACAAAAGCCTGCTGCCTACTGTCAAGGAATCTTCACTCGTCAAATGAAGCTACTGTTATCTAATCATCCCAAATGTAGTCGAACCACTTCAGCATGGCTTTTAGAAATGAAATTTAACATAGGAAAAAGGAAAACCACAGTTTTTGGTGCAGTAGTGCTCGTTATTAAAACCATTGTGCTATGCTGTCCAATGTGTTGTAATAGGCCGCTGTCGAAAAAGAATTAGTGCATTGTTTCAAAAAATAGCCATGTGCTGGTGTAATGGGGCCAAGCCTTGTGCTCCGTTAAAAGTCATCCTGACTTTTTTCCCTGTGTGGACGGGGCCCGTTGGTTCCCATGCCAAGAGTGGGCTGGCGGGGGGCCCAGCCTGGTACTCTCTCGGAACCTGTAACTGTGCAGGGGGAGCAGAGGGGTTGGATGCACTGCACCAGATGAAATGCCAGCGCAGGCATGTGCCAGGGAGAGAGAGAGAGAGGGAGGAAGGGGAGAGAAGGACAGAGAATGGGCACAGAGCCCTATGAAGGAGGAAAAAAAAGTTTTTTAGGGGGGGGCCATTGGGAAGGCACACGTCCGGTAGATGGGCAACATAAAGAACAAAAGAAAGTACGAACACAAGGAAAGGCTGTTACCCTCCACCCACCTACTCAGCCACATGATCACTCACACACACACACACACACTGTTTAAAAGTCACAATTGGATGGAGAATAGAATGCAGTCTTTCAGTGCAAATTCAGATATTTATGTTTTGTTGGTGTAGTGTTTAGTTTAATGTAGTGAAAGGTCAATATTACATTTTCAATGATTTTTGTATTAAATATTGAATTGGTATGGACTGTAAATAAGGTTTCTTAACAATAATTTGTAATTTTATGTTGTGTGGTGGTTCATATTCACACACACATACATACACAAAGGTATACAGACGTCCCTTGCACATGCAAACACACACATAAGCATACACGCCAGCATAGTCACTTCCCTTGCACATACTAACACATACGCAAGCATACAAACTTCCCATACACACACACACACAACCACCTACATACAAACACACACACAACCATACACACTCCCCAAATACATACACCAAAAGAACAGTAAATGTGTTAAATTCACAGTTCACAAATTTAACTTCCTTTTCAACATGTTTAGGTTGGTTTAGTTGTCTACTCTAGATCTATAGTGTATGCTTTATGCTTTCCGAGCTTCTCCGTCTTAAAGCTGGCTGGCTGGATTGTGCAAGGCTGACGAAGAGCAGATAGGCACTGCTGCTCTTCATGTGAGGCCAGACTCACTGATGTGAGAAAAGATGATAACACCCCCCACCCTTCTCCCATGTATTTATTAAACACTCTCAGCGGGGGCTCAGTTATTAATACCTTGGCACGCCCTGGCCATGGCTGTGTGCACAATCACAATGGAGACCTGCATCCCTTCGCTGCTGTCTTTTGTGCGTTGCTAGCGTAGCGGCTGCAGAGGTTTCGCTAAGTGACGGGAGATGACTGAGATGTTGAGTTTAGGGAATGCCACTCACTGAATGTGGAAGTTTGGGGCTCTTGGCAGGAGCCTCGTACAAGGGAGCTGGAGCGTAGCCTGTATTGTTCCCCTCGGATTCCAAAACATCTCATCTCAGGTGTCTCAAGAGGCCCGTGGAGATCGCTAGCTAGCGCCGCTAGCTGTCAAACAGTGCTACTGAATCAGAACTCTCTGTAAAACCTCAGCGGCACACAAAGACACACAATCTGCACCCCAATACAAGCAAGGGTGTGTTCACACTCTTCCATGCTTGTCAGTATACAGCAGAGCCCCCGCAACAGACTTTGATATTTTGGATGGCGAGATGGGGGAGGAAGCTGAAGAGAAAGAAGAACGGCAGACTGTTCAACTCTGTGTGACTCTGCACCGCTGCCAAAGAATGTGAAGCAAAACAGGAAGTGCAATCAGACCCAGCGCGCACACACTTCCTCTGGTGAAGGCTAAGGATGAAGAGGCGCTCCACTGTAAGCCATTGTTTCGCCTTGGATGAGATCCTCTCCGAACAGGAAGAGAAGGAGACAAAGAAAGAAAGAGAGAAAGAAAGAAAGAGGTTAAGGGTCTATCAAGGAAAACCAAGAATAAAAGTGGTATGACATGTTTATTTTCCATGACATTTATCACTCATAATGCAGCATATTATGTATTTCAGCTTTGTACTCAGAAGACAGTTGCTTTAGTTTGTAGCTGGTAATTCTTTTGTACTGTAATCTGGCAACGACTATTTACTGTATTGGGCAACTGAGTAGTCAATGTGATAGAAAATAGAATAGATTAATAGCAAGGTGCATTATTCACACACACACACACACACACACACACACACAAATTCATGCTCCTAGATTTGTATTATTTACACACAGGCCTACCTGTAACTGTGCCAGTTATAGTAGCCTAAATCCTGAATCATACATCAGGCAGAGGCTGTTTCAAAATGTTGAGAATGCTTCCTTGACACAACAATTCTTCGTCAGTCGGTTGCTATAGAGGCAAGAACCTAACTAGCATTTGAGATAAACGTGTTGGACTGTGGGGCTGCTACAATTTTGAAACCTGCCAACTTGTGTATATATATTCAATGGTTTATGGGTATTTCTCAAACAACAAGGAAGAAAAAGAAGGGAGCACTTTGCACTTGACCCCTGACCCTGAAACAGCGCTTGGCAGAGTTTGAGCAGCTGCTAATCCCGCTAAGGTATGTTTCCTTGACTTTGAGAAACAGTCATAATTTAGCCACATTTACGAAGCACAGACCTGTTAAAGGGCGGTGCCGTATTTTCACCTTTGATAAATGTCTCGCTGTAATAACCTCAGCAGTCACCAGCTCTGATAGTGTTTAATAGTTCACAAATCTGGGACAGCTGAGTGCAAATGAATTTCCTTGTGGCTAGTGCAAACATTGCTGTGTTGTTACCCCTCTGATGTCACATGGCTGATTATGGATGCAGCATAATATCTTCGTGCGCAGGTCATGCAAGGTGACCTAGATCCCTGATGGGCTCATTTTGAGCCAGCACAGTACAAAGGTTCCTCTCTTATTTTTCATCTCCAATTTTTCCTCCTTCGTTTTATTTTTCCCCTCTCTCTCTCTGCCCCCCACATTAAGTCAACTGTGTTTGCTGAAGCCAGCCAGTCTCCCACGGTTCTCATGACCCTCTTAGTGAAGTTCACTTGGCCAGGGTGGGGTTGGGTGATACAGTGACCATGCACTGATTTAGCCATGAACGTGCTCACACACACAAACATAATCTCTCTCTCTCTCTATTTTTCTTTTTCTCGCTTGCTCGCTCCCTCTCTCTTTTACACAAACAGCCCCTACCCACTCAGGTTTTGGGACTGTAATATAGAGATGGGGTGCTTTTAGGTGAAGCCAGTGCTGGGCCCAGCGAACAGGGGACTGGGCCTATGGAGACCTCCTAATGCGGCCCAGATAACCGTCTAAAGGCACGGCTGTGCCAAGAATAGGCTGGAGCTGTTTTGTAAGTTTATGGCATGACGCGATGAGATGATTTTATGATAATCTTTATTTTTCTCTTGCATGAGGTCACCGTGTTATTCCAGTTGTGTGTGTGTGTGTGTGTGTGTGTGTGCGTGTGTGTGTGTGTGTGTGTGTGTGTGTTTCGGCGCACGTAATACATGTTTAGAGCAGGTGAAGAACTGATACCTGTGGTATCTCTTCCTTTCTCAGACTTCCACTCTCAGGCAAACTGAGTCAAAGTGACCTCTGTCTCAGTCTGTTGCAAACTAACTGAACCACACATACACACACTCCCAAAGAAGAGCAAACTCCCCAAACTCAGTCAATCCAACCTGCAGAAACTTACTGTATGTCAGGTACAGTGTTGACCCCATCCTGACCTGGCCGAAAAGAGCAATAAAGAGCAACAAAATGAAACTCCAAAATATACAGTACTACTATTCTACATAAACCTGATGCTGTAATTTTATATTACTAGGCTATTTTTACTTTTATCTTATTGTCCAAATACTTATACTAGAACTGTTAAATTGCTATGCTGATATTTTATTATTGTCCATTTTACATATGCACATATTTATTGCTGGTCAATAGACTTTTAACCTTGCACTATTGCACTACTGGACTCATTTGCACAACTACCTTGACACACACCCCATACTGTACCTCAGTACATTCATGCGCATCTCTACCCATAGTATTTGTATTCTATTGTTATTTTTAGTAATGTTGATCTAGTCATGTTGTTTTGTTGATCTGCTTCTTATCATCCTGTGTACACTGTAGTATATGTTGTGTGTGATTTTTTTAAGCTGCTGGGTCTTTGAATTTTTCCTTGGGGATCAATAAAGTATCTATCTATCTATCTATCTATCTATCTATCTATCTATCTAAAACCTAAAATGGGGCTGTACTGTTGAACTGAGAAATAATCTGTTTTTAAACAAGGTCCTTAAAGATAAAATGCATATTTCATTTGCTGCAAGAAGCTTTCATTTTAATGCAGAAATTATTTAATGAAAGAGATGTACGGGTACGGGTGTCTGTTAAGATGTACATATGCAAAGATTGCAAAGAGTGCTAACGCACGCGTACACACACACACACACACACACACACACACACACACAATCTCTCTCTCTCTCTCTGTCCCTCTCTCCTAGACTATTGTCTCTTACTCACTCTTCTTCTGCCACTTGTTCTGACAGCTTCTCCCACCCACAAATGAAATTTGCTCAGTCCCACAAGTTGTAGTTATAGAGATTCTACTGTATGTCACTAACAGGTGACATAACAGGAGCCACTAAATCTAAATCTGGGAAAGTCTGGGAGACTTTAGATGGCCGTTCACTCACATGCATCTGATTAAAGGCCCACTATGCAACATTTTTCATTTAATTAATCCGTTTCATACTGTTTAGGATGCTAAAATGAGTCATTACACGGCGAATGAACGGTGTAGAATGCGCCACCGTGGCCTATAGCGGTAGATACAGCACTTGCAATGTTCAGCAGTGCGGACCGCCTCCAATAGAATGCAGTGCAATACAATGCAATACAGCATCCTTTAGAGGGAGTTCGTGAGAGAAAAAAACAGAACGTTGCTTAGCCCTTCTTTAACTGACTTATGGCCTTTGAATCTGAGTTTATATTGTCCTTCATTTCTCAAGGACGAACAAAATGACCTCTGACAGATGCAGAAATCAATGTGTCTATATGAAATGAAAGTAATGTGGTGATGGTAATACAAAGAAGAGTGTCATTCTGTGTGTGTGTGTGTGTGTGAGAGAGAGAGAGAGAGAGAGAGAGAGAGAGAGAGAGAGAGAGAAAGTGTGTGTATGTCTCAATCAATGTGACCCATCCAGCCCTCTGCCGCATGACCATTTTTCCTCTGTTTCTCCTTTTAGATACACACACATTCTATCTCTCTTTCTCTCTCTCTCTCTCTGGCTCTCTCCCTTTTTCGCACATACATACTCACAAAATAAATAAATAAATCAGCACATCATCTGTCTGACCAGCAGGGAGTAGTCCTCCCATCGGCTGCCATGGCAACGCTGCAGCAAAAGGCTGAACTCAGCTACCCCACTCCCCAGCAGACTGGCACAACACAGACACACACACACGCACACACACACACACACACACTCTCCCACACATGCACTCACTGCACCAATTAAAGCAGTGACAGACAACTTCAGTCAATGTGTATACTTTTGTATGTGTATATAGTAATTAACAATCGTTGATTGTAAGTGTGTGTGTATGTGTGTGTGTGTGTGTGTGTGTGTGTGTGTGTGTGTGTGTGTTGACATGTGCATGTGTGTGTGTCTGAGCTTATGCAACTCTCCGTCTTGCTCTTTCACCTCTGCTGGCAAGGGCAGATCTTCAGGCTGCATGTATCATCTCCTCTCCATGCCACTGTGAGTGGCTCGGATCTACTCAGACTCCCTCGGACTCCTCGCCCGAGCATGTGTGTGCTCATGTTAGCAATGAGTCATACTAACAAGCAGCACACACACACACAGTGCTAACAAACAGTCACACACAAACACACACACACACACACACACACACAGTGTCCAACAGACTGGCACGTTCCCTCTGCAGAGAATGTGTGACTTTTTTGCACGGCTAGAACAGGTTCCTGATTTATTTGGTGTGAGAGGGGAGTGGAGCAGAGAGAGCATTCGGTAGCAAGCATTCGTCTTCCTCTTTTAATGCCGTCTGATGCAGTTCCTTTTGTTCTATTTATTACAGTGGCCAGCCATGTATTTATCTGATAATTACCCCCTCCCCCATCCCTCACTCCCTGTGGCACTGGGTTTTTCTGTTTTATTTGGTCTCATCATTTGAACAGTGTGGTAGTGTTTGGGTTGTTAGTGCCACCAAATCACCCTCATGCTGCTGTGAAGTCACGTAAGATCAGGTGGGTTTAAGCTTGTTTTGCCTGAATGTGACAATTCACCCAAGCAAAGACATAATCACATCTGCCCGTCATTCCGCACATGCCTTTGGAGTTGTAAATATGGTTATAGAGCTGTGTGTGTGTGTGTGTGTGAATGCCGATGACCTTGGTTGAGAAGACAGAGCTCTGTCAGGGCCTTCTTGGTGTCAACAACTCAACTTGAGAATGGCCTACAGATGATACAATGAGGTTGAGCCAAATTACAGCTCTCTACCCTTATTCATCAAAACTTGCTGTTTACTCTCTGCTGTCATTACTTAGCTATCCACTTCAAATGAATATCTCTATATTAAACAGGGACTTAACTAGTTTTGGTTGTCTTCTCAATAGTTCTTCACGTCATATTCAGATACTTGTAGATGTCCACGATGTAGAGATTAGCCTGTTTTAATAATCTTACCTTTTGTTCATTTGGGTCACAGTCCTGTGTTGATCCATTTGGCCATGAACCACAAAACTGCTTCTCTCACAGTTAGGTCATGTCTTTGGGATAACCTCTATAAATATGCAAAGAGCAGTTCTTGCATTCTCGGCCTGTATGGGACTCTGCTTTATAGAAGAGGTTGCTCTAACCCGGACTTGGAATCCATTCATTCACAAGTAGCAACAAGCCAAACAGCTCTAGTGTTTCAGCAATGAAAATGACACATTAATGTCTTAACAAGTCACAGGACATTTTGTGTTTCGCCCTACTTCTAGAACCACAAGACCAACCCACTCAGAACTGTCTCAGAACTGTCTGTAGAGGCTTCTGTGGAAAAGACAAAAGTTCCTCTAGAGGATTATGTCCATGTGGTCCTCAGTGGCGAGGAGGAGTCTCTTCTAAAAGGCGCTCACAGCGAAGAGTTCAAGAGTTTCCCATGTGCTGTTCTACTAGTACAATTTGTTCCCTCACTGGTCCTGCTTCCCTCTTTGTGTTCCCTCTTCGTGTTCTGCAGCAGGGTACACCTGGGAGATGCCCGATCTCCGGCTGCACATCAAGACAGTTTGCCCTGTGCCTTCTGGATAACTTTCCAAAATTAGTCAAGATGATTTATCTGTACATTTGGCAAGGCTCCGAATACCCTATAGACTGATGCTGCTTTAGGACAAGATGAGACTCTTGTCTTGTGTGCACACAGCGCACATCGACATGAGATGGCCTGCATTCGTGATCTGAAGGCATGTTTTTTTTTCTTTGTTTGCTTTAATTAAATGAAAGCGTTTTTCAAAGGTTGCGTCACCTGAACATCCGATCAGTCGGCCATGCGTAAAAGGAAAGAGCATCCGCCCAGGGCTAAGAGAAGCTCGCAGAGTGAGGCTGACGAGTCGATCCCAGACACAGAAATGGATCCTCCTATATTTTACTCTCGTTATTTATGTCCCTATTAGCGGCTGTCGCCGCAAGCGGAACTGCAAGGTAGATGTGGCTGAGGCATGTTTGAGCAGCGAGCGCTAGGACAGTGGTGGGGGAGGGCGTCAGTGTAATCAGAGTTATGCAAGGTTTGTGCATTCCATTTGGATGGCACTGGTTTTTATCACTTCTTGTTACACATCAACTATTTCATGGAACACATAAATCACTAATGTGACTGAATGTATTTTTACTTGACACTGGTGATGGCACTGGAGATGCATTCATTGCTGGTGTGATTGCTCTGGGCTTCTGTGTTGTGTGAAATCACTGTAAGATTTTTTTTTTTCCCTCACCATGTGTTTGTTGAGTCAAATAAGAGAGAGGTTGTTTTTCTGTGTGTATTAGCCAACTGACGACAAGATTTGTGCTTCTTTAAACCCGCAGGCGTATTTGTATCAAAACCACCTTGACGGATCGTGAGGCTCAGGTGTGCGCGTGAATGGACACCTGCTGCCTCCTGTTGCAGTGCACAGAGAGGAGCCCCCTCCAGGTATGAGTGTCACACTCTGGGATGCTCTCGGATCACATTGCATAACAACCCATCACATCACATGTAGGCTCAAAGAGTCAAGGGAACAGATTTTTATTGTGCTTCACCAAAATCCAATCCCTCAACCCTGGAGAACAATTATTTTAAAACTACTGCTATAACAGTATTGGTTGCTTTGCCTGGTGGATTTCAGATCTCACATTTGTTTTGTCAGTGTTTGCAGTGCAAACTCCACAGTCAAATGTTATGACACTGTCAATGGTATGACACTAAGACTAAGAGTGTTTCTTTATCCTTTCGTTTTCTGAGGGAGCTAAAACGTTTACCAGCAATGCTGAACCAATCATGTGGTTCAAGTTATATTTAAATATTGCAAAGCCTTCAATTTATGCTTGCAAAAGACATAATAATTGATGTGTTACGGTAACTTCAATTAACATTTCACTTGACAAGAGCCAAATTATTAAGGATGAGCTTGGTAATTAATCTCTCTCTCTCTCCCTCTCCCTCTCTCTCCCTCTCTCTCTCTCTCTCTCTCTCTCTCTCTCTCTCTCTCTATCCAATCCAACTCTCTCTGCTCTAACACCGGCACAGTTTTGGTGATTAGCGCTGTCTGTAAACATTCTTCACCAGCGCTCAAAGTGAGCCGAGTGAATAGGGAGATGTGTGTCCAAGGCCAAAGACAGTATGTGTTCACTCAATCCCTTAAAATAGTGTGTCTGTCAGTAGGGCAGAGAGGGCAGAGGGTCTCTCTCTCTCTCTCTCTCTCTCTCTCTCTCTCTCTCTCTCTCTCT
>JAGFZM010000025.1:712609-743663 GCA_017657215.1 Limnothrissa miodon
TGTGTGTGTGTGTGTGTGTGTGTGATTACCTTAATACCATGAGCACAACTAGCTTGATACAAAGTGTATTTGCTTTTTATGTATTTATATGTGTTTATGTGGTCTTTATTTGCATGTGCATGTTGTTAAGGAACAGAGCAAAGAATTAGCATTTGATTGACTCCACAAATAAACCAATTTGCTATTTGTAAAATGACATCACTTTTTAATCTGTTGTGGAGCCATGGCTGCTTGGTGTGAGTCAGCAGAAATGATTCATTCCCCTCTAATATCCATGCTCCATCCTCTTGGAATCGTTTGAAAGTACCCATCGTTCTGGTGAAAGCATTTGCACAGCTGCTTGCAAAAATGTATTTCACACATCAAATAGCATCAATGGCTTTTGGGGCTTTTGACATAAATTTGATTCAAACTAAAATATATCAGGGAATTCTAAATGTGACTTCCATATTTGATATGTTCATCTTCATCCAGTTGATGCAGGCTGCTTTGTCAATCTATTTATCTGTCTGTCTGTGTTCTGCGTGTCATTAGTGAAGTGGGATGGAGTCAGTGTTGTCTTAATAATGTCATTAGGGCTGTCAGGCAAAGGCTAATTGCGGCAAAGGGAATTTAAGTCTCGTCCCAGGATGCACGGCACATTGCCCCAAGCTGATTGGCTGGCACAGGTGCCATCTTAACCAGCTGCAGTCTAGGAGGAGAAAGTGAGGGAAGCTGCACTCTGCAGTTGATTCCCTCTTGCATACGCATGCAGACAGATAGAGAGAGAGAGAGAGAGAGAGAGAGAGAGAGAGAGAGAGAGAGAGAGAGAAATCATGAGACAGAGAGAGAGAAAAGGGTGAGACATGCACACACAAATTGCTGCCCTTGTCTCATCAGATCAGAACTAGCAGCACAGCCCACACCCTTAGGACAGTGAACACACATAGACAAAGCCTCTGAGCACGAGACTGAGACGAGCTTCTTATCATGTGTTTGGGCTGAGCAGACAGCTCGCTGGGGCTAATGCTCTGGCTCATGCCTGACTGAGACATTCAAATATTTAGGTGATATTTTCTCTGAGTAAAAGACACTCCCTCGCTGCCTGCTCACCAGTGTCAAGATGCACAAACGCTACTGAATGCCGTATGACTCTGCTTCTATCTCCCAAAACATTTTAGATTTAGAATGGTTTAGTCTGTAGACCGAGGCTGCTTCAGGTCGTCTTGCTCGTGGGTGTAAAGCTACATTGGAACTCATGCAGTACTTTGTGAAAAGTCCCCTTAAGCCTTGGCCAAAAGGCCCTGGAGCGCTGCCAGGGGAAGGAGTGTGTCCGCTAAGCCATAGTAGACAAGGGGCGGAAGAATCCGCCGTTTGCTTGTGCCTATTGTTCTAGTGATCAGAGGGAGCGCATAGGGAAGGAAAGCATAGCAGGTTCCAGTTTATCAACAAATCAAAGGGTTGCAGCCAACAAAGCAGGGAACCAAACCAGTTCATGTCACACATGGAAAGAATGGTGTTTTATAAACACAGACAGACCAGATAGATTCAATAAACAAAGGTTTTTTATTACAACATTTTTTTCCATTTTTCCATTATTGATAAATGGTTTGTGGCAAAAGAACATGGCTGCTGATTCTTTACAAAAACCCAGGAAACGACTGTGATCTAGAGCGGCAAGCGACCACATGGCTTTCAACAACACACAACTTCTCTCCAGACAGCAAGACAGGGTGCAACAACATTCAAAAGCTATCCCAAAACCATATCCAACAGAAGGGCACAATCGCAATATCTTTTAATAAAAAACATAAACACCAATGTGAGTAAACATCCTCTGAAGTATCTCCCAAACTAGATGGTTTCCAATCTCGTTCATTCCAATAGAAATGGGCAAATGTGTTACAAGGTGGTCATAATTTCTGTACGCCCAACATATAAAAACCAAAAGATTGTGCATTTATCCTACAAATCAAATATAAAAGAAGAAAAATAATAACACAACGCCTCAATTTGAGAGCCGGTCATTGGTTGACAAAAAAAGCCACGCCTTGATTGGTTGATGAGCAATTTGTGTTCTCCACGTTCCAAAGGCCACGCCCCTTGCTCTTTTCCCTCTACGCAGTGGGCCAATGGCTGCTGGTCATCTCAGCCACCCTCCACATGCGCCCCTCCGGTCAGCAGCGCCTGTCCAGCGTTAGCATGGACGCGCCATGCCACGAGCCTTCCAGGTGTTGCAGAAGCACAGGTGGGGAGGCAGGGGGGCTTCAACGATCCATCTTCTGCTTTTCATCCGACAGTGGTGCAGCATGGTTGCTTCTTTTTTTGTTCTTTTTTAATTTCCTTTTTTTTCTCTTTTTAACATTTCGGTTATGAAGTTATAACAACTAGGAGAAGTGAATGAGAAAAAGGCAATGCAGGGGAGGGGTGGGGTGTGTGTGCACAGTGCATGATGCCTCAAAGGGTCTTCATGATGACCCCGCCGCCTTCTCCTGTTCAATGGCTGTAGGGGGGGAGACAAGAGAGGTGCTCTTAAAATCCATCACATCATCTCCACACAACTAGAATAGGCTACTTATCATAAGCAGATGACTAGTCAACATTATAAAGAAAAAAGCCTGTAGGCTGCGGCTACATACAGCTCAAATCAATCCATACAAAAATGGAATGCAAGGGAAATTGACGTGTTGATACTGCATCTGTGTGAACTCACTCTCTTTTGAGGGAAGGGGGTTTTTCTCTTGGGTCTCAGTCTTCTTCAGCTTGCTCTTGTCGAAGCTGGTGACCTCATCGAGATTGGGCTTGTCAGACATGATTGGAGTGTCTACAAAGAAAAATGTTTGGTCATTATAACAGGCTTTATGATTTGTATAGTGAAGGTAACTTAACGCATTGTGCTTGAACGGCACCAGAAATCTTTTGTTCTCCGAGGTCCAGTGGCTCTTGCGATTTGCATCAACTCGCGTTCAATTCACCCAACCTCACACCCCCGCGAACAAAAAGACCGCACCCTCACTAAATAGCGTTTTAAGTTCCCAAATTGAATATTTACATAACAATACATGTTCCCACGCCTCAAAAGTTCTTGAAAATATTGATATGAAATAGCTTTCAGTGGGCTAGTGGTTTCACATTGTGTCAGAAATGTTCACATCAACACCAATAACCCATCACCAGAATAGTAATATAACCTAATAAATATCATAAGGATCGCTCTCTTTGTTCCACGTGCATGCGCATAGCCTTGCAAAGTCACTTGTCATGTTTTCTGCACGTAGCCTAGACTGCATGCTACCCAAAGAACCACCGCCCAGTCGCGGACAGGGCACCAACGTTCCTTGAAGTCATCGCCTCATTGTCTATAATTACAATGACTATTAAAACTATATGTCTACAATATATTATATTATAAAAACGTCCCAAATAACGGCATGAGTCATCGGGACATCTGACTGCTTCCTTAACACAAAGAGGCTTAACAAAGAAAATAGGTTAACCGGCGCATTACAGCACTCCCTGATGTAATGTGCGATTTATCTAGAAATAGTCTTCTAACAACGTTTTAAGTGGTCATATGTCAGGAACAGATTGAATTCTCTCAGTCTTCAGGGCACAGGATTCAGTCGCATCCTTTGTCTTCTGCATTTTCTGCTTCTGTCAGCCCTCAGCATCCTTTTTTTCTTATAACGTGTTATGCAACACGCACGCAACAAACAACAACTTTTAATCTAGGTCATGAATAAAAAGAGTGAAATTAGGAGACTTAGAGCTGGTACTTACTTGAGTTTGGTTTATTTGCGCTCAGTGGACTTCCAACGCCAGGCTCTGCGGTGCAGCAATGTACAGAACTTTGCGCAAGCGTCAAATATATAGCCTAGTGAGGAATATGCAAATCACCAACGCGACGTCACAGATCAGTTTCCCAGGGCCGTTACAGCGCGTGTAGGCTAATAACTGCATCCATAACCTTAAATCAGGCTTGCGTTTAGCCTTTGGACACCTCTTGCAGCTATTACTTCAAATTACTAGGTTGTTGAAGAAATGTTATGGTTGACGAGAAGTCGTCAAAACACTTTTAAAGCAGCCAAGCAGCCAAGTTTGGGTTAAGTGTGCCTCCTTGTGGCAGCAAGAAGAACTGCCGTCACCTGTAGGCCTACTAGGCCACAGAAAATGAAGTGACTAAATTATAGACTGTTCATAGATTTAGATGTCTCTTGCATATCTGGCACACCTGGGCCTACATAAATTATCTTTTATTTTGCCTATATGCATGTTTCGCCTATGCATGTAACCTACTTACGGGATGTCTATTTGGATGTATTTGGATTCATTTATTTTCTATCTATCTATCTACATGTTCAAACACAATTTCATAACACTTAGTTGATTTTACATACATGCCTACAGACATATGACAAATGTATGAAAATAAAAAGAAAGACAAAAAATATAAGCCATATTTTGCCTACAGTTAGGTTGTGGCAGGATGTTAAAGGAGCGGTATGGGGACAAATAGGCTACAATGTAGCAAAAAGGCTGGATTGCCATGTCAAGTTCTACAGTATATCCTATTCAATACAAATTAAAACAATGAAGTGCAATATACATATGGTTTATGTTTGTAAAACTACATAGTTGTGAAACTACAAAAGCTAGCCTATCTGAAAATAGGCGGAGCCCACACGAGGAGGCCTATTGTATGTAATTTAAGAGCCATTTATCACTGTAGGCTTACCAGTTTGATGAAGTAACGTGTGAATAGAACCCCTGGTAATTGAACTTGTTATTTTAATAGACTTTAATAGAATTACAGTAAGTTAAATACCCAATAATTTGATTTCAGGTCATTGCCCGACCACACCTAGCCAATTTTAGGACGGCATTCTTTTCTGATTTGGGCTTTTATTCTGATAAGATATTGACACTCTAGCGACCCGGAAGTTTTTGTAGCCGCACATGATATGGAATTACAATGCGGCTTTTGCACACGTGAAACGATACAATTCAGATTTTTGGACTAATAGCATTCATATGACTTTTTGTGAAGCGGGTAGAAAATGAAGTTTGCATATAGGGTATGTTGCTCACACTGCTATTTGTGATATATGACAAATTTGAGTTTGGTCAGCTAGATTTTGATGTTAACGTTAGCTCTAAATTATCTTTAGCCGATGTTATGTGTAATAATATGCCATATTTCATGCCCGTAACATGTATTAATCTATGTATCTAATTTATATATTCACTTATATGATTTGTTTGGTCATTTTAAACATCATGTCTGCAACGTTTGTGACTGTAGTGATAAATTAACCCATATGGCGATATCCACTTGTAAACTACATTGTTTTTAATCTCAGTTCTCAAATCTGTTGGGGGCGGTGTATCGCCATGGAAACTTGAATTTCTCCAAAGATGGAAACTCCCTTATCAGTCCTGTGGGAAACCGTGTGTCAATCTTTGATTTGAAAAAGTACGAGTCCGTTTATCTTATCCAAATATTCTGTGGGGGTCCTATGCATTACCAAAAATATCAACGCAATCACGCATTTGTCTTTTTTATTGTAGCAACAAATCGGAGACACTGCCAGTGTCAACCACCAAGAACATCACATGTGTTGGTCTTTCTCCAGATGGAAACCTTGCCATTCTGGTTGATGAAGGTAGGACTGTAATTTACGTAACGTTAGTGTTGATCGTTTACTATCAGTATCCACCCATTTAGCATCGCATTCAGAGCCTGAAATGTCAACAAAATTTTATGCAACTAACACTAAAAATAAAGTTAATGTTTGTTGTAGATGGAGCTGCGATTTTGGTGAGCTTGATTACACGAGCTGTGCTGCATCATTTCCACTTCCACAAACCTGTCAACAGTGTGAGCTTTTCACCAGACGGCAGGTCAGTTAATTTCTGTGTTTACCTCCTTAGGACCAGACACATGAAGTAGATGTGGAGCTTTATTGAGATTGATTGGTTGGCTGGTTGACATGCTTTTGAGTTGGTCCTTTCTTCAGCAGTATTGTACTCATGCCTTGAGTTTGAAGCAGTAATTCCCTCTCTGTGTTTTAGGAAATTTGTGATTACTAAAGAGAATGTAGCATTGATGTACCATGCCCCAGGCAAGAAGCGTGAGTTCAACGCCTTTATACTGGACAAAAGCTACTATGGCCCCTATGATGAGACCACATGCATTGACTGGACAACTGACTCGAAGTAAGTGCATGCATAATTAAAACCGTTGACTGTTGACAATGTGCCTACACATGTTAGCACACTCTTGCTGTATGTCTGTCATTTAGTTAGCTTCTCTGACTAGTTCAATTATCATTGTACCACTGCTTGACTGCAAATTTCCTGTTGTACAGTAATGTTTTATTTAGAATGTGCATTATTTTCAGAAAACCTCACACCATTTGCCCAACTTGCTATGAAATATAAACAAACTGTCACATTAACACATGTTTAATATTTGTCAGCTTGGCTAATGTTCACAGCGTGACAACAATGTAATTTAAATGAAAATGTTTAAGTCTGTTACACTGCACAGGACACAGTGATTGAACTAAAGCCAAGACGGGAGAGAATCCTAGGGTTTCATGCATAACATCAACACATCAACTTTTGATCCTACAGTAGAATCCTCTATTGTGAACTAGAAATGTCATTTTATCCCAGTACATTTTGAACGAGTTTATGTGTGGCTAACAGAAAAAGTAGTTCTGCAAAAGAGACCACTTTCTTTCTGAAAACGTGTAAATTGGTAGCAAAACGTCTTAGCACAGACGTGACAACAATGGTATAAGTCGGCAAAGTACCTTCACCATTTGATTTGATTTTGATTTGATTCAACCTTTATTGCTGTTAGACGACAACCTGGAAATACCTGGAATATACTGGGAGAGAGGAGGGGATACATCAGCACATTTAAGAACATTTGAAGTCTTTGAGTCTAGAGTCTTTGCAACAGAGGAAGGGGATAAGGGAGTTGAAAGTAGTCCAGCATAGACAGACACCCATCTGTTTGACTGCCATTTGAGGCACCAGTCACAGACCACTTTGGGGGTTTAAAGCAGTAACGAAGCTGTTGTGTGATGGGTACAGTTTAGACGAGACGAGACAGTTGAAGCATGGGAAGGTCAGGCAGGGCAGGGCAGGAGAGGAGGGAGATGCGACCGCCTCCGTCGGGAGCCAAGAGGTCATACATTCATATATTGTGCATTAATATACTGTACTGTGAATTTTAAACTTTGTTTTGTACCTTCTGTTGTGCATATATATCTCATTTCTGCAAGTTGTGTATTATCTCTTACATGTACTATACCTGCTCTTGATATGTTTCATGCCTTTGCAGTGTTTTTACTCTCCTCCCTCCTTTTGAAGGTGTTTTGCAGTGGGCAGTAAGGACATGTCCACATGGGTGTTTGGAGCTGAACGCTGGGCCAACCTCATCTATTACTCCCTAGGTGGCCATAAGGATGTGGTGGTGGGCTGTTTCTTTGAAAAGGACAGCTTGGATGTGAGTTAGATAACTGTTTATTTGATCTTTACACTGGCCAGATACGCTCTTGACACCAACACACATTTCACAGATGAGTGCTGTGTCAAATTCTGTGCTTCATGTTATGTTATGTTGGATTTATATGTAATTATTCAGTAATTATTATTATATTACAAATATATATATATATATATATATATATTTATTATTATTATTTTTTTAAATGTATACAGCTGATAAATTAGGAATCGGGTATAAGTTTCCGTATGGATTTCTGTTTGCAACAAAGGATGTATCTGGACAATATCCCTCCCATCCTGTGTGTGTGTGTGTGTGTGTGTGTGTGTGTTCAGCTGTACACTGTGAGCCAGGATGGCACCCTGTGTATGTGGGAGAGTGACACAGAGCCAGGCCAACTGCAGAAGGGGCTTCGCTACAAGGAGCGGAAACAGAGGGAACAACGGAGCGTCCAAGGAGCGGAGGAAGAGGACATAGTAGAGGAGGGAGAGGACGGCGAGATGCGGGCGGAGGTGATCAAAGGGAGCGCTGACGCCCCCCGAGACAACGGGGAAGTCAAGAATGTGCGCTACAGACAGAGAAGCAAGTAAGAAGTCTGGTGCTCTTGGCGGCCTCATGCACTTTTAACATGGGGATAGGGATGAATAGGTCGAGCGTGCTGCTACTGGGCTTAATCAGGATATGATTTGTAAGTTGACGTGGATAAAATCGTTTTCTACAATATACACTAGTATCTTCTAAGTCGTCCACAAAGTGGCACAAATGATCAGTAATGTATCTGTGTTAAGAATTTAGTAAGATGTTCTGCTTTCATATTTAACCTGTTTTTGTCATATATTCTTATTCTTAGTGACTGAGCGAGGGAGTGAGTTTTAGTCATATGATCTTATTTGCGTGTGTTTGTGTGTCCTGTCTATAGGCAGTTCTTTAACAAAGAGGGCGATTTCAACAAGCTCACTGCGGCAACCTTCCACAAAAACACTCACATCCTGGTGACAGGTTTTGCGTCAGGAGTTTTCCACCTGCACGAGCTGCCTGAATTTAACCTCATACACTCTCTCAGGTAAGAGCACTTCTTTGTGCTTGTGTGTGTGTGTGTGTGTGTGTGTGCGCGTGCATGTCTGTGCCTTTACCTAGCAAATACAAAATAAGTGTGTTGTGTGTGTGATCAACTCCAAGAAATCTATTTTGCTTCCCTTTTTAGTATCTCTGACCAGCGGATTGCTGCCATAACTATAAATTGCACAGGAGACTGGATTGGATTTGGCTGTTCAGGTATCCATATAAGTGCAGGTCCCTTTGTGTTCTGGAATAGCAGAGAGAGAGAGAGCGATAAAGTGATGTGTGACTGTGTCTTTCAGGTCTTGGCCAGCTGTTGGTTTGGGAATGGCAGAGTGAGTCTTACGTCTTTAAACAGCAGGGCCATTTTAACAACATGGCAGCACTGGCCTACTCTCCTGATGGACAGTTCATAGTCACAGGAGGGGATGACGGGAAGGTGAGTCTTGATAGGAATATATTTATTTTCTAAGACCCAGCCACCAAAATTAGTCACGTTTTATTTATTTCTTTTATTCAGAGATCTATATCATGGACTGTAAAATGTACAATATTTGTCTTCCAATGGCAAAATCTTGTCCATTGTTAATATAACATTGCTCTAGATGTATGTTTCAGAGTTCCTAAATGTGTGTGTGTGTGTGTGTGTTTCAGGTGAAGGTGTGGAACACAAATAGCAGCCTGTGCTTTGTGACCTTCACGGAGCACACAAGCAGCGTCACCAACGTCACCTTCACCTCCAGTGGCTTTGTGGTGGTCAGTGCCTCACTGGACGGTACAGTGCGCGCTTTTGACCTGCACAGGTATGCCCCCCGATCACCTTGCCCTCACTGCTCAGTCTCTCAAGTACCCTGTGGCCTTCAGCCATGCATAAAGGCTCTTCCTCCCTCTGAAGCTCAAAGGCACTGCAGTATCTATTGTTGTCAGTTTGTGTAAAGCTTTTTATTTTAATCTCATTATTCCCAGACTTATTAGTTGCCATTATCTCAGTATGTTACATAGTTATGCCCCTTATCATTGGTGTGCACTACACATTTATAACAACACTGTGCTCCTACCACTTTACAGGTACAGAAATTTCCGGACCTTTACATCTCCCCGGCCATCGCAATTCTCCTCCCTCGCCGTAGATGGCAGCGGGGACTTGGTCTGCGCTGGAGCCCAGGACTCCTTTGAGATCTTCCTCTGGTCTATGCAGACCGGGCGCCTGCTGGAGGTGAGGCACTCCTACACACCAGCTTTAGACTGAATGCCATCATCTCATATACTCTCATTTTCCACAAACCCTTCTATCAGATACATTGAATTATACTAAGGCCCTGCCTTGCCTAAATGTTTGTTGGAAGGAACTGTCAGATTCTATTTGTTAGCATAGACATATTATTTACTTATTTGTGTGTGTGTGTGTAGGTTCTTAGTGGCCACGAGGGTCCTGTAAGCTCTTTGAGTTTCTGTCCATCCCGTGCTGTGTTGGCCAGTGTCTCCTGGGACCGGACCGTGCGTCTCTGGGACATGCTGGACAGCTGGCATGCCAAGGAGGTGCTACGTCTCACATCCGACGGTAAGAGTGGATCAATCCCAAAACTCATCCTTGGCCCATTTTCATGTATAAGAGGAAACACTGGTGCTGTTTAGATTTTTTAGGTGTCATAACTGAAAACTTTTTTGCTCAGGCATGGTGGTGGCCTACAGACCAGATGGTCAGGAGCTGGCTGTGGCGACGCTGGACGGCGAAATCTCTTTCTGGAACACTCAAACATCAGCACAGACAGGCTCGATCACGGGTCGCCATGACCTTAAAATGGGACGCAAAGACACAGACAAGATCACCGCTAAACAGTCGGCAAAGGGCAAGTGAGTTGACCCAATGGAATCGGCTAACCCATTTAAGCACTCAATTTTAAGCTATTTATTTATTTTATTTTAGAATTATTAATATTTTACCTTTTCAAATCATTTGTTATGGTAAAAGGCATAATGCAGTGAAATAAGTTGAAGAAAGACTTTCTTGTAGAGTTTGAATTTACACTCAAATTCATAAATGTGTGTGTGTGTGTGACGTCTTTCTCTGCGTATGGACAGGTCCTTTACATCCCTGTGCTACTCTGCGGATGGCGAGTCCATTCTGGCTGGTGGCCACTCCAAGTTTGTGTGCATCTATAACATAAAGGAGCAGGTCCTCCTCAAGAAGTTTGAGATCTCCTGCAACCTGTCCCTGGACGGCATGGAGGCGAGTGTCTCTGTTTCTCACTGCTTTTGTTTCTCCACCTCTCTCTCCCTTGTGCAGTGATAATAAAGTTTAATCTGATCTGATCACTGGACGGGTCTTTAGCACCACATGCTAAGTTTAAATATCATTTTGGTCTCTGCATGTAATCCAACTGTGAATTAGTGAAATACACACATCAGAGTGTGATGAAGCACACACTGATCCCAGAGCATTTTAGCCATGGTCTTCTGGTCGGGTTGATTGAACCGGCAACCAATTGGTTTTAATGTGTGTGTGTGTGTGTGTGTGTGTGTGTTTGTAGGAGTTCCTGGACAGGCGTAAGATGACAGAGTTTGGCAGCCTGGCCCTGGTGGATGAGGGAGTCGGAGATGGAGATGGAGTTGAGCTCAGCCTACCGGGAGTTAGAAAAGGTGGGACCTCTTCTGCATAACTATAGCCTATATCAAAACAGACAGATGTCCAACACGTCTGCTGAATGTCTCCTATTATCAGTGCTGAAAAGGGAATTCAGCCAGTCATGACTGTATATGCCACTAGACTATTCATTGTAAGGATGTGTGGACCGACATGAGTTCTTCACAGTAAATGTCCTCCTATGTCCTACAGGGGATATGAGCGCCCGCCACTTCAAGCCAGAGATCCGGGTCAGCTCTTTACGCTTCTCCCCTACTGGTGGGTACCTATGGCCAAGGACATAAAACTTATGAGGAACATTTAGTACATGGAATATCATATTTTATTATACAAAGTATTATATTATATTATACCACATTACCCCTTCTTCAGTCTTTGTTTTGTTTTTAAATGCCTTTGTTTTATTGTTGTTTTTTTTTATTTGATTGTGGCCTAACCCCAGGATCACACTGATAGCCCTACTAGAGGTACTTGGAAATACTGTACAGAATTAGAAATTGAGGGTGTGTGTTGTGGTGACACATACTTTGTAAGCCGCTGTGAAATCTTGTGTGGACACTGATTTCATGAAGGTTCCAACTTCTTTGCACCAACCTGGTGTAGCTTGGCTGTTAGTGGGTCAGGTGGACAACCTGTGAGCTCCCTCTCTCTCTCTCTGTGGGGATTCTTCTCCACCAATCAGGGCGTAGCTGGGCGGCCACTTCCACCGAGGGTCTGATGATCTACTCTCTAGACACATCGCTGGTGTTCGACCCCTACGATCTCGCCCTAGACGTGACGCCGGTCAGCGTGAGGCGCCAGCTGAAGAAGTGCGAGTGGTCCTCGGCCATCCTGCTGGCTTTCCGTCTCAACGAGAGCGCCCTCATCAGGGAGGTGCTGGAAGCGCTGCCACATGAGCAGAGTAGGGACACTTCTTACAAAGTTCCTGACATCATGTAACCCTCCTAAATGAAGATGTATTGGGATTAGTGTTTTATTGTGTGTGCGTGTGTGTGTGTTTGTGTGTATCAGTTCCAGTGGTGTGCAGCACTTTGCCAGATGTGTACGTGGAGAAGCTGCTGTCATTCATTGGAGCCACTCTGGAGAACAGTCGTCACCTCCAGTTCTACTTAACCTGGGCGCAGAGCTTACTGACAATACATGGGCAGAAACTGAAGAACAGGTACACAGAAGATACCACACACACACACACACACACACACACACACACACACACACATACAGTACTAATTACCTAATGCTCAAGAAGATGCAGTAATACAGATCTAGTCCGAGTTGGAGACTAAGAGAGAGCCGCCCTGCTTTGTCCAGGCTGCACAAAAAAATTGTACGTGTGTGGTGCTCCAGTATAATTTGTGTGCATTATGTGCTGTGTAGGTCAGGTGCCATACTTCCCACCATTCAGTCCTTGCAGAAGAGCATTCAGAGACACCACGATGACCTCTCTAAGCTGTAAGTCTGTAATGCACAAATCTATTATTGGAAGTAAAAATTATTTACTGCATGTTGGTGCCAGCAATGGCATTTTCTGTTATGGGACATGTTGTAGTGAAAATGACACAATCTCTTGTCTGATTCTCTTCTCTAGCTGTGACTGGAACATGTATATGCTGCGCTACGCCGTGGCCCTGTCCAATCAGAGAGGACTGAAGCGGACAGCAGAGGATGAGCACAGTGAAGAAGAGGAGGGTTCGGAGGAGGAGGAAGACATGATGAGCGATCCTCTCATGGCAGACACTGACGTGCCGTTGTAGGCTACTGGAGGGACAAGTTGCTCACTCAGTGACAGGACCGTATGTCTGAAAAGATATGCAGCTCTGACTCAACATGGACCATGTGCAAGAGGTGTATTTGCCCATTTACCAGTCATCCAGAGCTCCAAACCAAGTGGGCAGAACAGTTGACCTCTCGGATATTTTCATCGACTATGAACTTCAAGTGTAATTGGTGCCTTAATACTGTTTCCCATCAAGTTTGCGATTTTCTTAAAAAAAGTGTTAATGGAAAAAAAAAAACTTTTACATGAGAGTGGTGTTTGTGTATCTAGTTTCAGTGTCTTGATAAAACTAGAAGAGCTTTTAAGTTTTGTCTTTTAATAGCCTGTCCACCTCCTAGTCCGGATGTGTTTAAAAAAAATCATTACTTAAAATGATTTGTGTCTTAATGTTAAGCACACACGTTTGCACACTTTAAATATTTTTTGATCATTTTAATCATCATTTTAAGTGAATACCCTTGTGTAAGTAGATGAAGCCATGGCTCTACAAACTTGAAATGGATATAGTGGAAACAGTCTGTTCCTCAGGTAATAACAAAACAACCACATTTCTACAGGACAAAATCAGGAGGGGAGTGAGCTTAGCCTGGGCCTGTCCATACTTCCTGTGACGCTACATTGAATTTTGCGAACTAGTCAGTCTGGCTAAGCTGCCGTTTTAGAGCATTTCTGTTCCCAAAAAAGTGGGAATCAATGAGAAACGAGCTGAAGGCTAAAGTGCCCGTGAGCAAGGCACCCAACCCCTTACTGTTCCCCAGGCACCGCTGTAGAAGGCAGCCCACTGCCCTGGGTTAATGCGTGCTTCACCTGTGTGCTGTGTGTGATCACTAATTCTCAATTGGGTCAAATGCACAGAGTAAATTCCTTGTGTGTGTTAAATACACTTGGCTGATAAAGGATTCTAAATCAATACTTTATTCATGTTTTTTGAATGCACACATCTAAATCAGTTCTCATACACTCTAGTCCTCCACAATAGTGGTAATAAGGGGCCAAGTTAGTTCACTTAATTGCCACAAAAACATCAGTGCGCTCTGGTGCTGAGCACTAGATTAAATGTACTTGGTATGCAAATGCGTATGGCAAGCCGTTTTGACATTTAAAAGCTTAGTTTGACTATCCGGAATTAACATTATAGATATCAACAATGTCTTTCTGACTAGTCGTACTTACATTTTAGATAGTCGAAATTGTCATTCAAGATATCTATAACGTAATTGTTACTAGTCGAAACAATAGAGATGTCTGTAATTCAGTTATGACTAGGGGAAACAGAATTACAGATATCTGCAATTATTTAGTTGAAAACGACATTCAACTCATCATACATCATAAATGACAATTGCGGATCTGTTAATCAGTTTTGACTAGGCAGATTGAATGTTAAAGATATCTCAAACGTCATTATGACTAGTGGAAATTATCGAACACTCCTCCCTCTGACCGCTCTTATTTAACAGTTAATAGGTGCATGAAGATGCTCTGGTCACGCCTAAAGTGAAATGACATTACAGATATCTGTAATGTCATTACGCCTAGTCAAAACTCTAATTCAAGATATCTGTAATTACATTTTGACTAGGCAGAATATACGTTGCAGATATCTCCAATTTCAGATATCTCTAATCAAAATTCAATTAAAGATATCTATAACTTCATTTTGCCTGGTCAAAACTTAATTTAAGATATCTCAAAAGGAACATATATCTTGAATTGAGGTGAATGTTATGACTAGTCAAAATCAAATTGTAGATATCTCAAATTGGAATTACAGATATCTATAATTCAATTGTGGATATCCGTAATTCACATTGTGGATATCTGAAATTGATTTCTAAATATCCATTATGATGAAGCCCGTAGAAATGAATGGCAAAAGTGACGTAATTTGCCCTAGGAAGAATTTCTTTGTGGATATCCAAAATTACAGTTATGGATAGAAAGAATGTAGTTGCGGATATCTGAAATGTTCTTTTTGACTAGGTAAAACTCAATTACAGATATCTGCAATACATATCCAGTTTAGCTTTTAAATGTTTAAACGGCTTGCCATGCGGACAGTGATTTCAATTAGAACCAAACAGGCCAGCAGTAATTTGTTAGGTACACATCTGTGGGAATAATGTTATGTAAAATCACACACACACACACACATTTCACCATCTACCAACTTTTTATTGATGCAAGAAACAACTGGAGAATCATACAAACTAAAGAAAAATCTTTTTAGCCTACTTTTTCACTGTTCCGTGCGTTTGTAAGTGTCTGTTCAAGTGATTGCGAGCAATGTAACTTTTGGGACACAAGGGGCATTTGAAAGGCCTCATCCCTGTGTGACTGTACATGTGGGTTTTTAGGTCGAATCCCGTATTAAAGCGTTTCCTACAGTGGTTACAGGCGAAGGGCCTTTCGCCGCTGTGGAGGCGCATGTGAACCAGCCGCGCGCTGGACGTGATGAAGCCCCAGCCGCACACCTCGCACCTGTACGGCCGCTCACCTGTGTGGATGCGCATGTGCACCTGGAGCGTCCCTGCCGAGTTGAAGGCCTTCTCGCACACCGAGCACACGTAGGGCTTTTCGCCGGTGTGCTGGCGCATGTGGACGGTCAGGTTGCCCCGGGTGCTGAACTGCTTGCCGCAGTAGGGGCAGCATGGTATCTCAGTGCTGCTGTGGAACCGCATGTGTGCCTTGAGACTGAGGAGGCTGTGGTACTGCTTTCCGCATTCCGAGCAGAGGTACGGCTTCTCGTCTGAGTGCTTGTTCATGTGTCCTAGAAAGGCAGGCCTGGTGGTGAATCTTTTGTCACACTCCTTGCATTTGTAGGGTTGGATCCCATTATGTGTCTTCATGTGACTCCTCATCTCAATGGCATCAGCAAAGGTGTCGCCGCAGTAGCGGCACTGCCCCGGGTCACTCTTGGCGGGGACGTTGATACGGATTTGCTTCGGCTGTAAACATTGCGGCAGCGAGGGGTCCTTCAAGTCTGTTCGGACCTGCTGATGACTCCTAAGCCCAGAGAGGTGTTTGAACTCCCTATTGCAGTGGACACACGTAAACGTTGTCCTGTCGGCCATATGAGACCGCCTGTGCCGTTGCCACTTGGGCACAGACGGAAATACCAGACCACAGGTGAAGCACTTAAAGTTTCTTCTCCTGATGGGAACCCTTGTGGAACTTTGGGGTCTATTGGTGCTTTTGTTGTTATGGCTGGGCCGATTGCTGAGGAGATTTGGACAGCCTGGGGCATTGTGGGTGGGCAACACTGTGAAGAACAAAAAGTAACTGTTACGAGACCATCAAAGACAAGTGGTTCAACATAACATAAGAAGGCAAAAGAAACCGGTGTATGTGGAAGGAACGTGATAAAGTTTATTAAAGTGCAAAAAGAAACATGTAGACACATAAACGCAAAGGGCAAAGAGACAATAACTGGAATACTGAGCAGCAAGGGGGACCCTAACATATATCCTAACCAAACGTAACCAAACTAAACCTAACTCCCGACAAAATTAAAGACAATGGGATCACCACATGAGTCTTCCGGGTCCACTAACCACTACACTAAATAAACCTAAATAACAGTGGGGAAACAAACACCACCACCAAAAGTATGTCAGCCCAACGTGTCAACAAACAAGGCATAAATGTAACCAAGGCCAAAACTAATAAGTCGGTGGCAGCACCGCAGAAGCTCTGGGGTGCTGGCGACCACACGCAACGACGCAGGCAGGGTGCGGAGAGAGAGCGAGAGAGAGGGGCGTAGGCCTTAGCTGGTTTTCTGACAAAAACAGAAAACACATGTGCCAGCACAAAAAAAACAGAACAGCGTAACACCCCCACCCATAAAGAATAAATCGTGGGAAAAATACTTAAATGACAAACCAACCAAGAGCAGACACACACACAAAAAAATAATATTTTATACACAATGTAGTGTAGGTTATTAACGCCACTTAACGTAAGCAAAGGTGGTAATATCCAGCAAACCAACTGCAGAAGGAACACATCACAGTTAGTAGCAGTAGTTAGTAACCCACGATTTATTATATATATATATACACATTTTATGTCTGGCAACAACAGAAATTAGGCACCGTGAAAGAGCATCTGCCACCACATTTTCACGCCCACGAATGTGCTTAAACGACGATGCTATAACCCTGTAGTACAATGCTCCAACGCATCAAGCGCTGGTTGGAGTTCCGCATACAATCCAGAAAAACGACGGGATTGTGGTCGGTGTATACAACTACTGGTTGCACTGCTCCACCGACATAGACCTCGAAATGCTGGAGGGCCAGCACCAAAGCAAGAGCCTCTTTCTCTATTGTGGAATAGGCACGCTGATGTCGGTTGAACTTGCTAGAGTAAAAGCATACAGGATGTTCCAGACCGTCAGTACCCGACTGAAGCAGAACAGCGCCAGCACCCAGGTCACTAGCATCTACCGCTAAAGAAAAAAGGCAGGGCAAAGTTAGGAGCAGCTAGCACAGGGGCCGTGGTAAGCAGAGCTTTTACAGAGTCAAACGCAGCCTGACTGCGCTGAGTCCAGACAAACTCAAAATGTTAAACTGAGCAAACTGTAAAAGAAAATACTCCCTACCTTTCACAGCTGCCTTTGTGGTATTGGGGGAAGTTGAATCTGAGAGCACCAAGACAATTCTGTGAACAAAAACACCACACACTGTTAAAACAGAATGCTAAATACATCATTCTCTGGCCATAAATGTACTGAATAGAGAATCGGGAAAGATAGGAAAACCATTTGTTTCTTACTCCTTCTGTTGTAACAATGTCGGCTGAAGTTCTTTAGGCTTAGGGAGACACTCGGTTGGCTTGTCCTTTGCATGCTGGTCAACTTGGATGACTGTTACAACCTCTAAAGGCACAGCGGTCTGTAACACAGCCCTGCCTAGGAGTGAAGGAGCCTGTTTTTGACCCAGACTGGGTAGTTGATGCTTGAATGCCACTACAGTTGCTCCATTTTTCTCTCCATTAAGAAATACATTAGATACCACCACTGGAGCTTTTTGAGCCCCACGCCCAGAAGCCACACTGTGAGCCCGGCCACAATTAGACGTATCTTCCGACATTCCAGTCTCCATATCAAAGTCAAATTCAGTATCTTTGTCAGCACATACATCAATGTGGTTTTTATTAACAGTAGATTCAGTCTGTGTTTGGGCATCTCTCATTTGAAGTTGCATTTTTGAAGTTGCATTAATGTCTTTGTGGTTCTTGTCATGTCTGTATAACATCTGGTTCCCATCTTGGGGTTCATTAGAGGAAGAACTTTGTAAGTCCAGGCTGGGCACCTTTTCCAAATTGTTCAGACAGTGGTCACTATCAGACTTGTCTTGGAATGTCAAGGAAGCCATGATTCGGTCCTCCACTATAGATGGAAGATCTAGGATAGTGACAATATGTACAGAAATGTGAAAAAGCACAAAAATTAACCCATCAGACGCAAGGCACCACTTAAACCTTAAACCTCAAATGACCGGGATATATTTGGCAAGTTGTACAAGAATGACAATAATTTAAAAAATAACTGCAGACTAATAGAGCTGTTTCTGAATCTTAAAGGAGAAATCCGGTGTGGTTTGGACCAAGGGTAAGGCTAATGAAAGCTTCGGCTAAAAACGGTTTAATGCGGAATGCTGGGGGTGAACGGAGGTGGGAATTTGATACATGTTTGTACTCGGTAACATCTTCCAGTACAGCCCAGGTCCAAACCACACCGGATTTCTCCTTTAACAATAAACAACAGGCTAAAATCTGGGATTTGCAATCTCATGACAAAATATGACCTCGCCATAGGTTTACTTTAAAAGTCAACTCAATATGTACATGCCAAAAGCATTACACTGAGAGTAAGGAGTCGGATCACACAATAAGTATGGGCCCAGTTCATAAAGGCACCTACTACAACCAAACAATTGTGCTCTAAATACATAAAAATGTGTTATTATTGCATTTCATTTGCTTATGCTGAGTCTTACCAGTATCCCCCAGGTCTCCATGGTAATTACTATTCTGAGACAGAGTGTGAAGATGCTCCAGCTGACTGAGATGCTGCTCACATTCCTCCCACAGAGAGGCGCTGTCCACCCAAGAAGAAACCTGGGAGTTCATCAATGATGTTCAAAACAAGTATATTCCCATACTTGTTTAAAGTCTGGCATCGGCAGGAACTTTTCCAGTCTTGAGATGAAATAGCCAACCAGAACCTGGAGAGCTTTGTCAAACTCAGGCCCATATACCACAGGATACACCCTCTGGATAACAAAAACAAGACCATTTTAATAATAACAATGCACTGACCAAACAATAAAGGTTTGGTCAGTGCATCATTATAATCTATCAGAAACAGGGCCAAAAAAAACATGAAAAAGGCAGCATTACTGTGCTAGGGAAAATCTGATTTAGCTGTAACAGAAAAGAGTTAAAAGTGTAACAGACCTTGAAAAAGTATTCCTTTTCAACAGGGTCCTCCAGTAAGTTTGACACAAGCTCTAATAGATGGCTTTGCATGTTTTCCAGCTCAGAATGTTTTGACTTTGTAGGGAAACAAAACGCCATTATAGAATGGACCATATAAATGAGTGATCTACTGGAGCAACAAGGTCTACTCAGCAGTTCTGCCATATAAGGCAAGACAATGGTGAGATTTGCAATATGGTTTTGCAACATGGAGCTCAGAAATTGAACAGTGACTGTTCAAAGGGGGAGTTATGGTTTATTACACATCAAAAAATAGCTCATTTTTTGTAGCCTTATGTAGCCTTAATTATTAACAGAATACAGGAATGTACAATGATTTTGCCCTCACATTCTGTAGATGTTGAGCCTGGATTTTACTTAATTGACTTCTAATGGACTTTGGATGAGCCGGGGCCTCACTCCTGCACATCTCCAGTAACATCTGAAAAACTTGTGGTGATTAGCAACCCATAACTTAACCATACTGTACAATGTTGCTGATTGTTCAACTCTCACCTTTGTTCGAAGTCCGATTATTAGACTGACTTTCTGCCTAGGACTCAATAGGTCTGGTTGAATTTTCAACACAGCTGAGACAAATACTTCCAACTTTCCAAAATGCTTCACATTTTGGTCATGTGCAACCTGCCACATGAATGCTGTCATGAGTCGCAGAGGAGGAACCAGAAGACGGAGGGGCTCAATATCTGTGTAAAAAGTCATAGTAAACATTAACCTGATATCATCACCTCTAGGTCCATTCTATAATGTCTAATTTGGAAAATGTACCCAGTCTTTGTCCTCACTTAAGATTTCTTTACCAAACCATTCTATTAATCATTGTAGGCATAGGGTTAGGCTACAGGTAGTCTATTAACAAGGTCCAATACGCCTCAGAGCATTTCACTAGAATAAAATAAAACCTCCACTCCACCCCACCCACAGTTCACATTTGGAGGAAAACCACTTCACAACACGTGTCATTTCATTAGCATTCACTAGGCTGCTAGCACTGTCCCTTAAAGGTCTGTTCTTCTTATCGTTTGCTGCTTTGGTCTTCGGATCATGGTTATGTAAAGATTATGCGGAGACACGACTATAAGTGTTTTAATCATGGTAACGTTAACGCCAATCTGTATCCAGGCTAACGTTGCTACACAGCACATTAGGCCAATCAAATCACTAAAAACCTTCGTCCAAGCCTTTGTAGGGCGAAACCAAACTGAGGTTTATAAAATAATAATCAAATACCCATGTGTAGCTACAAGTTGTAGAGGCAGGATGAACTTATAGATAAAATGTGTAAGTTTAGTTGTAGTTGTAATTTTCTATTTGCATGTGTTTATTTCCTGTTTATCCTTCGACGGCGTTTTCCTCTTGTGTGGTAGGATGTGTAGGCTACCACCTACTGGACTGGTGTCAGTAACGTCAAAACAGAATAAGAGGCGGTGTGTTGTTGGTAGCCTACAATGCAGGAAGAAACGGGAAGAATCATCCAGATAGCAGGGCTTTATGAGATCTAGCAATTTGTTTATTATGTATCTTGTTGAAATAAGCTATAAACCTAACCTAACCCTAAAAATCAAGACCATTAGCATACATTGGAAATTATTAGGCTACCCATGTCATGTATTTCAGATATTGCATAGGCTACTTCAGTAATAGTCCAACTAGCCTACTGCAGTAGGCCTAATGGCCTACAGTAGAAAAGCTGCTGTTCTGCAGTAGAAAGTTGGATTTTCTCACGGGCAGAAATAACCAATAGTCAATAAATCATATACAATTTAATATGCCTGGTGACACAACAGTTCCCTCCTTATGAGAAAGAACTGCATTTTGTGACAGGAAAACTTTTTTCTGCAGTAATGATCCAAAATATTGCATTTTGCAGTATTATGCAGTGCTGTGAAATGCTGTGAATGAAGTACATCCCAAAGTGAGACAAATTAAATGATACCAACATTAACACATTTTCCTTAAGATGAAGTCCTGTACTTTCAATTAAGTCCTGTGTATCAGTGGATAATGCAAGAGGTGTACTGGTCCATAAGTGGGAACCGGGCTAAAATTGTCACGGTCATTTACATTCAAGATAGATAGATAGATAGATAGATACTTTATTGGGATCGTAGTCTCCAGCTGATCAAGCTCTTCTGCTGCATGATAGTGCTGTGGAGTGGATGTGATTGTGTATGTGTGTGTTTATGTGTGTGTTTAAGCTCAATCAGAACAACATTGATTTTCATTTTTGTTTTGTTTTGTGGCTCTAGTCAATATTCATTACTTTCACTAATATTATTCTTATCATTATTATCATCATTATTTTAGCAAATAAAATACATTAAGCTGTGAAAATAAACATTTGAGGGCAGTGTCTAAACTTTTTCTCTTCCATTCTTCCATGGGGACTTCCATTTTGAAATGTGTGTCAACTGTGTGAAAAAACCCTAAGATGATTTGCTGCAAGGCTACAATGCCACTGCTCGGTAATCTGCCCATGAGCTTACTTTAGGTTGAGAGCGGAGAGCAGTCAGAGACGTATTCAAATGCTTTGCATTGTGACTGAGTTTGTTTTTATTTAAAAGCTATTTTGTTTATTTGCATGTGTACTTGTGTGTGTGCAGGCCAGATGCAGTTCACTAAGATTTCAGGACCACTGCATCTCTGACCGTCAACTCCATACAGTCTCTACTTGGTCGCTACCGGTTGTGGTGAATGAAAGACCAGATCTTCAACCAGTCTACCTGTACTGATCTGTGTTTTGACCACATCATTTCAAGGTTGGCCACCCCTGCCCTATAGGTTATTCCTATACTGAAGACTTTTCTCTGTGAAAGATCTGTCCATCACTTTCCATCTTCCATTTGAGAGTGTAGTTTCCATTCCCAAGCTGGTTTCTGATCTATATATAAAGACATAAATAAAAATCTTTGATTTTCCCTTTTTACCACTAACAACAAAAGGACAGCAACCTATCACACTTGAACAGATATGAAGTAATAAAATTAGAAAATATACCATGTTGATAACCTGGCAGAAAACAGCCATTCACTACCTTATCCAAGATGATTTGCTGAATAATGGGACTATTTGGATCCACGTGTGTGTTCATCTTGATGTATACCCTCACTACAGCTTGTTGAATAGGGTCTGCAAAAACAGTGTAAAACTGCAGGTATAAAAAATAAGCTTTTGATAACGTAGGCCTCTTCCACACTGAATAAACAATGAGGATACTATTTGACCTATCAACCAAGTGTCAATTGGCAGACACCAATCCAGTAAAGTGGAGCTGCAATAATTTACCTGTTTTCTCATCACAAATTACGCTTGCATCTTCGCTATGGCCACAATTGTTATCCCCCCAGGCGTTGGAACTGCAGCTAGTCAGTGACGGCTCTGTCCCAATGCATTTCACGTTGTCTAGCCAAATGTTCCCTGAGCCTTGACCAAAGTATGCAGACCCTGGGGCTGCGGTCGCCGCTCCGCAACCGAGCTCTCTGCACACCACAGTGGCACTGTTTATGTCCCAGATGTCATCGCACACGGTGCCCCACTCATCCGAGTAATAAACCTCTACTCTGCCAGCGCAGTTGCTGCCCCCAGCGAGCCGTAGAGTATATGTAGCTGAGACAGGAGACGCTGCACAGAAAGGAAAAAAAACATGTCAAAAGAAAACATTTTGGTAGCATGTATAGGTTTAAACTTAAACAGCCATCATCAACTCTCATGTACAGTGGGGCAAGTATTTAGTCAGCCACCAATTGTGCAAGTTCTCCCACTTTCCCCTAATTTAAACCATACTATAGGTATACCTCAACTATGATACAAAATTATCCCAATTATCTCAATATTATCTCAATACTTTGTACCCTTTGTTGGCAATGACAGAAGTCAAATGTTTTCTGTAAGTCTTAAGGTTTTCACACACTATTGCTGGTATTTTGGCCTCAGGGTCCTTCATGCAGATCTCGTCTAGAGCAGTGATATTTTGGGGCTGTCGCTGGGCAACAAGGACTTTCAACTCCCTCCAAAGATTTTGTATGGGGTTGAGATCTGGAGACTGGCTAGGCCATTCCTGGACCTAGAAATGCTTCTTATGAAACCACTCCTTCATTACCCGGGTGGTGTGTTTTGCTGGGATTATTGTCATGCTGAAATACCCAGCCACTTTTCATCTTCAATGGCCTTGATGATGGAAGAAGGTTTTCACTCAATCTGACTATACAGGGCCCCGTTCATTCATCCATTTACATGGATCAGTCATCCTGGTCCCCTTTCAATCATTCAATCACAGGAGTGGGTTTTCTGTGGCATCTAGGTACCGCACACAGTGAGGAGGCTGTTCTAACAAATGCCACAAATTGAAGACACGTGTCTATCCTCTGTAAAAGATGGCTCAATCGTCACTTCCTGTCTGCAATGGGGAGCTAAAGCATTTGCACTTATTTGTACTCTTCTAGCCAAGGCTTCTTTTGGAAAATACACTTGCTCAGTAAAATTATTTTGTCTGTTCGAGGTCCTATTGTTGACCCTTTCTACTGACACATTTTATTTTGTTATTTTATTACTGCACCAGAAGTGTAGCCTAGGACTTTTATAGGCTAATTGTCAACATCTTCTGTGCCATCCATTTACCAATTTATTTCATGAAAATCATTCTTACCCAACAGGAGAAAGACTTGCAAAAATGTCCTCATCATCACTTTTTTAAGAAAAAGAAATGAGAAGCATTTATGTTAGTGTCAATAGCATTGAGTCTACCATATATGTTAATTTTAGATGGTCAGCCAATGCAATGGATGCCTAGCCAATACAGCATCTCCTCATCATACAGACTTCTCAAAGCCACTAGGCCTATTTGCATTGCAAATGCCCTCATGGTATAAGCAAGAGAAGTTTGCAAACTCATCTGTACTATCTGCTTAAAGAATGAATATATATGTCATGTCAAAGTCAAAACAGAAAATAATAATAATGAAACAATACAATATTTTACATGTGAGAAAAAAGGCTTGATTTTTAAATATGTCTTTTGTCAGCTGTAGCATTTCCTCTATTCTATATCAACACAGAGTTCACCAAACCAAACAAATCGGACTGCCTTCAGCCTGTTCTCACACAGCGTAGATAATTCCTAAGTCATTTTATGTGTTATATGACACATTTCCTCACCTGCTGTTGTTTTATTGACTTGCAGTGTGCTGGAATAGCTTTTGTATTTCAATCACTACAGCTCAGTATGTCAGACACATAGGGCACATGTGAATACCCTTACTCTAATCTCTTTTTCAGTGAAGATTCCCTTTTAATCTAGGATTTATCTTATCAATGATAGTAAACATGCCCATTGCAGACCATTCAGTTTTTTTCTATTTGTTATGATTTTCAGAAGCATTTAAGATCAGTAGAATATAATGGATGAGCATCTTACCTCTTTTGAAGGGCTATAGACCTGGCTGCAAAACCATAAGATGCTGTCTGCTGTCTCTAGAGCTTGACACAGACCAGTCACCCGTCACTGGAGTTAAACTTCTCTATTGCTCCTCCCTTGACATTATGCAAAACAAAACCTTATAGGCAGCCTATAGTCAAGCCAAAGATTGTTTTTTGAGATCAACATTTTTATTAATTATGAAACAGTCTATTCAAAATTTTACCAAAAGATTTAGATTTTACCAAAAAAATTGGGGTCAAATGACTATGCCATTCATTGTCATTCAAAGGGCACTGATTCGATGAAGTAACTGAGAACAAAGACATGGGATGTCTTTGTCACAAATATGAGAGATGTCTATTGTGCCTTAAAGTCTAAAATACATTTTAAAGCGTAGTTCACTGCTATAAAATAATTTGTATCTGTAAATTACATGACCTAATGAATTTATACTTTAATTTTCTTTTCTTTTTTTCGTGTGTCCCTGATTGTATTTAAAATGTTTACCTCTACAGATAGGCACTTAGTCAAAGACATAATGTGTAGAAATTGTCCACTTGAAAGATTTTTACAAGTACTTTAATCATTATTATACTGTTGCCATTTTGCTTTACAGTTTAAGTTTATTTGATATGGTGTTTTTATTATTTTTTTTATTATTTATTTATTGACACAGACTTAGGAGAGGAGATGGTTCTGGAAAAAGATTTTATGTAGACTTGACCATCATCCGAGTAGCTCGTAAGGAGTATGGGGGTAGGCCTTTCCATGTCAGCCAATATACCCCGCTGCTCCAGAAGATGTTCTTGGGCGCTTGGTGCCACTTCCCATGAAGTTTAGCCGAGCCACATTTGTTGCCGAACCACCAGCCACCCCCGTTCTTCCAACCCCCAGTGCATCTGTTGTACCCGATGTCACCATCGAGGCATGGAGAGCAGCCATCATTGTCTCTGTCCTTTGTGCTGAAGCCAAAGCCATTCTGATCAATGCCACTGTATTGCCCCCGTATAGCATCACCTATAGGGATTAGGGAATACAAATTGCAGGCACAAATACTGTACAGATATAGCATTATTCTTTAGAAAAATGTAAAAAAGACAATGTAAAATAAGACAGCTTTATACACATAAAACGTTGTTTAGTGCATAATCTCCGCTTTGGCGCAACGGGTTGAAGCTTCTTAAAATATGATCAGGTAATTCAAAAATAAGTTGTCAATAGAGACAATGTAAAAAAGACAGCTTTATAAAGGTTCTTTTAGTGCATAATCTTCCCTTGTAGCTTTGGCACAACAGGTTGAAGCTTTTTAAAATATTCAGTTGACAATAAGTTGACAATATACCAAAAGTACTGTATACATGTATAAGAAAATATAAGAAATGTGTTCATATTGAATTCGTTTAAATTCCAGACGCTAATTTCAGGGTGCCAAAATAAATTCACAATATACAATTTTATTAACATACCTGCAGTGCCTTTATAACGTCCAACACTCAGTTTATAGTTATCTTGCTCACTACCAATTTTGAAATTTCTGTACTCTGCAAAAGCAGACCCCCCCTCAAAGTCCCACAGGTCCACTCTGAGGATAAACGTCCGCCTCTGACTCTTGGTCAAAGTCCACACTTTATCCAATCCGAGCCAGTGGTCCTCTGCAATGGGAGGCAGATATCATTAAATCTTACTCTGATCTGACAATTCCAATGATCTACTAAATCAAACTGTATGTCAGAAATGAGGATATAATGTGTGGCTTACAAAGTCTTACCTATGAGGCTTCCAAAGCCATGTTTGTACTCATTCCAGTTTCTGTCAAAGTCAAGTTTTGGCCCTGAACGTCTCTGGAATACTGTCCAGCCCCCATTCTTAAGCATCTCACAGAATACCTGTGTGTGTGTGTGTGTGTGTGTGTGTGTATATATATATAATAAAATAAATAAATAATGATATATCTAATTTATTTGTTTAATTTTAAGCAACATTATTATCATTTTACAAGGTTTATTTTACTTCATAGTAATATTTAAATTAGATTACTTGGAAATTGTTATTAAAACAACTTAATTTTTGGATATGAAAATGGAAATATATGGCGATGACATGATAAAAAAGGCCAGTCCAATTAAATCTATACTAAGAGTAGCATGGTTTGTTAACCATTAAGTATTATGAATTGTATTATTTGAAGTATTTAAATAGAAAAATGACAAACGGCTGACTGATATGTGCTGACCGTGTGTAAAAGAACCCTTTTAGGATTACCTTGAAAGGCACAGAGGCTCCTTTTGGCAGTATCGTGTACATTCCACTCGGAGCGTCAGGGTTGTTAGTTTTGATGTCTGTACAGTCTCCCACATACTTAATTGAGTAAATATAATTTTAAAGAGGGTATGTGTGATAACATAACAAATAAATATTATATATATATTTTTAATATGGTCTGTTCAGTCAGTATATCTTACCAATGGTTCACTTCTCTGCTCAGTCAGATTGAAGAGAGTCAACATGCCAAACACTAGCAACAGCTTTCTGCCCATCTGTTAAAAAGGAATTAATTCAACTACTTAATATTCACATTTATTCACTCAAGATTTTGAGTTGATCTACCAAGTGCAGGAGTCATACATGCAGTCATACACATGAACACTCAACCCACAAACCTTGTTGAAGGTACTCCACGGTCACACAAACACACACAGAGTCCGCTTCTTCTGCCTATCAGTAGGCCCACACCACAAGCATTTAAATGGCTCAAAGATAGCGATCACAACTGAACTTGATTGTGAAACCTTGCTGCTTCACATATAGGCTATATTGAATAAGCCTATTGGTTCATCACAACAATATACCATAATGCACAAAAACATTCATGCAATACTGATTGTTTAATAATGAGAATGTTAATATTATATTGATAGATATTTTATAGGTATTTTATATGAATATGATAGACTGGTATTTTATATAAATAGATTTTTTTTTTCTAAATTGTTTTGTACTGTGGCTTTCAAAACAGACATTTACAACAATTAAAGCCAAAACATTAGGAAGCCTTAAAACATCAGTTTGACAGGAGGGGGGTGCTTCAGCCAACACTTACCTAGCCTTTTCCACATTCTTTCCATTCCAGACAGTTCCACAGTAGTGACCGTGATCAATGTTCTGTGTGGCCTATTGCTAGCGTCTTGCTTGCAAAAGGGTGAATAGTTACACAAACATAACCATATCTAGGCCTACTAATAACAATGCACTAGTTAAGCCCAGCAGATTCATGTCACAAAGAATAATCTGTAAAACAACATCTTATCTGCATACTGTATACAAGGATTTAGGTGTATAAATGCTGCAAGAGGTAGTATATGTACATTAATTCATGTTTATTAATTGCACTAATTAAGTATGCTTTTGAGATATAACTTTAAAGAACTTAAGTCCTAGGCCTAGGATGTTGCTGTATTGCTATCATCATTAATCATTACACTATCAAGATTCTGTTTTTGCAGATAAAAGAACTGTGCATTGTCACTATTTGCGTCAAACCTTCTGGACTTCCTGGCCCGTATTTTTCAACCTTTTTTGAACAAAACGATTAGGTCCTCTCGACATCTACTGCTGGCCCCTAATTTACTGTGATTGAGCAAACTCCCCCGACCTGAAAAGCATATAGAATCTGGAGGGTATTGTCGAGAGGAATAATTAACATGAGGGCAAACAGGGTAGCTGAAAGCCTCTTTCAAAGCAAAATAAGCAAAACAGTGTTTTGGATATTCAATTTACATAAAGGGTGGTAAAAATGCTTTTACACAATAAGGGTGTTGCCTGCTACATATATCTGGAGCACATGCAACTGCATTTTACAGTGATCATGAAACTAGTGCTACCATGCGACACATTAGGTGATGCGCTGTGTTCCTCAGAGAACTTTCTTCTCATTAACGTAATTTTTTATTTAAGCCTGAAATTTCAATGCAGAATAACTTAAGGGTAACTGACAACAGAGGTTCACAGATACGGATCATCAGATGGTTGGGGTCAAGCCCTTAGACTGTTTGTTATGATGTTTTTGAAATACCAGAGCATTACCCTACTTCCCTAAACCTTCGAACTTCACTTTTGATGTTTCGTGTTTTATGTTGAAATATTCACTACTTTCAAGTCATCACCACACTATCAAGATTTTTGCAGAAAAAATGACTTGTCATGGTCACTGCTTGAATCATAGTCTTTTACAACACCAAACCCCAATTGATAGGTGATGTTTTAAGCAATGATAAAATAACTTAGCACATAGCCAGTGACCAATATGACAATGTTTTTTTACCCTAATCTTGCACTGGCCATGATCCTTGCACTACACATGCACCACTGTTTCCCTTGCACCTTACTGTTTTTTAAAACTCTTAATATAATTTATTACCTGCTGTATATAATGTTGATAGTCTATGTATATTGACTACTGTAAATTGTTTATTGCCTTGATGCCCATCATATATCCATAGTACCTCTTGCACTGTATGTATGTATACTGATGGATGTGGCTGCGTGTCTGGAGAGCATAACACCAACCGGAGTCAAATTCCTTGTATATGCAAGGATACTAAGTATCCAATAAAACTGATTCTGATAATTTTGGGCTTTCTAAAAAATATGTTAATTTATATATGCACTTCTGGAGGCAATCGCCAGTACCAAAGTGATATGAAAGCCCAAAGTGCCTTAATAGAAGCTTTCAGCTTGTCTACATTACATGTTACTTAACTTCCTCCTGACAATACCATATAGATTCATTATGTTTGGTGAGTTTGCTGGCCAGTCAAGCACAGTAATTCCATGGTCAATAATCCGAGTAAATTGGTACCTTTGGCAGTGTGACCAGGTGGCAAGTCCTATTGGATGAACGAAATCAGTATAAGTTTGGCATAGGATAAAACATGAGGAGCTCTACTGAAAAAGTATTGGAGGAAGAATGGAGAGGTACAATATCAAGAGTTGCTGGGTCTACTTTGAAGTCAGTCAGTCCAAAGTACAACATATGCAGATGAGCTAAATGCCACTTTTATTCCTGATTTTGAAAATGAATGAGCTCCTGAGATTATTTTACAAACTAAATCATACAGTATGGCCTATTCGTTATGACCCATAGCAGCATGTTATACACAAACCAAGCCCCTTTCTTGTCATGCCCCGTAACTGTTGCACATGTTACACACGGACTAAGCGTTTTTTTTTTTTTTTTTTTTTTTTTTTTTTTTTTTCATTTTAAGGATTCATAAAATTTTCTGATAAGCAATCATGGGCTTCACTCTCTCACCAACGGTCAATCTGTCTGTATTTCTGGCCATGAATATCTACCTCCAACCAACATTAAGAACATTATGAAACATTATGAAACATTTTTTAACGGAATTTACAGTATATTATTTTCACACCCTATAAAAATACTTTTTCTTTAAAAATTTTATTTGATTTTTCATTTGAATTCTCACAGTGAAAAAGACATTTCCAAGACCAGGTGAAGACATTTATTTATTAACAATTAGGGTTCTAAAAGACCTTTAGATACCTTTAGATAGCCTATCAGTATGTATTTTTAGTTAAACTTTATACTGTAATTTTAAGAAAAAATGGAGAATAACATGATTTATCCATCATGTTAAAAGAAAATCCCAGGGTGAAATTCTTCCTAGGGCTTTTTAAAGATGTTTTTATGATGTTTGTGTTTCTAATACAGATGTCAATCAAATTTATTTTGAAGAAGTTTATTTACTGTACTAAATAAGCAGTGACTAAGGAGGATGTTTTTTTTTTTTTTTTTTAAAAAAACGACTGAAAGGCTCAAAACAACATTTAACTTTTCTGGTAGTGAGTAAGGTCCCCACAGACAACTGGTCATGTCCCTAACTTTGCAAATGCATGAAAAGATTGTACAGATTAAGCAAGGACATGATGTCCTAAGAACTGTGCTATGATGACATTGATCTTTATTGAATGAGACTTTATAAATGTATAAGCAAGGCAAAGTCAGCTCTAAATACACACACAATACACACGCACTACATATACACACACACAATCAATACACACATATATATCTTAAGCCCTTACAAATACACACACACACACACACACACACACACACACACACACACACACACA
>JAGFZM010000025.1:743673-848673 GCA_017657215.1 Limnothrissa miodon
ACACACACACACACACACACACACACACACACACACACACACACACACACAGAACAAAAAAGTTAAGATTCACATAAAGAAATCAGTAATCATCTGTAAAATACTCTCAGTGAAATGAAGACATCAGAATAGCTGAAGCTGAACAGGCCACTTTGTGCACAGCATGTTGGACCACTCTAGAAACAACAACATGACTTGTTGGGTAACTTAGTTTATTAAGAATATGTTGTCCTTTACAAGGAATGTGGGCCATCACATCTTCAAAAAGGTATCCTTCCCTGGGTTCTAAATATATGAAATGACTCGCCAGTGCATAGCATGCACAGAAATCTTACATGAATAAAAGCCAATCACCATATGGGATTTGGCGTGGGGGCACAGACCGGCCTGATCTGAGTGATGTTACAGGATGAGAGGTCCTTACACAGACTTTACCATCATACGAGTGGCTCGTAGCGAGTACGGGGCCGCTCCTTTCCATGTGCGCCAGTGCAAACCTGACGACCAGCCTATGTGGTCCCCCTCTGGGTGCCACTCTCCGTGGAGGTTGGCTGAGCCGCAGCGGCTGAACCACCAGCCGCCCCCCTCAGACTTGCTGCAGTGATTCTCAGCAATGTCCCCGAAGATGCACGGGGAGCAGCCGTCGTTGTCCCGGTCTGAGGTGCTAAACCCAAAGCCGTTCTGGTCAATGCCCCTGTACGCTCCGAGTATAGCATCGCCTGGTTAGTAGGAGGATTGATAGAAGGTCAGCACAAAAATAAAATCTTTATAGATATTCTTGAAAATATCATTAATATATGTTTACATCAAAGCCAACATACCTGCATTGCCTCTATAAGCTCCGACACGCAGTTTGTAAGCAGCCCGTTCACTGCCAATTGCGAAGTTTCTGTACTCAGCAAAAGCAGATCCCCCCTCAAAGTCCCACAGGTCCACCCTAAGAGTGTGCTGCTGATCATTTCTCCTGGTAAGAGTAAAGATTTTGGCAAGGCCCAACCAGTGATCCTCTGAAATGAGAAAACAGATACAATTATATGATTTAGTTTTTTTTTTTAATCTCAGGTGACATTGAGGTGATTCAGGTCTCATTTCTGATGGTGCAAATGCTGGAAAAGCCGATTCAGAAATGGATTCCAAGGGTCAGACAATGCAAAATTATTCTCCATCTGGGCAACACAAATTCGTTCTCCATCTGGGCAACACTGTTATCTGCAGGTGCCATAAATTGACAAAGTAGTTGCAGGAGGAGTGGAGGGAACCCTTATTCACACTGTAATGAATTCTTTTCCATCTATGTGACTACAGTATGATTCCAATAAATCAACCTACTTACAGCATAAAACATGCCCAGTTCTTCTTTAAACATGATCTCATTGTTTTAGTCATTGCAAGAGTTTGCAATGACTAAAATAGTTGAACCAGTTGAAAAGTTGAATAAGTTTGACTGTTATTTTTTCAGATAAAAATACTTTAATTTTTAGATTTCTATATTATCAACAAATTTTATAATTTTGTGAAACCTTCAAAGAGTGCCATGAGGTATTTATCTAAACTAAGGAAACATTGGAGGACCTGTCTTTATGTCTAAATGTTATGAAGTGATCTCTGTCTTGTTATGTTTTTTTTTTGTATTTATTTATTCTGTATGTAATTACATTTCGTGAGATATGGACCCTGATATTGGTGTCTGAAATAAAGAGATGATTGATTGATTGATTATATTTTTTGTACTCATTCCACGTGGTCATAACATTAGATTAACTTGCAACCAAGCATAACTGATCAGGATCATGAACGCAACATCTGATCCATGTAGACAATAACATCATGTATAGTTACCAGTATTCCTTACTTTTGAGGTATCCAAAGCCGTGCTTGTACTCTGCCCAGTTCCTTTGGAAGGATATCTTTCCCCCGATCCGTCTCTGGAATACTGTCCAGCCTCCATCTGCCAGCATCTCACAATACACCTTTGCCAAGGTCAAATGAGATGTGAATACACACAGTCAGAACCAGGGCAAGCCCCAGCTTTTGCCAATGCATACTTTGGGTTCACAATGTTGGAGGAAGGCGTGCCATACTGGTTTGGGCTTCAGACCTGAAATTTATTGCCCCACCCCACCCAACCCTTCACCAGGCAAAGTGGAAGGCCTACTATACTGCCAGGTTAGTGTGCGATTCACTTCACTGTGTACATTTCGCCAATTCATGTTTGGGGTACTGTAAATGAAGAGACCAAATGTCCCTCACAGGATCAAAAAAGTATCTACTTAAACTATACTAATTTGGCACTGTAGTAGGCTACTCGCATGTACCGTTTCTGATCCATATAGATCTTAGACCTTATTCCTTAATCTAATTATGGTAGCGTTAGTCAAGGGGTACATTTGTACATTTGTCCATTTATACCGTACCTCATTTAATGGTGTAATGCAACAAGGTTGTCAGTAGGTATTATATTTGCCACCACAGATACAGGTCAAACAACTGTTAATAGCACATATCGTTGATGTATAGAAACAACACCGAAAATTCTGGTAGAATTTAAGTTTAATTAAATAATTGCAAAAAAAAAAAACTTAGGAAAACATATTTCCATCAGTACCTTAAAGGCTTTAGAGGCTCCTTTGGGCTGTATAATGTAAATTCCACTCTGAGCATTAGGGTTGGTGGCTTTGATAGCTGTACAGTCCTGCCCTGAAAATCAGGAGTGAAGAATATCAAAATATAAACTTGTACATTTGGAGCCTTTTATTACTCTCCATAGTATGTTGCATTACCTTGAGGCGTTAATTTGTTTTGTTGCATCTGAAAGTTGAAATCAAATACAACTTGAGATGAGTATCAATATGAACAAAGAATAATCATTGAATAATAACCAAGATAAAAATTCATATATATATTTTTCAAGATAGTCTTACTTTATGTGGACATATCTGATCAATTAGGGTGCAAAGAAGAACCAGTCCAAAGACTGTTGATAGTTTTCTGTCCATCTGTTTTCAAATGAGAAGTATGCCACAACAAAACCTGTGGAATGAGAAATGCAGACGCCAAGTGAATGTTGTTATTATTTCTGAATTTTCAATTGAGTATGAGTGATATGCACTTTATTGTGACTAGCTTTTCCTGTCTGTTAAGATTCATTCATTTGAGAGAATGGTCGTCAGGAAAGAAAATTACCCACCCATTTAATAATCCCACCCCAATGGTGATCAGAAACCAGTTCAAAAGGGATCCTGGATTGCATACAGCAATTCATTGGCTCTGGATCACTTTAATCTAGATTAAACTATTTTGAACAACTGGGCCCTGGACACAGACATAAATCTACTCAGTTTCAATATTACTTCACAATAACTGAAAACACTTATAGAAAGGAAATACCAGTCATCACACCAACGTTAACATTTCAGTAACTCATCATGAGACTATTGAATGACATGCGGTTGTAAAATATGTTTGTTTAGTCACCCCTGCCACATCTATTCACCGGAACATGTAGGCCTACTGCTGCGTACAACAAAAACAGTTTTTAAAGAGTAGTTCAGTGGCAATGCCCCATTATTTGTGCAGTCTGTGTGGAGTATGTTGACTTTTGTCAATGTGACTGATGACCACTATGTCACCAGCTACATGCTAAGTGTAAAACAGTTTACTCACCGTTTCTTGTTTCAAAGTTCAGTGTGTCCACTTGTGCACGTCACTGGCAGTCCAACGCCTTTAACAGTGCTCTACTCTAGAAGCTTTCCAGCTCCAAAACAAACTAGACTTTTAGAATTCCAAGTATGCACTAGTTGGGAAATGCCTTGCACGCTAGGAAGTTAAAAAAAAGTAGGCCATGTGATTACCATGGGAAGTTCTTTTTTGTATAAAAGTGAAAAACATGTATTCCAAGGCCTGCTGTTCGGTCAACTCCACTCTTCTGTTTCCTGTGAGCCTTGTAGTGCACTTCTGCAAGGCCTAACTCTGCAAACACTCAGAGATAAGTAAGCCCACACCTTGCACACACGGGAAAGGAGGGTGGGACTAATGGCTTCATTTAACACAACAGGGCCTTTCAACCACTCAAGTTACTGAATCTGACTAACTGCAATGTCTATATCAGTATTGAGGACAGAACTGCATTGTGGACTACAGTACAGTATAATAAACTGGATAAAGGTTCAAAAAGTACATTTTCACCTGCAGTGTGAGGAAAAAGTAAAAAAAAAAACTTCCTCTGTATATGTAGATATCATGTGTTTCATTTTGTAAAGAATAAAGAATAAAATGTGCAATTGCTAATATTGTGAAATCAGTCATATTGTTAACTGATAGATCAGTTTGCCTCAGGTGCAAACATTGGTAAACAAAAAAAATCCCTACCAGTTTTATCAGTGCAGTGAAAAGTAGACTTTGTATAACACACATGAACACCTCCCATTATACAGCACCACACCAACAGAGCTTATGAGGGCTTTCATAGGCAAACGTTAGGGCACTGTCTCACCTGACCAGCTGAGCTCACTTGACATTAGTTACCTGCTGTGACTAAATATTGTCCAGGTGTGTGAGGGTCAGCTTCTAATCAAGTGCCATCATTTTAAACACAACATAATCAGTACAGTTCAAGATTGTTCTCATATTAACGTTTTATTTTTGTGTGTGTGTGTGTGTACTAAAAGTACTGTAGTTGCCTAAATGTACAACAGTATATTGCCACATGCCACAAAAGGGTGCAAGAGGCAGATGATAGTCCAGCTATACATGACCAAAGAATATGAGGGAATCAGCAGTAAGGACCTTCTGTAAATACTGGTATTCTGGTGCTGTGTACTGTACCTACAGTATCTATAGTGTGTGTGTGTGTGTGTGTGTGACCATCAGAAACAGCCCCGTTCATCGTGTTCAGACCTGTCATGGATGACTGGCAGTCCAAACAGTCATTTTTCAACCACGAGAATGCAGAGTTTTGTGTATTTAAGCAAAAGCACCCTCCCCATCCACTGAAACTGTATAGAGTGACGCTTTAGGCCAGTGAACTGTCTAGATCACCACCATAGTCATGAAATGTGATACAACTCAAATATTTGCATAGACTTCACAACAGTAATACGTTTGACCTGTCTGCTTTAGATACATACTCTTGATGCAAACTGTGATTAACAAGGGTGTCCTGTCAGATGTCCTCCCACAATAACCACACACTGACTGGGAGGAGGGAGAAAGAGAGAGACTGCTAATGTCACTCTCTCAATCTGTGAAGAACACAGTCAAGTCATTTATCCATGAAATAATTCATAACAACTTTTTCAAATGCCTTGACTGAATTCAACCTTATGTTCCAACCTCAACAAACATGACCTTGGCTGACTGGCACATGTAGGCTGATTCTGGATCAGTTTGGCCCAGGATACAGGTTACTATCTCCACATCCTCAGTCAGCTGGTGGATTGGGGAGGGCCTATGAAGATCATGTCACACAGATCTCCCTTGCCCATGAAGGGGGCTTGCTGTCATAGGGGAGGCAACGTGTAGTCACTTCAGTATCCTGCCCATCATGAACTTCTGTTCCACCTGGTTCCACCTTCAAACCACACGTTCCTTGACGAGGTCCTCCGAGCCAGCTAGAACGCTCCAGATCAGGCTGTGGAGAATATGGCCTCTCAAGAAGCTTCAGAACCCGCTGAACCTACAGAAGAATTTCACAAACTTTGGTGAAAAAGTCTGAAACAGACTGAAGTCAGTATGGATAAAAGCGATTCAAGACTAAAGCGTTTTTGTGTCTGACCTCTGAGAAGTCTCCTTGCTCTGCAGCCTCAATTGCATTCTGGGCAATGTAGTTGCGAAGTATGAAGCGTGGGTTGGTGCTGTCCATAGTTTGGATCCTCTCAATGTTCAGTCTCTCCACCGTGTGCTTTTCACAGCCCTCCTCACACTCACGTGCCAGCCTCCTCCTGGGCAATGAGAACAGGAGATACCAAAACAAAAAAAAAAAAGACAGTCTTACTCAAACCAGCTATAGCTATAACTAAAGCAGACAAATCTTTTTCTCTGTGTAAGTTTGCTTGGGAGTTTTTCCTGTCCCTCTGACCTGTAGCGCTTGATCCAACGGATCCAGTCGTCCCTCTGCTTGGCCGTCAGCTCTTCCTGGTTAGTCTCCAGGAGCTGCTTCAGCCTGTCCAGCTTCAGCAGCTGCTTGGCCACCTCTGGCTTACTGGCCATGACGCTGAACATGCCTGGGTTGGTCTCGCTCATTGACAGCATCATCTCCAGCTCACTGCACACACACATACACACACACACAATTGACAAAAGTGAGTTTTGAGCATTATACTGGAGGTGCTATTGATACATTAAGTGGTGGTACTACTGCAGTCAGAGGCGCTATTGATACAATGAGGAGTGCTACTGATGAAGTAAGGGGGCTACAAGTTGAGCAGCTGCAGGTGTCAGGTCTTGTGTGTCGTATGTCAAAGTCTAGCTTCTAAATGACCATGATCTAGAGACTGCCGAAAATAAGTAGTAATGGTTATTACTACGAGAAATAACACACAACAGTCAAGCAGCAGGTTTTACTGGAAGTCAAAAACTTTACAATATTTACTTTAACTGGATCAAACGAGAATATGAGAGGGCACTGAGAACACTTGGTCATGCAAAACCCTTTGTAATGTGTGACAGTATTACTATGGTATTGTATAACCTTGTATAACAAATTCACTTTCAAATCCAACTGAAATCAAAGGTTTCCCTCCATTTTCATTTTCAGATTTTTTTCAGGGATGCAATTTGCATGCAAGGCCTCTCATTAGTATTTTCACATTGATATTTGAGACAGGCAAACACAGACTGGCATTGTTGGAACTCAGCTGTGAAATCTAAGCTCTTTTCAGCAAGCTCTGTCAACCCAACAACTAAAAACATACCAATTCTCCAGTTGCGCCTGTCTTGCTATGCACTGAAAGCATTATATTGAAAGGAGAACAAGGAATCATTATGTATACATCAGCAATAATATAATTGGAATATTTTTTTACTAATATTACTGACACTCCACATCTACCCACAAGTAGAAAGTGTTATTTGATATAGACTTAGATATATCAAAATAGTAAAAAGTTACAGATGTAACTGAGCAGTGGTTTTGTTAAACCACATCTGAGTTTTAGTAGTGTCTGAAAGTAATTTAGTCCACATCTAGTAACTGGTCATTTTACGAGTCGGAGCATCCACCATGGTTCCCTGCCCTCACCGGGGCTCCATGGTGGGATGGTTGGCCACCTTGAGCTCCTCCAAAGAGGCACCCTGCTCCAGGAGGAGTCCCACCACCCGCTCCACTGCCGCCGCCTCCGCCTCGCCCTCTCCCTCTCCCTCCATGGGCCATGGCACCTGGCTCAGGAGCCGGAACGTATTGGTGAAGTCAGCGCCTTATAAAAGAGAGAGGGAATGAAAGACAAAAACAGAGAGGGAGATGTGAAAAACTGTGCTGCTGTAAAAATAAGGCACTCGAGTCGGGACCATGGGCAATAAAATGTTGTGCGGTGTGTGAAAGCGCTCATTGCCAATAAAACTAAATAAATCCCAGAGATCGTAGGCAGTGCCTACTTAAATTTTTATAACCACTTTTTGAAGGCGGAAAATCTTTCAAGTATGAAAGAAAACAATGACCAATTTCAACCTGATAAAGCGTTTATGTAGTCAATAAGTGTTCATAATATATCACACACACAGACTTTAGCTCTAATACCTGTGTATTGCATGGTCTCCAGCAGGTCCTCCACCAGCTCCCGGTCCTCTGGCTCCTCGCGTTGGAGCAGGCCCAGCTTCTTCCTCATGTTGGCCAGGTAGAAGCGCTCATACACGGGCATGTAATCATCCAAGATGGCCCCTGCTTGCGACCCCTGCAACTCTTTTCCGAGGGCCTCTGCCAGCCTCACCAGGTTCCAGCGACACACATACGGCTGGGCCTCATACGTGTAGCGTCTCCTTCTGTCAGAGGCATTGCAGGCAAACTCAGGGTCAAACCTGATGGGAGACGAGAGATGAGGGATTGGGTAATATAGAATCAATTAACAGTTCTACTCAAGTGCCAAGCCAATGCATGAATACTATAATAAAGAACTTGCACTGTATTATATCAAAAAAGTAATATTGTTTAACTGCATATCACTACCATTCTGTACTTTCTGTATGCTAGTGAGTGGGCTCATATGATCCTTTCCAGAAGGCAAAGTAGATGAGGTAAAGGACATATAAATACCTGTCCATGAAACCAAACGGCCCATAGTCTATGGTGAGGCCCAGGATGCTCATGTTGTCTGTGTTGAGCACCCCATGGCAAAAGCCCAAACTCTGCCACAAGGCCACAAGCTTGGCAGTCCTCATGGTCACCTACAAAAGACAATGCCATTCAACTTCACAAATGTGCCACAATTGGAGCAGGCAAACAAATTATGAACAATCCATAATAAGACATGTATTTAATACAATCAGACACATATTTAATCAGAATGTCCAGTATTCTATATGGAACAGACAATGAAAACATAAGGATATGAAAGCATAGCACACAGCCAATGAGAGCAACAAGAGAGTTTTTAAACTAATGTCTAGTGCCTTTTTCTGCTCAACTTAAAAAAAGCCCAAGTCTATTTTAAAGGCAATGCCAAAGCTTATTCAAACAACCACTGTTCCTGTTTTGCACGGTCACAACCCTGTGGTTAACGTGCCAAGAGCGCCTAATGACTCACTACAAAGAGAGTGTTGTGGTACTAAGAGGCTTGGTAGACAACCCCCTGAGGCCCTAAAATGCATGGCTTGGCATTTACTGAGCAAAGCTATTGTCTGCTGCTAGGGTGCGTTTACATATCTATTCTACACCTGTGCTTTCCCTGCCACTGACAATATAGCTGCTGTGAAAAAGGTCAATGTCTATACATTTTGTATGCATTTTATGCATTCATTTATTTTTATTAGTTTTTAGGCATACTGTATTATCTCACCTCTTTGAAGAAGGCTGCATTTCTCTCCTTGCGGTCTGAATAGCTCTTGAGGATGTCGGGATAAAACGTCTCTATCACATAGTCCAGCAGCTGGGCTCGGATATCGTGGCGGCCCACACTGGGGCCCTGCCTGTTGGTGAAGTCATCCACGGGGTGGAAGATCTCAAATGACCCGAACCTGGGGTAAACAAATGCCAAACAATTTACAGATTTGTTTACTGACCCGTTTACTTAAGAGATGCTGCATTGTAAATTGCAGTTTGGGGAATGCACTCTCAAGTTGATTAAAATGGGCCTGCATACCTTGAGCGACATAAATTGCTGCAAATGTGTTGCAGCGTGTTGCAGCATTCTTATTTAGAACACAAATTCGCACCCTTTTTTATAGCTGCCTCTTTGCCAGATCCAAGTGCCTTGTCCAATATTTGATTTGACAGTGGCGATAAATCTGGAGGAACCTAGTCTGCAAACAGTTTAATGCTCTTGTTGCCCAGTGACATTTTGGCCATTACAAAATCATTGCCCTGCAGGACTGCAGCAAAACCCCAACAACAACTCAGCTTAGGCTTTCCTATGTGGAACAGGAGCAGGGACACAAGAGTGACGCAGGTCTTCACCTGATGAAAGTCGGAGCAATGCGCAGAACCACAGAGCACCTCTCAGGTTGTAGGTTTCCGCTGTAATAGGCATCTCGCATCACATAGGTGTCTGAGGTCACCAGGGATCCGGCACGTGTGGTGGGCACTCCCAGGGCGAACATGGCCTCACTGCACAGGAACTCACGGATGCTGGAGCGCAAGACCTTACGCCCATCTGACTGCCTGCATCACATGGAGTACAAACTAGACATTGTGAAACTTATATGTTATACACTGCATATGACCCATTCAGCAGGGCTGTGCATTTCTTAATGACAGAGACCTACTGTTGAACACATAATGCACTGCAAGATTTGTTGTTTTTGCAGGTCCTGAGACCATGGGTAAGACTTTTCTTAAGCAACAAGAGAGCACGAGTGTGCCTAATCCTTTAAGCAGCTCCAGTATGGTGGCAAGTTGGCATGCTGGTGATTAGGGCCAATGTGAGGAGTTCTGTGGATTCATTATTTTTTATAGGATGTTACAAGTAGTCCAATGTTAACCTGTTGCCTCATCATGATGATAAAATCTTGACATGAACAAATTTTATCACATAAATATACGAGCTGAAATCCACCAAATTTCTAGTTTGAATAATAGCCTACAGGTGTGACAAATTATGCTACCTGGAGTAGGGTGTCACTCCGGCTCCTTTCACTTGGATTTCCCATCTTCCACACGGGTTGTCAAAGCTTTGTTCGCGGGATTCCACTTCGCCCAAATAACAGACTGCTCCATCACCCAGCTGTCCAGCAAACTGACCAAACTGGTGACCGCAATAGCAATGAGCTGCGGGCTCTGAACCTGGCAACAGTTTCGAACCGCTGAAGTAATGGGCTCCATGTGGGTCTCTAGACACGTCATCTGAACTCAGTCCAAGCAAAGACAGAGCTGGTTCAGACAGTGCTACGAACTTGGGGTTGTCAAGCGGCTGCGGCATAACTCGAGAGAAGCAGGCACCTTTGACGATTCTCGACCCGGGTTCCCTCGAAGAATCCACAGGAAGCGTTCGCAAAACAACATTATTAAAAGCAAGACGTTCAAGAGGTGTACGACCAAGTACGGAGCCCATAAAGTCCATGTCGAGAGTGGGAAACACCACTCAGTTGTTGAGGACGCCTCGAGATTATTAACCGCGTCAGGATAGGCTTGTTGCAATGTCTGAGTAGGCTACACTATGACATAAAAAACGAACATGGTAACAGGGTTTAATCCTCTCAAGCTCGTGGCGCAATGTTTTTTACGCAAGAATTACCTCCATGGCTGCGCGCCCCAGGATGGTCGAAAAAAAAAAGAACCGACCAGTCTGGATATATTCAGCCGTTCATAATTTTTCCAAATAACCCACCATTCATTTATCATCGTTCACCATGTTTGGTGTAACTTTTTAATTGTACCCTGGTGAAACAGAGTCTGAGCGATGGAGGGTGCCATTGGTTCTATAATCCTCTGATAACAGTGCAATGGCCTTTGATTTGATGCATTAGCTGTCAAACAAAAAAAAAGTAAATTGTCTTATTATGTAGGCTACTTGTCTCCCTCGCCTGGAAAAAATATAAATTTGCATTACCATTATTATTATTACTATATAGCCACTATCATTATTATTAATATTGTGTTTCTACAAACATCTCAGAGCCATAATGAAAAGCCCAATATTATCTAATAGATCGAACCACCATAACCCCTGAGAGTAAATGAGATGGTGTTTAGATGCACATTACTCTTATGTCAGGCTATATAGAGTGAGAGACAATATTGGCCGCCTCTGCCTCAGACAATTTAGCACCTGGGTGCACATGGATCAGGGGTTGGAGACATAAAAATGGGGGCCCTGCGTCACTGTCTTTTAAAACCCAGAGGACTTTATTGGTCTCCTTGCCTACCAGTTATACTGGAACAGGAGCAAGTCCACAACAAAACTATTTAGCTGAAGTTTCAATTTGAGTAGTGTTAGGATTTTACCCTCTCGCTCTCTCTCTCTCTCTCTCTCTCTCTGAATTGAAACTTGATTTTTAACACCATTGTGCGGAATTTATATTTTATGACCATGAATGAAGTGACACACTCAATTCCAATAACATTAGACAGTAATGATTTCATGATTTTTTTTAATGACAAAATTGAATGTATTAGAGGTAAAATAAATAACACCATTCAAACCTCAAATTCAGCTGGTTCCCCTATAATGGAAACAGCAACCCCTAGCCGACCTATAGCATACCTGGACTCGTTTACACCTGCCAGTATATCTGAAATTATCAAGCTGATCTCATCAAGTAAGGCCTCTACTTGTCTACTGGATCCAATTCCTACTGATCTCCTTAAGGCTACTCTCCCTAGCCTAGCTGAGCCGATACTTAATATTATAAATCACTCTCTTGCAGCAGGACATGTTCCCAAACTTTTCAAGACATCTGTCATTAAGCCTTTAATCAAAAAGCCCAACCTTGACCCTGATGTCCTGGCTAACTACCGACCTATATCCAACCTCCCATTTATATCAAAGATTCTTGAAAAAATAGTGTCTAAGCAAATTCGTACTTTCTTGGACGCAAATAACATTCAGGAAACCTATCAATCTGGCTTTAGAGCATACCATAGCACAGAATCAGCCCTAGTAAAGGTCTACAATGATCTCCTTATCTCATCTGATAATGGATGCATTTCATTATTAATCCTACTGGATCTAAGTGCTGCTTTCGACACTATTGATCACAGCATCCTACTACATAGACTTGAGCATATGATTGGCATCAAAGATTCTGCATTAGCCTGGCTCAGGTCATACCTTACTGGACGTTACCAGTTTGTACATGCACATAATGAAGCATCATGCCACACTGAAGTCAAGTATGGTGTGCCCCAAGGATCAGTACTGGGACCTCTGCTATTCTCCCTTAACATGCTACCTTTGGGATCTGTTATTAGAAAACATGGCATTACCTTCCACTCTTACGCAGATGATACCCAACTATACCTTTCAATGAAGCCTAATGATTGTACGCCAGTAACAAAACTTGTTGCCTACCTCAGTGACATCAAAAACTGGATGACTAATAATTTCCTTTGCTTAAACTCTGATAAGACTGAAGTCATGTTGATTGGCCCTAAAAACCTGACCAACACTTTACCCCATCATCAGAGCTTACTTAGTGACCTTTCACTCACACCTAACACAAAGGTCAAGAACCTTGGGGTGTATATTGATCAAGACCTCTCTTTAAATAGTCATGTAAAGCATATCTCCAAAACCTCATTCTTTCATTTACGCAACATTGCTAAGGTCAGAAAATTCCTTTCTTTTGAGGATGCAGAAAAACTAATACATGCATTTGTTACCTCCAGACTTGACTATTGCAATGCACTGTTCTCTGGATGTGGTACTAGCTGCATCAAAAACCTTCAACTAATACAAAATGCTGCAGCACGAGCACTCACAAGGACAAAAAAATATGAACATATCACACCTGTCCTTGCTTCCTTACATTGGCTTCCTGTTAAAAGCCGAATTGATTTTAAAATACTTCTCCTAACATATAAAGCCCTTAATGGCCTTGCTCCAGCATATATTAAAGACTTACTTGTTCCCTACCACCCTTCTAGACCCCTAAGGTCACAGAATGCTGGTCTCCTAGTAATTCCTAGAATATCAAAATCAACAATGGGCGGAAGAGCTTTCAGCCATCGTGCGCCTGTCCTGTGGAACAAACTCCCTTCTAACATTCGTCAAGCGGACACTCTCAACACCTTTAAGTCTAGACTCAAAACCTTTCTATTTACTGACCCCTTTAGTTAGGGATGGTGTATGGTAAGCCACATCTCCTCAGGGTTTTATTGGAAAGGACTGCCTCTGCTGTAAGCTCCTGTCCAGGGCTTGGTGGCCACTGACCATTTCCTTTGGTGGTGTTGGCTTGTTATACATATACATATACAGGTATGTTATACATACCTTAGTTATGCTGCTATAGTTTAATGCCGCCACAATCCACCCATCTGTTAAGCCGTACAATTTTCACTCTGTCTTTCTCCTCGTCTCTTTTCCTCTCCACTTACTTCTCTCTCTTCACTTAGCCAACATCTGTATATGGTTTCACATGCAATATAACTCACATTCTCAGAAATCTGATGGAGACTGTTCTAACTCATCTCCTCTCTGATTTTCCATGCCTTTACCACCCTGCCCTGAGTCATCACTGCCTTCCACTGCCTGCGCCTGCACCTCCTGGGTTCTCCTGGGACCTTCTTCCAACGGGATCCGGCGGCACTCCTGAATGGTCCTCAACCCACTCCACTGTCCATGCCACTGCCTCCCTGCTGAGGGTCACCCCTGCCCTCCACTGCCTGATCCTGCATCTCTGGCTTCCTGGGCGGTCTGCCTTCAGCTCACAGATGACCCTGACATGATTGTTACAGCCTCTAGCTGGCCCCTGGCTTGACTGCGCCTAATGACATGGGACTATATCCTGGGATTCTAATGGGACTCCTATATTACTGTACTTTATTTACCAAAATTTTCTTGTAATATGTATCTAATGGAATAATAGTGGACTACTCACCATCTAAGAGACTGAAAACCTGCCCTAGGCAGTTGGGTTAGCCCCTTGAGCCGTCGGAACTGCCCAAGGTTTCTTCCTCTACCATAACAAGTAAAAACAAAAAACGCTGCGAGGGAGTTTTTCCTTGCCCCTGTTGCTCATTGGGCCTCTTGTGTTAAGCGCTTTGTGACATGCCTTTTGTAAAAATGCGCTATATAAATAAAATTGAATTGAATTGAATTGAATGACCAAGAGAACACGCTGTGTAAGGATCAATGGTGTCATTCCAGACAAGCTCCACTCATCCACTGGCCCAAGGGTATGTTTTCCTCTCCCCTCTATATTCTGTAGGCTACACAAACAGCTGCAGTTGGAGAACAGCCAACTTCATTATTACAATAATTATTAGATGAATAAATGTGCAAATGACTCAGTCATTATTTGCTGTATAACATGTATAACTAGATCAAGTAGTGGATGACACTTAAAACACATCAAACTCGTCAAACTAAAGAGATGGTGATTGACTTTAGCTTTAAAAACATTGCTCCAGTAGTAGAAGTATCTGAGGTGGAACTGAATATTTGAAAATATCTTGGTACAGTACTGGATAATAAGTTAAACTTTCGGGCAAATTCTGAGGGTTTTAATAAAGAAAAAAATAAATAATGATAAAACAAATGTAAAGATAAAAAAATAAATAAAAATGTAAAGAAAAATGAACAATTTGCAGGACTGCATGTACTAAATGCATACCAAAATGGTGACAGTTCTGTTGTTTTCCATAGTACAGACTCAATAAGGGGTTTAGTAACCTCAACCTTGGGGTTTGAAATAAGCTTGGTCAGTTTGGCTAGCTGGCAAGGGCATTGGAGTAACTCAAACCCAGTTTTGTAACTTGCCTGACTACCTTGTGCTTTGGCTATTAGGGCTGGGCGATTTGGCCTAAAATAAAAATCTTGATTAATTGAAAATTTTAACGCGATTACAATTAATTAATGATTAATTTATTTTTTTATTTTTATATATATACATATTTTTTCTCATAGTTCACTGACAAGTTTTGTACAGTAAATATGCTCACATATCACAATTGAGACTTTTCAATGAAGGGTGCATTATTTGATTTTAAACCCACTATCTACTATCTATGATTATTTATTGAACATCAATGTTTTCTTTGGTACCAGCTGCTGTTGTTGCTCAGTTGTCTCAGTGTTTAAGCTCTCCATGCTTGACATGTTGGCGGAATAACGGAGTGGGGTTACATGACTCCACATGTGGTGGTGTTTTTAAAGGAAAGTAAGTGAAATAATTGACCTGGAAAAATGTGATCAATTATAGGTTCTGAATGTCTGAATTCTGATTACTTTTCGATTAATCGCCCAGCCCTATTGGCAATACTAGACTGTGCTCACCTGCTCCTCTGCAGAGTTCATGCTTTTACCATCAGAAGATAACAGTTCCCACACACATGACTAAACAATACAAATTTTATTTTGTTTGTGCTGCTTTAATATGAACAATGTCAATGATGGACTTACAGTATCTATTTCTGCTCTGCTCCTCTTTTAAATTGCTTGTCATGTGTTCTTTAAGTTAGAACAACTGAAAACAGCTGAAGACACGTCTTTAATAATGTGCATCTTCAGTACCCCTTCATGAGAAAACTAACCTAGATTATAATTGAGAATCGAGTATAGGCCTATAGTTACGCATCAGCTCCTCCACTATGAACAACGTCATAGGACTTTTTTGTATTTTGGTTAACCTTTTCAAAGTAATGCAAACTCTGAAATGTATGCTTTGAAGGTTTGATGCGGGAGACTTAAAGGCTTTTAAATTAATTTTTACATTGAGCTGCAGGTTCCTCGCCAGTTAATTTGCCTATCTATTAAATAAATAAAAAAAAAAACGTTGGTTGTTAAATCTGCATACACAGTGAAGGCTACTGTTTCCTTTATGCCAACAGGACACAAAGCTCCAATCAATAGTCCCAGTGAGATGTCTATTATACATATGAATTTTATTGGACTTTTCAACAATAACTATGTCAGCTAAGACTAGGACAGAAAGAGTTTTATGATATACAGTGGATCAGTGGCAGAGCAGATGCATTCTCTATTGTTATCCACAATCAATATGAGAATTATATAGAACAATATATCAACTGATGCCACAATACACATGATAAAATTATTCTTCGATGGAAAATGTTATGACAAAGACACATTAATTTCCTTGGCATCATTTCATTTTCAAGGTCTATACGTTTCTAAATCTGTTGGAGGGGATTACAACAGTATCTGAATGATTTTCATGATTATTATATATTCAAGTACATATCACACAATGTCTAAATTCTGTCCTTTGTGGAACCTTGGTCATATCCACACAAATCTCTTATAGTCATAATCCTCCATACATTACATACAGACAGTAGAAAACTCTAGATGTTTTGTAACAATTAATTAATATTGTGTTATACTTAGTGAAAATATTTTCTTTTGTTATTCATTACTTGCATTGTGCTCTTGTTTTGGGTACTTGTCAAAGAATGTGTTTTTATTTTTCTATATTTACTTTGAGATGTCTTAACAATGATGATATAAATATCATATATAAATATCATGACGCATACGTTTCTGTGAAGTCCATGCATAAATAACTTTATATACAGAAATAGCACTGATAAAGTCTTGACAGTACATTACCTCAGAGGAAGCTGGGTTATATCTTGTTTTATTTTCAAGTACAGTTGTTAAAATGTATAAGCTCTGTTGTCCTCTGACATGGAACAAGCAGAATGAACAGGATGCAGATGCTGGCACCTCTTCAGTGCTCAAGTGAAAATGGATCGGTGAAGGCTGATGGATATTTCATAATGATTGCACATAACAACAATAATGACCGCAAACATGTTAATGGTCCATCCATTTGGTCATAGGCTGTAGTTTGGAGTTCAAGAATGGTCAGGTGGATTTCGACCATCTATGCACTTCCAGTCCAGTGGCACTGTCCAGATATGGTTGTGTAAAGAGCCTGATAGGGACACGACCCACACACGTTAATGAACTCCTGGACGCTGAAAGCGTGGTGCCAACCGGTTTGCGAGCAGGCATGCCAGAGTGATGCCCGCTACCTGGATGAATGCCAGCCCAAGCACAGTGGCAGCAATGTGAAAAACATTATCGTTCACAAAGCTGAACACCTTCCGGAAACATCCATGCGGATGAATCCCAGCAGCCGCTGCCACTCCTTGGCTGTCCCCTTCCGGCAGAGGTCGGTTACGGCAACCCTTGCGTCGCACGCAGCAGCTGTCAGGCACCGAAGCCCAGGAGATGTTCCCAGGAAAAACTGCCGAGCTGCCGTAGAAATCCTGGGTGGCCCAGTCAGAGCTGAGCCAGTCGCGCCACCCCTCAGCCCCACAGCACTCCAACGCCCGCTGGAGACTATCCAGGGCGTCTGCTCGACCCTCATCCTCGCTGTAGGTCGCCACAGCCCGGTGTAGGCCACTGCGAAAGCCACCGGCGATGTCCTCGCGGTAGAAGAGCCCAGAGAGGCCGGCGGCAAGCCCTCCCATCAGCGCAGCAAGCTGGAAGAAACCATAGGCACGCAGCAGGCACGGCAGGTTAGCGGCCACCCCCAGGCACCCCAGGAAGCCCCAGGCGGTGACTGCGGCGCCGGTGGCCAGCAGGATGAGCGGCGCGTTGGGGTAGCGGTTGGACGACAGCAGCATGTAGTCAGCCAGGGAGGCCTGCGCCCATACGCCCAGCGTGAAGATGGCCAAGCCCGCCGCCCAGAAGAGGCAGCTGAAGCCCAGCAGGGCCAGTCGCAGCAGGGGCATGACACCCACCGCCTGGCAGCACGGCGGGGCATTGCCCACAGGGGCCACGGGGGGCGCCAGCGAGGCCTCGGAGCACAGCGATAAGGAAAGGCGCTGCTGCTGCAGCTGCTGTGGGTCGTGCTGATCCTGGTAGGGCGTAAGCAGGTATCCGGGGAGGGCTGATGGCCGGCGGGGGACCGCTGGGGGGGTGACGAGGCTCAGGGTCCTGGGCGAGGATAGACGTCGTGCTGTGTGCTGCTCGCGCTCCCACTCTCTGGATCGGCGTGGGCTTGGCCGCGTTGACAGCGAGTCGTAAGGCAGTGCACAATTCATGGCCACGGCTTTGGCTTTATCTACCTCCTGCCTCCCTCCCTCTCTCTCTCTCTCTCTCTCTTTTTCTTTCTGTCTCTCTCTCACTCTCACGCCCTCGCTCCTCCCTGTCCCCCTATTTTCTTTGTTTCCCTGTCTTGTGCCGCTGTCCCCCCTTCTCACTAACCATCAACACGACCAATCCCCTCAAGCCCCCCACCCAAGATTGTGCTTTATGGCTAGTTGTAAACACCCCCCACACACACAATTCCCTCACAGCCTCATCTCACCATAAATCTGCCAAGTCGAGGAGGAGAATGGCGGCGTTATCTTCAGCCACAGCAGCCCATTTGCCTTTGCTGTGTTTATATGTTTATTCTGGCCATTTCTTCCACCCAATTGCTCTCCAGTGTTCGTCTTCATCCAGAAAAGCCCAATGGCTGCCTTCCTTCCTCTCAGTCGTTCTTACTGCAGTCTTTCGCCCCCTTTCTGTCTGTCCTGCCGAAGCGCACCTCACCGTGGTAGGAATGAGGATGTGTCTCAACCAAACCCTTCCGAAGTCGAGAGCCACTGGTCAGGATTTTAGTACCGCATCTGTGTCATTGCTAGTGCCGGTTGATGTTTTCAAAAACATCATATCATAACTGTTTAAAACCTGGATAGACCACTCTGCTAAGCAGTTTGTGTCACTGGTACTCATGTGGATGACATGCTGCTGGTCGATACTAGTCAAGGACGTGTTCCGGTATTTCACTTTATTACACCTGGTGATTGGATGGGCAATACAAGCCCTATAAAGAAATAGAGCTGTCCACTCTAAATCAGATGAGCTGTGTCCAATCTCAAAGCAATGCAAATCTTTTTTTGCGTCAAGATTTAGGGGCATGCTTTGGGTTCAATATTTAATAATGGAATAATTACCATTTTGTTATGCCATTTTCTAACACTAATGCACTCTAATTTTCCACCTAAATATTTATGGCCTGAAGTAAATTACATTGCAGGCACTGGTGCAGGTTTCCACATAGATTTCTATATTACGAAGCAAACAGAACTGCTTTGAAGCCATCATAATGAAGGGGACAGGGATATAATTAGCTAATCATACTGGGGTTGATTATATGGGCATTTAAAGGTGAGTGGCTAGGAGATTTGGTTTGGTCCACAGTGCATTCCCAATGACAATTAATGAAGCATAAAATGTTGACTCACTTGGTTGCTCTGTCTCTCTGCCCTATTGAAACAGCAAGGCGTCCTTAAAGTGAAATGGCAAAGCATCAGTTTGCAGCATGCTGATTACCATCTTGCAAGTGAAAGCACTAAAAAAGACATCAAAAAGAAAATATTGAACAAGTAAACCTAACAACCACAACCCTAAAAACTTCAGTTTCTAATCGCCTCAATCTCTAATTGAGCTAGAATAGAACAATGCAGTGTTCAGTGCAAAGACCCACAATACTATGCAATGTGAAGACACCTAACCATACACTGACAGACACTAAAGTTTTATTTGGGACTTCTTTCACTGTATTTCTCTAGGATTTGTGGGGAGTTTCCTAGGTGCTTTGCAAGTTACACATTTCCCTCAGCAACAATCACTTCCCTCAGCAGCAGTGATTAACATACGGTGATATTTATTACCAAGAGGGACCTCTGGAGCTCACACCCACTGGGAAATATCAACCCGCCTGTAATAACCAAGCGTGATGGGCCTCAAAATAGCACAGTATCTCCCCATGCAGTTGGTACAAATGGCCGGCTGTGAAATATGTGCCTTCCGTCGTGACGCCCACGCTCTCTCCGGTCACCTGCCCCCGGAATCTCGCTCTCCCCCTGAACCAGTTAACAGACAACCATTAAAGGGCCCCTCCGCTAATGAAATGCAATTCTAGATAGACATGCTTTGGAAAAGGACAGCCATTAATCAGGCTGGGGTCTTCTCCCACCAAAGGGAGTTTTCCTACAGACCTGTTTGATAATGAATACTTTCACTGCTGCCTGGTATTAGTTATTTTATATAATTTCAGAATGTGAGTACTGATTTAATTTGAATAAAACTTGAATGTAGACTGAACCTTTCTCCAACTATTGCTTATTCAATGTGGGAGACATTGGATAAGCAATCCAAAAGTGCCCAAGCATCTGAAAATCAATTGTCTGGATCTATATGTATGCTTAACTTTTTCAGCTCTTTTCAGGGGATATATTTGGCTTAGTAGCATTTGCTATGGTTTCATTGTAGAGGCCTGAGTTTCAGAAAATGAGTTTATTCAAATGTATTGTTGACTTATTTTTTATTTGATTAAATCTTCTTGTTTAAAGGAGAAATCCGGTGTGATTTGGACCTGGTCTGTACTGGAAAATGTTACCGAGTAGAGTACAAACATATATCCAATGCCCACCTCTGTTCACCCCCAGCATTCCACATTAAGCCGTTTTTAGCCGAAGCTTTCATTAACCTTACACTAATAGCTATAGGGGCAAGGCCCACAGAAGTCTACCAATGAAGTGTGGAGTTACTTTGAACTTACTTTGTTAATGGTGTAAAAATAGCGATTTAGCTGTGTAGGCAAAGCTTTGCCCCTATAGCTAGCAGTGTAATGTTAATGGAAATTTGTTTGTACTCTGTAATCTTCCAGTACAGTCCAGGTCCAAGTCACACCGGATTTCTCCTTTAAGACATGTTAATTACTTACGTATACACACAGTCTAAAGAGAGATGAGACAATGTTCCATGGATCCAAGTGGTGCTACATTAAGATACAATAAATCTGACATTTGGGGGAGACTATCTATAGTGCACACAGGCTAAAATAAAGTTTACTTAGTTTGTGTTAAGTCTACTGTACGTAGTATGCATTAGGTCTACTTAGTACGTGTATGTAGTGCTGTTGAAGTATGTAGTATGTAGTGGTATTGAAGAAGTTTTCAGCATGTCAAGGTATCACAATCGTGCTAGGATTAAAACGACATAAAATTGTACAACATTTAAAAAAAAAAAGAATGTAGTTAAAACAACTGAAATGCATTGTATGTCTTTGCAGTTATAACAATTGATTTTGCTACCAAAGGTTTGCCATGCATTCTTCTTATATCTATGTGTGATGGATATGTGGCCAATGAAAGCGAGCAAGATCAGTTTCCCTATTCGAGCCAAAAAGACAAAATGTCATCATTGGTGATCGAGATGGCACAAGACTAGCAAATGCTGGTTCACGTGAGACAAGGCCTCTCAGTTCCTCCAGGGATAACAGTCATAAGCCTAAGGCCAGGCCTGGTCCTTTGGCTCACTCTGCAGCCCAAAGTGTACTTTGTAGAACTGTTCCTTGGGAGGACAATGAAATTAGCTAGCAAGTCCACAAACGGAAAGTGGGGTGGTGGTCTTATCTAGTCAAAGTGAAAATATATAAATAGACTCGTCAGTGACTGGCTTATGTTATATGGCCTTTGTGGATTCCAGATACAGTATGCAGCTGCCACAAGCCAGTTGAGATGAGTCTATGGGTCAAACAACAACAAATTTCTACGCAAATAACACAGTTTCTTTCAATCAGTTAAACCCTTTACAGAACCCAGGCACACCATGCAGCTATCACAAACAAATCAAATATTGTCAGTGGATCAGCATCAACTAAGGACACCACAGTGAACACCACAGTAGGCACCAACAACAAAGTCAGTGGGGATCACAAACAGCCCCAGGAGGTAAGGTCTCATAATCCATTTATGGGTTATATACAGATATGTTGTGCTGTGAAGGGGTTTCCTTTAAGGATCACAGGCACAGCATGCAGTTACATTTTGTCAGTGGATCCAAAAACCTCACTGGAAAACACTACAAACAAGTGTATATTTTGTACAAGAAAGTAGGAGCCCTCTTGACAACGCTGAGGTTGTGTCTAGTCCTTTCAACACCAGCTGAGTCAGTGCAAGTCAAAGTATGTGGTCAGGTGTAAGCCTGACTCAGGGAAGATGACGCACGTGCCATGCATTGTCCCTAAGATTAATAACATCACATCCTGTGTAATACAAATCTGTGCCTCAGATTCAAAGACGTAAAAGCGTGATAGCAGTATTTAAATATGATTAGAAGTCGTTTTGTGCATTTCAAGTGCAGCACTTACTCTGTGAGAATTTGTTTCTAATGATCCCTACCGACACATTATTGGCAATTATCACGCACTGTCCAACTGACTCACCTCAATAGTTGTATATTGACCATGTACAGTATAGCATGAAGTACTGTATATTGGAGATATTTCTCACATCCACACACACACACACCTGCATATACTGCGTTACAGACCAAGATTTAACTCTACATGGTGCACGTCAGTTTTCCCCAGTCGTATTATGCACCAACATGCAATGTATCTAGTTATCTAAGGTGTGATAACCTGTGGTAGACCCACCCAGTATTCTACTTGGCTGTTATTCTTTCTTCAGCAAACAATGACAAGTGCTTATATACCAATTAATCAGACACAACCTAGACTATAGAGGGAATAGCTTTTGTGTTTAAGTCTACCAAGCCGACTGCTGGTAGGACAATAGACATCTGAGATAGAGTTGTTACATAATGAATTGAATGGAGAGCCTATACAGACATTTTGGCAAGCTAGTGCTAATTCAACGAAAGGACATGATTTTAATTCTACTGAAATATATTTCTGGGGTTGTATGCTAGAAAGTGTCAGGAAATGAACTGGAGAGAGATGGGGGAGGCTTGGGAAATGCATGGAACTCAAACTCAGGTCCTCAGGTTTTTGGCTATGGCGCCTTAGCCCACTGAGCTACGGCACCCCCTCTACTGAAAGTTTGTATGTGAAAAAGACAGACTGTATATATATATTGTCAAATTTGCTAATGTCTACTATAAATGCTATGGCTATGTTTGAAGACAGTGATGCATTAAAAAGAGCTAAATTCTAAAGACCCAACACACGCTGGGCAGAACCATGATTCAACACTTTGTAATTACCCTTTAATGACCTCTCTTCTCACCTGTGCTTGGACACCGAGCGCTAGAGATTGGCTTGATTATCAGTCGAAAACTAGTGACTAAGTGATAAAGTCATTGTTTCTGATCCTGATACGGCCATGTATTATGAGACGGAAGGGATATATATGAACACAGGGAAAGCTCTGGAACAGAGGTTATATTCAGGTCTCTTGAACAAAATGAAGTTCCAAACAGCATGCATATTTGTGTTGTCTGTCTGCCTGGCAGGTAGGTTTGGGAAGCATCTTGGGAATACATTGGAATTGAATATCTTCGTAAACTTTGACAACTAACAGAAGATGGGATTTTAATGTGTTACAGGAGTTACTGCCAGTGGTTTGCAGGAAAGTAATGCCATGGAGCAGGCATGTAAGTCCTATTATGCAATGCAGGAAATTATCATTTCAATGACAAAATGAATAAATAATCCAAAACTCCCTTTAATGCTAACAGTCTAATAGTCTTTTTCACTGGCTAGAGTTAAATTGTTTTTTTTTTTTGGATCACAATAACAGTTTACATTAGAAATATGGTATGGGGGAGATGAGTTACTTTAGAGTATTTCAGTCATATGTAGACAGAACAAAAATCTCCATATTCAATATGTGATTTTGAAATTAGCATCTGATGAACTGATGTGTCACATTCATATTCCATTCAGGGGGTCCCACAGATGTCACCATCACTACTCCTGAAAGGCTGGTGAATGGGAAAGAATCAATATTTGCCTGCTCTGCTGGTTGCCACCCATCCTGTAATTACACCATGTTCATCGGTGATGAGATGTGGAAAGACACTCGTACACTCAATTACATTACACCACCTCAGGCCGAATCAGTAACTGTGATTTGTAGAGCACAAAACACGCTAACTGGCCTTTTTACAGAATCCACCAGTACAGTTAATGTGGCAAGTAAGTCAATTCTTTCAATGATTCTTTTACGAAGATTACTATTACCATGACGACTATTTATATCAGATAATAGGTACTTTGTCTGTTGTTAAGCAGCTGTGTCTTAACAAGTTTGATGCTCCTCAGAGGGCCCTAATGGGGTGACCATCAGAGGAGCAGCATCTGTGGATGTTGATGATAAAGTCTCCTACTACTGCTTTGTAAACTGCGACCCTACCTGCAACATCACCTGGCTTTACCAAGGGAACACTTTGACTGGGAATCCAGTGACTGTTCCTGTCATCAATCAAGGAGAAGCTGTGCTGGGCAGCAAGTTGGTCATCAACATGCAGTATGCCTTTCAAACAGAAACACTGAGGTGCACAGCTGTGAACCCTATCTCTGGCATGTCTGAAACAGCCATCTTAAATCTCAACGTGACTGGTAAGTAGCAGCAAGACAGTATACAGTATTTATGAAGGCTTCCTGTGCAACAGTGGCCTCTAGACGTACCCTGGCGGTAGTAAATAGTTATCCTCAGCAGGTATGTAATGCCACACACCATCAGGCCTTATAGTATAGGATGTTATCTACCAAAGTTTGGTAGGACCAGTCACAACGCTCTGTCTCTGTAGCACTATACTGTTGCTTGCAGAGACAGGTTTTGAAGATAAGTAGAAAATTAAAGATTAATGATAACTTTAAAATGAAAGATAACTGTGATAATTTCGTCTCTAGGATTGAGCACAGCCTGTTGGTCATAGCTAGACTATAGATTTTGGTGTCCTAGTCTGGCTTTTTAGGTTAATGCAAGAGTTTTCTATTGGCAATAGGCTGAGTACTATGTTATTATGCCTTGAGGGGAATATAGACCAGGAAGGATAGCCTAACTGTAAAAATACAGTAACAACTGTAACAGCATTTCTATCCACACTGACCCTCATTGTAATGTGTAAAATTCCATGGTTTCTTTCATGGCTGTTAGTTTTGAAATAAGTGTGTGTGTTTGTGCTTGTGATAATAATCTTTAGTTTTCAATTTGTGGTGTAGACATTTGGAGGACATACATTTTTTTTTCTTTAAGCTGCAGCCAAATGTCATTTATTTAGTTAATTAGTTAAAGTATAAATGCAAGCCTAGCCTTGACATGGGCAGTTGTGAATAGCTGTGACCAACTGGCTAAAGCTTTGGCTGAAGGGTTGCTGGTTTGATACCAAAAATGGGAAAATTACAAGATTTCTTTACAGTGTCCCCAGGGAAAATTAACTCTACTACACCTTCAAGATGTTCACAAAAATTGACAAAAGAATCTTTCCATCTCCTCCACCAGATCCAGTTGCTGTTCTGCCCATCACTGCAACCCCAGCCATAGCAAACTACTCCTATTCCCTGCAGTGTTCTGGAGCAGGGCAAGAATCTGACATTCAGTGGACCAAAAATAGGGAACCACTGTTCACAAGTGGCAGAGTTTATCTCGCTAAGAATAATGCTACTCTTACATTTGATCCACTCAGTCAGATTGATACTGGCATATATCAGTGCATTGTCAGAGATCATGAAGACGTAACTCCTGGATCCCTATATGTTTTGGATGTTATTTGTGAGTATATGAGGAGTTTATGAAGTTCACATTTTTGGATGTATGCGTATATAATATAATATTATGTAATAAAACATATCTCAATTATTATTAGATATTGTATTCTATTTACATCCACACCTATGGACAAGCGTGCCTCATGTTTTACAGATGGACCAGACACAGCTGTGATAACATCCGTCTCTGGGTCAGAAATGTTGGGACAGGCAGGAGTTGAAATCCTTCGCCTTCTCCCTGGATCCTCAGCCACGTTATCATGCTCATCTGACTGTAACCCGTCATGCACCTATGAGTGGACTTTGGGGGGTAGACGGGTCTCCACTAGTGCCACCTTCTCCATAAGCTCAGCGAGTGTAGCAGATGAGGGTGTTCTCCTCTGCAAGGCTACCAATCCAGCAGTCCACACCATGGCCGACTACGCCACAGCTACTGTAGCCATTCAGCTGATTGGTCAGCATACCACTCCTAATTTTGTGTCCTCTGATAACAAAAGTGTCATATTAAATGGGTGTGCCACTATAGATAAAACCATTGAAGATATGCAGGGGAAAGTTCAACCCAATATTACCTTTATGAAGTATGACATTACCTTCTGTATAAGAGAAAAACCCAAGAAGTAAATTTTACCCAGGCCAAGTTTAAGGAATATAGTAGAAGTAAAAAAGAAGATAAGACACTTGAATTCAGTAGATGTCCAGTCTTTGTACATTAAACATATAGGCATGTGCAGTATACAATATATTCAGGACAAATAGAAATACACTACATAGACCGAATCTATAAAGTAGACACAACAATATACATATGCACCTATTTATAGTACATACACAAATATCATATATCGTATAATACATGAAAAAGTACACATGGAGTGGGATGCAGAGTGCATGTAACTGGTGCATGTGCACTGGTGCACTGATGCATAAGCCTGGTGCATGTAACTAATATTGTGTCTAGTGAGCCGACAAGGTGCAATTGACTACTTAATAAGACACGCTCTTAGAAGCTCTAATAGAGGGTTTACCTGATATACGCTTTCTTTTCTTACTACTTCCTAGATGGCCCAAGAAATGTGATGATCTCTGGGCCGATCTCAGTGCGAGTAGGGGTGAAGGCCACTTTTGAGTGCTCGGCCGTCTGCACTCCACCTTGCTTCTATAAATGGGACGTCTATGGGACAACACTCCATGGTAGTACAGTGGACCTCACTGTCAGTCAGTTTCTGGCAACTGAAACCCTGTCATGCACGGCGGAAAACACAGTCACTCAAAAGGCCGCTACGACAAATGCAACCATTGACATTACAGGTAATAAGCTTGTGTGTAAATAAGCCTTTGGACAGAATGTTCCAAAATGTAGGCTAGCCTTAACATTACTAGTACAATATTAGGTATTTCTTGGTTGGGGACATAGTTCTATCTATGTTTTTACATTTGTCAATCTGTCTACCATTTTTATCTTTTGCAGATCCAGACTGGTGTGGCTGTTAAATATGAAGTATTCTTTGAGATAACTGTGTCTTTAGCAGTGCTTTCATTAAGTTAGTTATTGCTAAAATAACATTTTTTCTTTCTTTCTTGAAATACATGTAAACTGTATATAAGCACTGAAATAATAATTTATAACTTCTTACACTGAAAATAATGAATGCTTTTTTAAAACAAGTCTTTGCAATCTCAACTCAAAAAGTTGGTATGTATGCTGTAAAAAATGTGAATAAAACTGAATGTGATGATCTGAAAATCTCAAATTGACACGACCAGTCAATCATCCCCACATTTTGGCACATCAGAAACCCTACAGTAAGGCTCAAAGGCCTAACAGTGCACTCTCTACAGTGCAATCATCGAGATAAGCCTCACCTTTTAGGCACCATTTCTTCTATTCTTCTACAGTATTTGCAGTATTGAAATGCATTAATTTTCAAATTTACACCTGTGAGGCTGAGATAGGTAGTATATGCTAAAACTGTCAGTGTTAAGTTTCAAATGTATATTTAGCTTAAATTTATATATAAATTGCTTGGGAGGCAACAATCTGGTGGAGATACGCATGTTTTAGCATTTGCTTTTGACCATCATAACTAAAGGCAAAAAAAGTAATATTTCTATGTGCCATTACCATGTATTTCACTTATACAACTCTTTGCTACAAATTTTTTTTAATGCCTTTTTTTATAACCTGTGCATTATGCATAAAACATATGATGCTTGTCATGAAGCCAAACACTTCTGTTTGTATATATTTATGCAACATTTTTCATTTAATCCGTTTCATACTGTTTAGGATGCTAAAATGAGTCATTACACAGCGAACGAACGGTGATGAAGGCGCCACCGTGGCCTATAGCGGTAGATACAGCACTTGCAATGTTCAGCAGCACGGACCGCCTCCAATAGAATGCAGTGCAATACAATGCAATACAGCGGTCTTTAGAGGGAGCTTGTGAGAGAGAAAACCTGAACGTTGCTTAGCCCCTCTTTAACTCCAACCTTATTTATCTTAACAACTAAATTGCATGTTTTATCTGCATATCGTCAACAAAGTCCAAATCTTATTGTGGTTACCACAATAAATCGACAGGGCTTGTAAGTCAAAAGTGGAATAAACTGGGAATCATATCCTTTTCTTTTCTTACAGGTTGGGCAGTCGTGACCTAGTCTCTGCTAGCATCTAGCTGGTTTAGTGTGCGTGACATCATCGGATTTGCTCAAAAAGGCTTCATTTTTTATAACGAAGCAAGTTAAAAAATGCAGCGCCTGCACCCTTTTTGTCGATTCTGTATTCTGTTTTTATCACACTATTGCATTCGTTTAGGCCACACCAATAAAATGAGTTTGTTCTCGGATTTTTTCAGGAAAAATATGGAGCGAGCGAGCGAGCGAGCGAAATAAAAATAAGCTCTGAAGGTAAATTACCACATTCACAGTCTAAATAAATCAATGACTTATAATAACCTACATGACTGAGTTAATGTTCATTAAAGTCATTTACTCATGTGTTTAGGAAAAACTAAATGTGGCCTAATTTACAAACTTAACTTTCACACCTCACAGCACACTTTTTGTTATGCAGGTTTTAGGCAATGTACAAAAATTCGAGTTTGTGAATCTAAGCACCATGCAAGCTGGCTGTGGAATTGAGGTGTGACATATAATGTAGACTACATCTAGGCTGCAGTAGCCTACGTTCAAACTAATTTTTGTCACAGATCATCATAGGGCATTAGAACGTCAAAATCGCATTGATTCACCAGATAGCAATTAGTGACTAAAACTCTCAGCACCGTGAGTACAACTGTGCAAAGTTCTCATCCTCTTTAATTTCAATGCACTTGTCAAATGGCCAACATTGGCCTAGCAGTCCTTCCACCGGCCTCTTTCCTCATATCATGTCTCTTATCTCTTGCTCTCTGAAGTGAAAGGCGCGATTTGATTGGTTTTCGACTGTGTTTTTATGTTCGTTTGTGTTTGAATTAAATTTTATTTTAATTTAATTTTGCATTTTTTTGAAGCAGCGAATCCGTGGACCAACTAATTTTATTGGTGTGGCCTTATATATACTGTATATATAAAATATCCAGAGATATGTAATATGTAGGTGCTGTTCCATAGGCCCCCATTCATTCTGCACTCGCCGACGAGCTCCCCCAGGATGCAGTACCAAAATGGAAGTGTCTGAGACTGCAAATTCTTCTCCTTTTAAAAGTTCTCTGCTCATTCCCTGTGGCCAAGGAATTACTCACATATGACCTCTGCTGTTGTCATTCCACAACCTTGTTGGGTAAACTAAGGAAATTTTACTTACTTAACAGTAGGTGGCGTAGTCTATCCATGTAGAAACAAATGAAAGAAGTAATACTACTGGTTGAGCAGAAATAGATAGGTCTTGATAAAATACATACTATATGTGTCTCAGTGTTGCACAGTTACACAAATAGGTCATGTAATACATGACAAAGTACACATGGAGTGGGATGTAGAGTGCAACTAACCCTAGTGCATGTAACTAATAGTGTGTCTTGTGAGCCGACAATGTGCAGTTGACTACTTAAAGGCCCACTATGCAACATTTTTCATTTAATTAAAACATTTCATACAGTTTAGGATGCTAAAATGAGTCATTACACAGCAAACAAATGGTGTAGAATGCGCCACTGTGGCCTATAGCGGTAGATACAGCACTTGTAATGTTCAGCAGTGCGGACCGCCTCCAATAGAATGCAGTGCAATACAGCGGTCTTTGGAGGGGGGACTATGAAAAAATAGGGTATTTTGCGCAGGGGGTTACGTCCGTGCGTCACATTGTTCATGCGGGTTCTCGTTGGCAACGCGCACAGCACAGGTACTGTCAGCAGTGGTCTCTGGTCGTGCACGATGATGGAGGGTTTCTCATATTAAATTGTTTTCATGTTTTGTTAATAATTACTCTTTTGTAGGGTATGTGTTTCGAGTATCGTCAGGTCATATTGTTTTGTAAAATATATTATAGGCCTAATTTACGTTAGCTTACGTTGATGTATTAACATGTTAGCTAACCTGGTTTAATCTTGGCCAAATTCAAATCGCGGTCTGTAAGTGACGTTAAGTTTCGGGTAATGTTTATCAGAGGTGCAAACGTCTCCCCTTTTGTATGAATTTGTATTTTTGTCACCCGGTTTGTTATTTTTATTTTTATTGTTGGTGTTTGGTTGGGTTTGTTGCACCCTCTTATTTTAGGTACTGAAGGTGCTCCCGCGACATGTTCACACCTTTGCTTATAAAGTTCACACTTGTGTTATCCTGTTGATATTGTTCATATGGTTCATTTCAGATGTACATACCGGTAATTCCTTATAAATGATTTTGCACATTGTCCACATACACTTATCCATCTATATATTGATTATATTGATTACAACCTCATACTTGCCCATTTCTGTTACTATAGCGCATATATAAAAGTATTGTCTGTATATTCTGTATATACTGCTCTTAACCGTACATACTGCCCGTAAAATTGAATCTTATATGATCTAAATGGTATGTTTTAGATCACATAGAATAAAATGGATTGCCTCATGACATGATCTGCTCATTTACCATTTACCACACCATACCATCAGTTACACTGTAAATGATGTATTTTTCATAATGTATGCAATTTATATTTAAACTTCTTGTACAATCGTATTTTAATGTAGTAAAAAAAATCCTTGAATTCGTAGTCCTAAACTATTGCTCATGGCATATGCTGGACGCGACACCAATCGCTCCCAAAAACACTAGAAACACCATAGACCGTATATGAGAAACACTAGAAAAAAATCTAGAATTTTTACGGAAGTCAAAGAAGACAAATGCTTAACATGGATTAAGGTAGTAATAATATTCACATATCCCTTGCAGAAAAAAAACGTAAACTGCAGTTTTTTTGCAGGATCTTTTCACAATATATAGGCCTATTAAGGTAGGTGATTGGATGAACTGTAATCAATAGCCCTACAACAATGCATAATATTTGACCTGTCGTGTTATTTTAACAGTTTTGCGATTGGTTAAGTGCGATTATATACTGTGATCACTAATCATAAAGTCATCATTACTATTATTGTCCCCACAATGAGAAATCAACATCATGATTTGTAAACTCATCGCTAAAAGCAACGATAAAACCCTTAGTTGCTAGGTACGGCAAAGATCTTTTAGAACATCAACCGTCTCTGGGTACGCTTTGTGCTCGGCACCGTCACCAACGAGAACTCGCATGAACAATGTGATGCACGGACGTAACCCCGCCCCCGGGCGAAATACCCTATTTTTTCATTGTCCCCTTTAGAGGGAGCTCGTGAGAGAAAAAAAACTGAATGTTGCTTAGCCCTGCTTTAATAAGACATGCTCTTAGAAGCTCTTTGCTTATGATTTGTTGTTCTCAGGTTAAAGTGTGGTTTAAAAAACAGCAAAATTGCAGTGTTTTAAATATTCAATCCAAAATACAATCCAAAATACAAAATACTCCAAAATAAGTTTTAATTTGCTGACATTCTATTCTAAAAATCGTGGGCACATTGTACTAATTCATGCTCACAATTGTGAATAACATTGCTCTGGCAATTTTATTAACGTGAGCATATTTTATTAATCGTGGCCACAATTAAGTACAGTGTGCTCATGATGTTATATCACGTGATCACAAGGATGCATAAAACATTTCACTTGAGCTTTTCCAGGCACCGTATTGCCTTTCTCTTGTGTTAAAAAGAATTGGTTTGATAGGTTGGCCCACAGTCACTGCTTGCATTTGTCTTCCTCTTATGGCTGGGATCATTAGGTCTCCCTGGACATCTCTGGTGGTACAACATCTATCTGATTATTTTATTAGTTGATCTATTTAATAATCATTTTTCTGCAGCTATCATTCAACTGCATTCAACTCAATATACTGTAAACCTGCACATATCATATATGTTAACAAAGTGCGTGAGACAGAATTTATCTGTTGTTTCTTAAACACACAAGGACATTTTTTCCACAGTAATCTATTTTCCATTCTGTTTTCATGCCTCTCTTGAACAAAAGCCTATGCAGGGTGTAAAGCGTTCTGAGGTTGTAAATTTTCAAGATCTTGCAAACAAAGGTCAGCTTCTGACTTATCACCCTTTAATAACATATCCAGCCCTTCTCTTCTATTCTTCAGAATGGGAAGGAGAGCTTGACCTGATAATCAATAGAAAAGTGTTGTGCAGGTGATTAGGACATTGTTTGAATGTCTGATATGGATTTGAGCAAGTATCGGAGCAGAGGGATATAAAGAAGGCAGCGAGGCTCAATCTGGAGGAGAGTTTACATCCTGGTCTACAGAGCATCATGATGTCCTACATAGCCTGTCTCTTTCTGCTGTCTGCCTGCCTGGCGGGTAAGTAACAAGCCAGTAATTTTGATCTTGAATCTTATTCTCAGTTTTAAAGTTCTAAAGTGATCAAATTGGATAATGAAGAGTGGGGATGTGTGATGTGTTGCAGGAGTTACTGTCAGTGAGAAGCTGCAAAAGAGAACCGAGGAGACCAGCACAGGTGAGTCAGGCCAGGTAGTGCGCCTGTCTTGCACTGCTTTTACAAATATGGGTTTCAACGCATCTATTTGTGTTACAATTCAAATTTCAAAATTAAATTAAATTATTAAAACGATTTAATTAATGTCTCCACTTCTTCCATTAACAGCAGGACCACAGGGTGTATCCATAGCAGGGCCAGATATAGTTACCATTGGAATCCCCTATGGTTTCAGCTGTTCTGCGGGGGGATGCAACCCATCCTGCTTATTTACAATGACGCTGGATGGGCAAACTGTCTTTTCCAGCGAGTTTGACATCACTTTCAAACGCATTGTGGCCTCAGAGGTCGTCACCTGTGAGGCTAAGGACCCTGCGACTGGGCTGACTGCCAGTGTTAGCAAGACTATCGAAGTGGCAGGTACAGTACTTAAAGATGATGATAACGTGACATACTTTACGATTAGGCAGAAAATATCATACGTGTGTGCTGCAAGGGCTGTGTCACCTGACTCAGCTGTTCTATTCAAGTAGGTAATTATCAGTGACTAAGCCTTTGTGTATGGATTCACTGATACTTGTATTAATGAGTCCATTCTGGGTGCTGTACAGTATATCACTCATTAGCATGTTCCTATTTCTTGTACCCTTTAAAACTAACCCAGATCTTTTAAGCTAGGTTAACTCTTACAGAACTCCCTTGAGAATTCCAGTTTTATGAATCCTTAATTTGTAGTTCTGTTCTGTTCTGTTTTTTAAACATCCACTCCAGTAAACATCTAATGTGCTCCACTACATGTGTTTTTTTTTTCAGATGGACCATACAATGTCAGCATCGAAGCACCTAAAATGTTGTTGACAGGAGTTCCATCCACCCTAGTTTGTTCTGTTGTTTGCTACCCTGGCTGTACGTACACTTGGTATATGGGCAGTCTAACAACAGCACCATTACAAGCAAGCCTCAGTAATCAGTTGAATTACACAACAACTCTGTACTCGGGACAGCAAACGATATACTGCTGGGTTCGAAACATCCTATCCGAACTTTTTGTGGTGACCAGCACTGTTGTTACTGTGCCACGTGAGTAAATGTTTCACTTTTTTCACATTTTACTTTTCTTGGCATCCCCAGCTTCCACACTGGAGTCACTACTGATTGCAAGCCCTGTTTCAATATTCTGACCATAATGTACATTTAGGAGAGGCGTCCTACTGAAAACAGATTGAACATTAGTTTCGTATACACAGCAGGCTGACAACACTATCTCTCATAGAAGCATTACATGAGAAAGATCAAATATTTTCTTTCTATATGGTAAAGCAAATGACACTCATTGTTGTTTATTTGTTTGCTTTTTTTCAGAGGGACCTCAGGACATTTACATCAATGGTCCTTCATCTGCAATGGTCGGGGAAACGTCAGTCTTTTATTGCTTTGCCACCTGCACTCCCAGTTGCAACACCCTTTGGCAGTATGAAGGGAAAATCTATCATGGGGATGAAGTCCGTTTGCCCATTCTCACGCAAGGGAGACCAGTGATCGCAAATCGCCTGATCATCGATGTGGAGACCTATCAGAAAATCGAGACTGTAACGTGTACAGCTGTGAATACTCTGAGCGGCAAGACTGAAAGCACCTCAGTGACGATCCGTGTGACTGGTACGCAAAATTGTGCCTTACAATGTGCAATGGCTACTATTATAAACCTTTCTGATTGACACAAGGCATTCATCACAGAAATTAATTAAAATGCTCCTTATTGTCTTTCCGTCAGATCCTATCTCTGTTCGCCCCATCACTCTAACCCCACCCATAGCTGAAAGCACCTATTCCTTGGAGTGTGCCGGGGCCCAGTCGGGTGCCTCAATTCAGTGGACAAAGAATGGCAAAGCCCTGTCTACAAGTGACAGAGTCTATCTTTCTGACAGTAATGTGACCCTCACATTTGCCCCACTCAGTGCTTCTGACACAGACACATATGACTGTATTGTGAACGAGCAAGGAGAAGTCATACCAGGAGTCTCCTATGACCTAAATATTATCTGTAAGTATACTCCACTGTAATGAATATGGATCGATCCTACATGGTTTCTCTTAATATAGTATTGACCTGTCCTATGGCAATGTACCCTCAAGCCTTGGGAATTCTTTCAGTTTCCTTTATGTAATAGTGATTACTTGCTAGACGTAATTAGTCACAGTTCAAGTATGTAATGTTTTGTATATTTTACAATTCTCAATTTCTGTCCTGAACTGTAAATGTGTCCTTCCTCAAAGATGGACCATGGGATCCTACACTCACTGTATCTGGTAGCAACAAACCAGTGGGACAAGTCACATATCTCCCACCAGGAGTTTCTAGCACATTTTCCTGCTCAGCGAACTGCTACCCAGCGTGTGTATATGTGTGGTATTTAAATGGTGAAATCAAGGCTGAAGGCAGCACCCTCACTTTAAGTTCAGCAAATGTAACAGATGAGACTGAACTAGTCTGCGTGCCAGTCAATCAAGCCACTAACAACTACACCGAAGATGTAACAGTCATTGAGTTTACTGGTAAGAATCTGCTTTTGTGTCAGAGTGTTCTGAAGGGGAATATCTTTTTGAATAGCTTAGAGATGGGATAACTTAAGACTTCATTCTTGAGATTAAATGGAGCCACATATTTCACAATAGCAAATAATAATTAAAGTACTTTGGGTTTTATAGGGATGCTCTAGTTTACAACTTTGTGTGCATGTTGAAGCCATTTTTTTTTTAACATTTATTCTTTTTCAAAACAACTGCTTTTCTTGCAGGTGGCCCAAAGAATATAACAATCTCTGGGCCAGACTCAGTACAAGTAGGGGTGAAGGCCACTTTTGAGTGCTCTGCTGTCTGCAGCCCAGCTTGTGTCTACACATGGGAAGTCTATGGGAGAACCCTACATGGCAGTACAATAGACTTCACCATCAGTCGCTATGTGGCAACTGAAACTCTGACATGCACAGCACAGAATGTAGTCACGGGCAAATTAGCTGCAAAGAATGAAACACTTGATGTTACAGGTAATAAGGCATGCCATAATAAACTAATCAGCAGTCAAGTGCATATTCCAGGTGACTGATGGCTAGGTGAAGTAACACAGTAATTCGTCATTATTTTGATATCAATTTCAAATTAGGCAAATAAACGTGTGTTCGTATTGACATTCAGAAAATATAGTTCTGTGATTCAGGCCAAATAACAACAACAAACAGGTGTGTCATCACCAGGACTATTAATCATGCTATTAAGTTTTTAGGTCAACTGATTTTGGTGTTTTAGACATTTTTGTAATTTTATACATCAGATCATGCCCCTATCAAGACTGACTTTTTTTCATGCTGTATCCCTTTTGTTTTTGTCCTGCAGATCCCGACTGGTGTGGATGTTAAACATGTTGCCAGAGTTGACATCTATGTAGATAAAATTAATGTGTGTGGGAGTTGTCCTTCCTTGATGCCTCTTTCAGAAAACGTACTGTGGACATTACGCAGAGAGGGATGGGATTGAGTTCAAAACATTGTGTTTATTTTGTACTGTACACTAAAATATGTAGCTTAAAAAGCAGATTGTATATATTCAACATACTGTGACCTGTTTTGTATGTCACTATTTTTGTCAATGGCAAAAATAAAAACTATTTTTTAAAACAATACTGATTATAGGCCTATTTGTTATATAAAAATCAGAGGTGGTTATACATCTCTGCCATAATTTAGTTCAAATTCAAGACATTTATGATTGCAGATTAGAGTACATATGTCACATTTACCAAAACAACCTGTCTGAATATACATCCACTCTTTTCAAAACCTAACCAGACCTACTGTAATCTCATAAAAAAAACTTTGTTTTAAGTTTAAACATGAAAGCATTCATGAAAAATACAGTAATCTAATTAGTTATGAATCTTGAAACTGTTACTGGTAAATGTAGGTCATTGTTGGTGACACCCTTATTGGTAAACCTGTCACCTCACAATGAAAAACACTCACACCCTTCATGCGTCTCACATGCACATGTGCTTGAATGCGCCTGGAAAAGCTCAGAGTGGTAAACACGCCAGGCACCTATCAAAAAGTCATCCCTTTTGTCTGACATCCCTTGTATCTTTTAAAATAACTTTACAACACTTGATGACAGTCCTACTTAAAATATATATGTTTGGAAAACTGTTAAGGAAGTTTATTCCCAAATTGTCTTCAAGATCACACACAGATCACAGAAACATTTTATGGGATACGACCACACAATGGCTGTAGGAGCTGAAATCTCTGGTCATTCAACACCTTCATTAAGAAATGAACTAGAAATGCTTTAGAAATATATATGCAACCTAGCAATAGCAAAAATGTCCCATTTGCACTATTGGGGCCTTAGTAAGCTAGGACCAAGGGTTAGTCTGTAGAGGCATAGAGAAGGCTCATCACAATGACAACAGAGCATATGCATAGGCAAAAAAAAAAGTTCAAAGTTCTGTTTTGCCTATGTAGGCTAGCGCTATGTAGGCTAGTCTTTAGAAGCAGATAGAAAGAAAACCGGTAATTACCTCCCTTGGATAGAGCCCAGTAGCCTATATTGGTCATGGCCTGACTATAGGCCTATATTTTAAGTTGTACAACTCAATGCACCATACTCTATACATTCTCTATACACAAGCGAGCTAATATCATTACCCTTGCTCCACAGATCTGGCCATAATGGTGATTGGTCAATGGCTACATGCTAATGTAGCCTAAAACATGTTAGGACAATAACCCATAAAAAAGTTTCTGTTGTTCATTAGGCTACTCTTAAAGTAATAAGCACCAACAACAACCAGGTCATATAAACTTGGCAGAGAAAAAGTTGGTGCTAAACATGATAGCTGTACAATTAGTGATGGAAAACTAATAACCTGTGCTTCCCTGAGTTCCCACATTCTTGTTGTTTGTCACATTGAGATAACCCGCTGAGGTGTTGAAGATGTGGTAGACGTGACAGTCCACATAATCTTATGTGTGCAGCGCCGCTCTGATAAATGACGTAAGGCCCACCCAGCCGTTTCTATCAGTATTCAAAGCCTTGACAAATAATGACTAATGCTAACACTGTACGCCACTCATAGATAGAACCCTTCAGCACAAACTCTATAGACACAAAAGTGTCTTTTGTGCTGGCATGGCCTGTAATAGCCTATTTCCAGGTAATGCTAAAAAGAAAATGGATATCCATCACAAATATAGGCCTACTGTAGGCCTTCTCATTGACATCAGATATTTGCATTTAAGACATTTGCATGTTGCCTCATAAAAATTAAATAATGGAAAATAAATAAAAGGAATAAATAAAAACCTGATAATTATAATAATAATTTATATGTATAAATGTATAGAATATACATATAAACAAATAAACATTAATAAAATTATAATTCATCAATGAAGCCCCAATGACAGGTAAAGGGAAAGTCTGGGCACTGGCAAATTGTTTATTGTGCAAACTATCATGTGGCATGTTGGATCATGGCTGACCCATCATAGTCGTTCATGTGAATTATAACGTTTGCTGTTGCAGAATTCTCTTTTTTTATTAGGCCTACAGGCTCACTTTGTCTTTCACAATGTGGGCCCAGGAGAGCAGAAGCATATATCAATTTCATTAGTATTTCAACAGTGAGTAACATGAAGAGAGGAGCAGAGATTGGCAACCACCTTCAACAGCACTCTGTAACTAACTCATGAAATGGTTAGCTCTTAGGCACACAAGCAACCTCAGGTAGGTAAATAGGTCACTCCGTTTTCATTCCATTAACTCTACATAATATTCCTTCTCACTAGGAGGTCAGCCTTGTTGAATGTTCCATGGAGTTGTAGTCTTAAAAATACCCATGTAATCAAAGGCATCCCTTGACGCCTTTCAACAACATAGCCAGGCCTTCACTCCAATGCCTGAGAAAAGCCATGTGCAAACTATCAACCCATTGCTGATACGAATCTCTGATATGGGTTTGTGCAACCACCTGACCTAAGTACAGTATATATGAGGGCAACAGGCCAGGTGTGGAGAGGAGGTTACATACTGGTCTCTACACCATGTTCCATACAACCCGTCTGGTTCTGCTGGCTGCCTGCTTGACAGTAGGTAAGTTGGATGGTGAATTTAATGAAGTGATTAAAGCCGTTTTTAGTTTGGATGTGTAAGGTTTGGGTAATGGGCAGATGATGATGATAATGATGATGATGAGGATTCTGATGATGATGTCCAGGAGCTACTGCGAATGAGAAGCTGCAGACCAGGACCGCAGATACCAGCACACCATGTGAGCAACCAGTGGGCAGTCACTTATTTCAGTGTGTTTTTGTAATGCTTCTCTTTATGTTTATACTAATGTATGTTTTTCAGTCATTCTCATAAAAAGTTAATTAAGTTAATTGGTGTCATATGTATTTTTCATAAGATGGGCCTGAGGATTTGGAGATCACAGGGGTGAATGTGGTCACTTCAGGCATCCCATATGGTTTTGATTGTTTTGCTACATGCAACCCATCCTGCCTGTACACCTGGACCCATAATGGGGACATATGGCATGGAAGCCAACTTGACATTACTTTCCAAAGCATCAACCCCACAGAGGTCCTCAGTTGTGAGGCTAAGAACCCAGTCAGTGGAGATACAATGAGCAAAAACCTGACGTTGCCTTTAGCAGGTAAAAAATACAGTTGATGTCAGTAATATCAACAGTCACATGCATCCAAAGTAAAAGACTCCTCTTTAATATATAATCTGAAAAATATATATTGCACTACTATACAGATACCTAACAGGTCAGTTTATTTTGCTGTGCATTTTTTTTTTATTAAAATGTAACTACAATCATAACTTGACTGTTGATGTATTTCAGCGGGACCACAGAATGTTAGTATCAAAGCACCAACCATGCTGGTAAGTGGAACAAGTTCTGTACTTGAGTGCTTTGCCATTTGCTATCCATCCTGCATCTACAACTGGCATATTGGGGAACAAACATGGACGACCACAACCAATAAACTCAATTTCACAACACCACCTGGCAGCAACTCTGAGAAAATCATTTGTGAAGCTAAAAACTCCCTATCAGACCTATTTGCGTCATTCAGCATTAAATTATGGGTAGCAGGTGAGTAAATGCCAATCTCTTAAAAGTTAAAATGGCAACATTTCTGAAATTAATGAGATGCACGAGATGACACATACTGCACATAGTGATTCAAACAGAGTAAGAACACAACATTGTAAATATAAATATGGGTTCTAGAAAAAGTAAGGCTGCAGCAAACTCATTGGTTCTCATACTTTTTTGAGCAAACACACCCTTAGCTCCCTATGAACACTCTCAAGCCCACAACATTCAATAATAATTAAGTTACTGTAAATCAGTGAGCAAACTATTTGGCTGCACAAAGAGAGAATCAGTTGAAATATGTTGTATTTGTATGATCCATAGGTACAATAGTATATCTAGGACTTGTTTCCCTTAATTAATTGAATACTTTGCTTTACATCTAGTTAGATAGTTAGATAGATAGATAGATATTTTATTGATCCCCAAGGGGAAATTCAAGCCAAGTTGATATTATACCTCCACTACCAACGGTTTAGTACCCCCAGCACTAAAGCATTGTCTGGACATAGAGCAATGTAGATCTCCATCAATGATTCTTAAGTTTTGATGAGTTTGACATATTTTCTTTTCCTTAGAGGGACCTAGTTTCATGCAAATCACTGGACAATCTTCAGTGACAGTCGGAGAAGTTGTCATGTTCTCCTGCTCTCTGGAATGTAAACCCTCCTGCAACATCACATGGCATTTCCAAGGGAAAGTCCTTAGCGGTGAGCTTGTGTTTTTGCCCATTCTCAGACGTAGGAAGGCCATGATGGAAAACAGGCAGGTTATTCACATGCAGCAGTACCACAAAACAGAGCCACTGGAGTGCATAGCTGTGAATACCATCTCAGGCAAGACTGGGCATGTCACAAAAATTCTTGATGTCACCAGTAAGTATTGAAGTTTTACACGGCACTGCAATAATAATTCACATCTCAGACCTATGAAGACCTAAACTAATTGTATCTTTAGACCTATTGAGACATTAATAAAGCTGTCTTTTTTTCCTCCACCAGATCCAATTTATGTTCGCAACAGCACGGTAACACCACCCATAGCATTTGGCTTCTATTCCCTGCAATGTGTTGGGACAGAGAAAAATGCATACATTCAGTGGACCAAGAATGGAAAAGCCCTGTCTACAAGTGACAGAGTACTGACAACTGACAATAATTCCACCCTTATATTCAAATCACTCCATCGATCTGATTCTGGGATATATCAGTGTATTGCTTCAGAAAACTACGAAAAAATACCAGGAGTCCCCTATGAGCTGCAGGTCATCTGTGCGTACAGTCATATCTTATATGCAACCCTAACAGAATCTGTAGAAGTTAAAGTGAGCTTTTTCACCAGTGTAGATCTGTCCTCAAAATGAGCAATGTGAGTTTATGTGTTTTAACCTTTACTAAAACAAGCCTATTTAAACGTTTCACACAAATTTAAGTGAAACAAGCCAAATGGTCAGAGTGATTTCACACTCAGTCCAAATGATGCTGGCATACTGCACCACATTCCCAACAATCAGAGCACAATATTTAACTTAGCTGCTAGTGAATATAAGCTAGTTTTTACTCATAGTAGGTAATTCATGGAGTAGATTCATGGATGAATCAAGGTTTGCTTTTCACAGTCGACACTACAGTTACTGCTCCATAGGCCAAACACATGGACATTAACTGAGTACACTTGCTTTCTAGATGGGCCATGGTCTCCTGAGATGACTGAAACTGGTAATAGATCAGTGGGACAGACCACGTATCTCCTCCTAGGATCTTCTGAGACATTTTTCTGTTCTGCTGACTGCTACCCACCATGTGAATATGTGTGGTATTTAAATGGTGACATCAAGGATGAGAACAGCAGAATCACTATCAGCTCAGCGAATGTGGCTGACGAGGGTCAACTTACCTGTGTACCCATCAATCCATTTTTCCAAAATTATACCACTGTTTCAACAACCATTGAGATGATTGGTGAGAACATTTGAAGCGCTTCATCAACTGGTTTATAAATAAATGTATATATTAAATGTAAATGTAACATTATTCACTTCCTTTCTTGCAGGTGGCCCACAGGATATTGCCATCTCTGGGCCAGACTCAGTACAAGTAGGAGTGAAGGCCACTTTTGAGTGCTCTGCTGTCTGCAGCCCAGCTTGTGTCTACACATGGGAGGTCTATGGGAGAACCCTACATGGCAGTACAATAGACTTCACCATCAGTCGCTATGTGGCAACTGAAACTCTGACATGCACAGCACAGAATGTAGTCACAAGGAAACTTGCTGTAGCAAATGAAACACTAGATGTTACAGGTAATACAACTCATCAATGTAAAATGTACAAAGTTTAGGCTTACCTTTTAGTAAATATTTCTCATACCTGAGAACAGATATTGAAGGCCCCCGTGCAAACCACTAACTTGTCATGTAGCTTGTCTTGTAAACTTTGCTGAATATTTCCTAACAATGATTTTTTTTTTCTCCCCTTGCAGACCCAGTCTGGTGTGGCTGTTAATCCTTGCCAATAAGCTTACCTGTAAACATGCTTGAATAACTTTTTTGTATATATATATATATTTTTTTTAATTACAAAAAGCTGTAAAATTACTGCTTGTATTCGATAAATTCTTCTATCTTCTATTTTAATATAAGTTATACACACATACTGTGACAACATGATGCAGATACCTCGCCAAAAATATTAAAAGAAATTCTGCTTTTTACACTTGTGCCATCTCTCTCTCACACACACACATACACCCAGACACATAAGGCCTCAAGCTGCTTATTTATGCAAACAGCTGCTAAACCCTTCACATGGCAAAAATTGAAAGCATTTAGGTAGACTGAGATCAAGGCATATGAGCAGAATGCGAGTCAAATGCAGAATGTGGAAGACGGCTGACTTGGATTACTTTGGACATGGCGCAGTAGTGAGTGCTAGATGGTTTGAACAAAGAATTGCTGATTTACACACAACCATTCCTAAAGTTCACTTTGGTTAAGCCAAAGTATGCAAACACCTGATAAGTGATTGCATATCATTACTTAAACTTGCCACACTGTTCAGCTAACAGAAAATAGAAGTGCTAATAATTTGCACTAGATTACCAAACTTGCATAAGAGAAAAGGCATTTGTGGATATTAAGGCAACTGTGGAGGCAGAAAGGGCCTCATACTAGCAAGGTGTAACAGTGGCAGCCTGTTGATAGCAGCCTGGATACAAGTGGCATCACTTCATTACCATCACCCTGTACTTCCTTCATAACCTTTTACACAGATGACATGATACACAGCAGTTGATTTTGACTGTCTTTTATTGTATAGCAAAAATCAATACTTATGACAAGCTTCTCCTACTGGGCCGTTACAAGCAATTTCAGGCTCAGCTTCAGTCCCACGACTGTATTCCACAGGCTTGTATCCCAGAAACAGTTAATCTCCATCCACTAGAAGATACATTCACGGGCAGCTCCAGGTAGTGGCCAATGCTATGGTTCTTGTCTCATCACAGACATCATACTCCATACCTCTTCTGCAGGGCCTGGATAGCTGCATCCTTGAGCCCAGCTTGCTGTAGACTTCCAAACAACTCCTGGATCACTGAAATAGTGATTGGCAGAGGGAGTTAGAAACCTTTTGAGACTCATAGGTGCCTATAAGTCAGTCTGCAGTAGCCCACTGTAGTACAGACAACAAAGGCACAGCCCTGTTGGTAGGGGTGGGCAATATAGACGATATATACCATATGCAATATGCATTTGGCCAATGATAGAGATTTTGGGTCATATCGGCATACCGTGATAGGCTCATTGCGTCTCCACAACAATGTGAAAAAATGTTGACCTGTAGCTTCACCTTATTGATAGCACCTTTTCATTCTTACAACGAAACTGTGTAAGAGCCTATAAATTGAACAGCTACTGCCTGACACAAATGCAGCTTACCAGTTTACTTCTGTGTGAATTTGAGAGTCCAATATAAACACCTCCAAACGATGACTAAACAACTGTTGTACACATTGACTTTATGCTATGGTAACCATTAAGAAACTGTTATGCTATAAGTTACATACCAAAGTATACCGTGATATATATCATCTACCGTCTATGGTTCAAAATATATTGCAATATAAATTTTAGACTATATAGCCCACCCCTACCTGTTGGTCACAACTAGATGAAAATGTGATGCTTCGTATCTAGTGTTTTAAAAGAACAAGGAGCAATGGTTTTGAAATGGTTTTGGAATCTTAAAGGGATTATAGAATGCAAAACCACATTTATCTTGTTATTGTTGAATTTGGTAGCTTAAGGCATCCAATGGACCATGCCAAAATATCCAACAAACTAGAAATGGCTGGGCTGAAATGGGCTAATCTGAAAAGAGGTGCGAAGATACGTCACCACGCAAAGATACACCTCCTGTATTTGCATGGTTCATCCAAAGATCTTTTGGAACGTCTCTGGTCCAGTCCCCCGTTGCTTCATTATTTTGAAGGGGTAATACGAATCGTTTTGTTCTAACCCTTTTAAATGAGCCTGTAAACGACGCTCTAGCAGTGCTCCTGGGTCACTTTTAGAGGCACAAATTTGCATACGCTATTATTGAACCTCAAAGACCAATTTCTGATGGTCAAAAAACGTGTTCTTTGACACATTTAATGTGGTTGAGCGCCAGTGTGCACCAGTGGGCAGCACTTCAGAGAACTTACTGACAGCTACCATTGCCATCGGCTCCATCACTGATTCAATATGCAAAATCGCCCACACACAAGCCGGCAGAGGTAGGCCATTATCAGCTGTGCTGTCCGTTAATGCCAGTTGATTTCATACACACACAAAAAGTCTTCCACAGCTTGTGCCACAGGAGAAAACATACAGTGACTGGCCCTTAAACAATGCAATACACAGCCTTTGGCCTTTAGAAACAACACAAACTAAATCAGGTTCTGTACAGCCCCTCCTTCCCAGTACAACATGTGCCGCCACACAAAGGCCAACCACCAAGCCCATCTCACACACACAAATACACAGCCACGACCTTTGCTTTACTTAAGACAGATGAGCTAGCTGTGAAAAGCTGTTCTTCTTACCTTTCTTCTCCGCAGACGACATGAACATGACTGCCATGTCGAATCGCCTCACACTAGCGAGGCTCTTTAGGATGTCAAAGACGAGTGTGGGCTCCTCGTTTCTGGGTGGAAGACAGTTCAGTGATTGTATAGGCAAACTGTATAGGCAAAAAATACCTGCTGTGGATTGGTTAATCAAATGATTGATTTTTTTATTGACACTATTAAAAGAAGGAATACATAATAAAAAGCACACAAAAATCTCCACGGTGGTCCTGTGTGTGAATGTAGTGGATATGCTGAATTTGTACATGCACTATATGTCTAATCAGTGTAACTTTACGTGAAGATGGAACAAACAAAACAAACTGAAGCATTTTGAGTGGCAGGTATAGGTCACATTCACACAACTGTTGCAGAGTTGTACTTACTTTATATAGTAAGACTGCAGTGTCCTCAAAATCCTCATTAGAATTTCAGGTTCTAGAGAATTCTGAAAAATTCTGGTGTAAGCCTCCGGCTCAATTTGCTGAAATGAAACGTGACAGACAACAGAACTTCAAATAGTGCTTCACGTGCGCTTGTTTGCATAAATGCCCTGTCCAAGGTGAGGCTACTCTAATGACAATTTGAATGTATTTGTATTGTACTGCACGGACCACAACACAACAATAAATAAAATATATTTTTTGATGTTTCAAATCAGTTCCCGCCACTCATCAGTACAGCAGGCGATTAGCCAACAAAGAGAAATCCGTGATAAAATGTCGTGTTTGTTCAACATAAAGCTCTGATAAAAGTGTATTTGCTCTCCTGGTAATGCAGATAAGGTGTACAGTACACACCTTCAAATATCTGTAAATTACTTCAGGCTTCTCTCCAATCTTCCTCAGGTCGGCCTCTAACTGGAAGCTGTTGGCTGGAGGTGGTGGTGGCGGGACGTCCGACTCCTGGAGACTAGCAGAGGTGGTCTGCTCTGAGGTCCCAGAGCGCCTCTCCACTGGCTTACTCCTGGAGACTTTTGCCTGATCGCCTTCTGGTCCCCTGCAGCAGTGCAAATCAGTGACATGGCAAAGTATTAACACGACGGTGGATGAAGCCATTCCAAACCGTCTTTGGTGCTAATGAACACATTGTGCCTCTAGAGCACCCACCAGTTACTGGCCGTTGGCTAAAACCACATGTGAAGCCTGTTTAAAAGCTTAGCTGTAAGTAAATGTCCTGTTCCTATATGGCATGATCAAAACATAGCGAAGAAATACAAGCTTGAAAAAAAGGCAAATTTATTCTAATAAAGAAAATTGAATTTTAAAGAGATCATTCATAGCACTTAATCATGGTTCTCTGGTAAATAGTGTCTATTCAACCTCATTGTGGAAGTCAGTGGATATTGTTGACATTTTCAGGGTGTTTGTTTGGACCCACCGTGCTGTGCATCTTTTATGTCCTACAGCCTAAATTAGGGACACCTAAGAGAGCCGGGGCGTCTCCTGTTAATTTAATGACGTAGTCATTTGCTGTGTCTGTGTCCACACACAGTAAAATCTAAATTTCATCAGTGTGTCATTCCATACAGTACTTGCTGGTGTGCTGTTGTCACTGAAAATGTATTCAAGGCTCGCATGTGACCTCACCTCACACTTTCTAAAACACATCAGTTGGATGGAATTCCCCTCACAGGGTAGAGGTGAGGTGCTACCAACAAAGGCACCTGTGACACAATGACTTTCCACTCAAACACCCACCCTTGTGCTTACACAAAGTGTTAAATATAGTCCACTTGCTCACACTGATTATTTAACAGAGTTCACTTCTGCCTCAGGTTGTTTGTCTTCTTCTGGACAAACCTCAACTCTTGGACAGAAAATAACAGTCACGGAAGAGAGCCTGAATATCAGTGAATGTAATCAAGCCCTCAACCACACTGTGGACAAATCACACCTACCCAAAGCCTCATGGCAAAGTTTGCCCTCCCTGTTTTCTTACCACTACTTGACAGAAACCTTTAAAGTTTTCTGTTTGCTATGGTTGTTTTCCTTAGCAGAAGTCCTTGACCAACACGTCTTACTAAATTTCGATGAAAGTTTTTGTTTGCTATGGTTTCTTCAATATATCTCCTTATCTAACACTTGTCACAGAATAGGTGATGCTAGATGATAAGCAAGCCAATGGAAACAACCTGGGTCACAGTTTGGCCTGTAGGTGTACCATAATGTCTAACAAAGCTATTGATTTAGCTTCATAATGTGAAAATGGTATCACTCAACCTGATACCGTACAGAACCTTCATACAGAACTTTACATAGAACCTCAGAACCTCAGAGATCAGGATATTAAATACTCTTTTTATTTGGGGAATGTTGTGATTGAAATGGATTCATACCTGGCTGCAGGTTGTGAGACACAGTCTGGCAGCTCCTCAATCTTCTGTATTTTGACCAAGGGGGCGGATCTCTCTGATGAGCCTTCACCTTTATCCTTACTCTCCGTCGGAACTGACAGAGGCAATCGGACGCCAGTTTCAAGGGGAACTGATCCACCTGCTGTGCTGGAAGACCTGTCCAAAGGACTGATGTCTCCCTTGATCTCCTCAATCTCCACCCTTCTCAGTGGCTTCTGTAGAAACAAGAACAGAAAAACACTGGAATGTACACTGGAAAAAATACATGGAGGGTAATTTGATGATTACACAAACGCCCCTTTATTCTATTAATAGAACTTTTACCTGATAACCTGAACATAAATAAACAACAACAAAATAAGTTTGTTGCATGTGGGGAGCCATGTCAGGGCATTGAGCTTAAAACTGTCTTTAAAAATGTTGCCTGTTCAATCCCCAACCAGTAAGACAAAAGTGGGCAGGTGAAGTGAAGGTGTCCCATGGCAATGTCACCCCATCTACTCTGGGCTAGTTTGTGCTTCACCCTCACTGTGACTCACTAATTCATAACTGGGATCAAAAGAGTGTACATACAAAACAACTGTAGTGATTTTAACACTATACCAAAGTCCTTTCCACAGCTACCATCTTGAAACACCTTCAGGCATCTATTTGGAATTAATAAGACCAATTCACGCATGGATTCAATTCATGTGTAAAAATCTGTTTGAAGTGGGAATTAGAAATCTACAGTGAGATCACCCTAAATCTAAAATAGACACTACACTACTTAAAAGGGCAATTTGCTCACGGTGCCTGCCCAGCATTACTATTGCTATGGGGTCGGATATAGTAAAAACAGGTCTAACCTGCACCATATTTACGTTACAAATGGCCACAAGACTACACTATACTATGAGAGGACTTTTATAAGTGATGTGTGTCTTCCTATTAAACCATTTCTGATGATGCTTACCGTTGAACGCAAGTGAGCTGGTTTGTTTATAGGTTGAATGACTCTTCTCGGGCTGTGCTCATCAATGGTCATTCTTCCCGCATTAATATCCTTGAGAAAATGACAAGATATTCAGTCTTAACAATGAACTGTTCTGTGTGAAGGTGAAATACCTTATGGTGGTTTTTACTTAGAAGATACATATAATCTATAAAGTGTTGGTGGGGTGCCACTGGTACAAGCAAATTGGGCACTCACCATTTTAAGTTTGCTGAGTTCATTAACAGCCAGTTTGTTCCCTGGCTCCAGCTTCAAGACTTGTTCAAAATCTAAACAAGACATAACTTATCATTAAAGCTGGACCTGCATTTCTTGTACAATTGACTCCAAATCTGTTCATGGCGAAAGAGATGATTATCTTGCTATATATTTCTATGGAAACAATCACAAATGTCCACAGGAGAGGAAATATGACACCATCTCAAATACCAATTTGTGACCTAATTTCTCAATGGTGCTACTAACAGGTAAGTACTTTGGAAGTACTACATGACCAGACCAAACGTGCCAAGAACAGTGGATATTTCAGGAGATGAACAGATGAACTGTTTGTGACAGGTCTGTGTAGGGCTGAGAATTTATGTAAGTTGCTTGTGTCTACACACCCTCTTTGGCTTCTTGCTGCTTTCCTAAAGCAGTTCTGGCTGTTCCTCGCCTGGCAAAGGCCTTTGAGTACGTGCCATCCAAAGCTATGGCTTTGCTGCAGTCCTCCTCGGCTTCTGCATATCTGAAAATAGAGTGGGCCTTTAGTCAGCACTTTCTCATTCTCAATCTTAAGTAAAACCAAGACTAAGCTAAAACAAATGAACAAATACAAATTTGCCTGTGGCATCCTATGTGACCACACAGAAAAAGTAATGTTCAGGTAATGACATGAGCACTTATTTCAACTTCAGCCTTACTTACTTAAAGAATTATTGATGAGTTCAGTGATTTTTTTTACCTTTCTAGTTTCAGGTAAGCCATTGCTCGGTTAGCTGGAAGGAGAACATTGGTGCTGTCTGCCTCGATGCCTTGTGTGTAGCATTCTACGGCAGCTTCATACTTCCCCTCTTTGAAGTAAGCATTGCCCTGAGGAAGACATACTACTATTATTAAAGGCTGTTGCTATCTTTGGAAGAATTTTGAGATGTCAGGAAGCAATATCAACAGTCTTTTGTATTTTAATACAACTCCAAGCAAAAACGGCATACCCGATCCTTGTGCAACACTGCCTCCTGTCTCTTTTGCTGATCCTCAAGCTTTTTTTGCAGTGCTGGATCCATCGCGGTTTCTCTCTCTTTCCCTTTTTCTTCCTCTAGTGTAGCTCCTTCTTTCCCCAAAACCTTACACATGGTGAGATTGACACATTCAGCGCTCAGCACACACATTTGAACTGGTGTGCCTTTTCTATTCACAGTGCAGTGCAAGGCCGGGTCATACCTCTTTCAACTTTTTCAGCTCATTCTGAGCCTCCAAGTTGCCAGGCTCCAGTGTGAGAATTGTCTCAAAATCTTGCATTAAACAAATAACTTTTAGTACAATAGCACACATACAGATAATTCACATCTTACAAATTATTGACAGCACTGAAGAACTTACGAGCTTTACATGTATAAATGAAGATGTTTGAAGAGTTTAACATTTATCATCTGTACATAAACTTAACGCAACACCTTCTAAGGCAGCCCGGTAATTCTTCAAGGCAAAGCGTGCAGCTCCTCTTCTGGCAAAAGCCTTGACATATTTACTGTCTAGTGCAATAGACAAATTGCAGTCTGACTCAGCAACAGCATACCTATAACAGAAAAGAATATATCACAATTTGCTTTGGTGCAATCATACACCAATTCCATCCTAAGTCTGTGACATACTTTTTGAGTTTGAGAAAGCAAGCAGCTCTGTTAGTAGGTAGAATGGGGTTGTAAGGATCAGCATCCATGCCTCTGGTGTAGCACTCCAGAGCCTCATCATATTTGCCTTGCTTAAAAAGTTGGTTTCCCTGGAATGAACAAATCGTGATTAAAACTTTGCTGACTGACACCAAACCAATACATCACAATACATGCACTATGTCAGATGATTAGACTAAGTATTAGTGGTTGCAAACCTTTTCCTTCTCAGCAAGAGCTGCCTCCTGATCAACCTTAACAGCACTGTCTTCAGAATCTGACTCATTTGATTCCTCTTGGCTCTCTTCCTTGTCTACCGAATCCAGAGCTTTGTCCTGTCAGAAACAGTAACAGTGGTTTTAAATACTTATAAAGAAAAAACACAAAAGTGGGATATTAAATTATATTGGTAACAGTATAACTTTGAATATCATCATGTTGGCATTACCACATCAAATTTATCCCAGGCCTGGTAGTCATAAGACTTAATCCGGTCGGTTTTCTTATCTTCATTGTGAGTAACCTTGTCTGAGATTAAATGTTTTGCTTTACGCTTCTTCTTTTTGAAATCTTTATTTCTCACGGGTGGAATGCTTTCCTTGAAAAAATAATAATGGGGGTCTTTACACCTGGATAACACTATTTTATTAGTACTTCATTACATAATAAAACCAAGTAGTCGTTAGTAGTTTATTATAGAATAAAGCAAAACAAAACATAACAACAATTAAAACATACTGAGCTTTCCCCGGCGTTCCCTGTACGGAGCAGCTCGTCCTTCTTCTTTATGTCAGCTTCCCAGTTGTCAAGGTCTCTCATAAAATTTTGGAGATCTTCGGTATTCTGACGCATTTGCATCTGAAGTTCTATGGCTTTATTCCCGCTGCTCATTTCTTGCTACCGTTAGCATAAGGCCAAGTTGTCAGTGTTAGATGAAGCCAATTCATTAGCCTAACGATAACGTTACCTCTAAATTTAATGCTCAGTGCATTTAAATAGATACATGACCCTTTCTGTAACACATTTAAGGAAAACTAGCGGCTAGCATTAGTTACTGTATGCTAACGTTGAATTAACACGTGAGTAACTTAGGTTGCTTTGTCATTCTATGATGAAAACTTGACAATGAGCGACCATACTTCACGGCTAGAGTAACGTTAACATTATTTAAGGAATAGATAATATTGGGGGAATGGAGTACATATAGTTTAATACCTTGTAAAATAATTACCCTATTGACATTATAGCTACTACTACAACTGATAACCTTTTTAGCCCGCGTAAAAAGTTTCAGAAACCAAACTCTACCTACTGGTGTAAATGTTTTTCAGAGAAATGTCGCGATGATAATGTTCGGGTAAAATACTGTTTAGATGATCAGGAACGGACAGGACGATTTTGTCTAAAGTTACACGCAATAACGTTAGCAACACGATGGTCGAGTCCACTACAATTGACGTTTTCTGTTTTGGACTGGCGTCATGACACTCAAGTACCAGAATCAGAAGCAAATTGCTGCCTCCACGTGGTCAATAGATGAATTTCAGAAATTGTAACAGTGTAATATTTTTATTTTATCCTTAAACTCAAAACAAAAAAATAAAATTGGAAGAGAATTTAAAATCTTTCTAACGTTTAGAGGTTTGGATGGGAAGGCTGTAAAAGTTCTCTGGCTGTACCCAAATCTTTACATTTAGTACTGACATTACTGATACCAGCCCAGCAGGTGGCAGAACTACCACCCGCCCACGAAGACAAGGGAAAAGAAGAATGGGTGGCTAAACAGGCATACGATAAACTTGTAAACATGGGGAGAGTCAATTTATTATTGTTTGTATTGATATATTGTAGTAACGCCGCGGCATAATGTAGCTACTACACACTTGTGAGTGAATTCATATCTCATCTGCATCATAAACAGTGATGCATTTGGGCAAATGACTGATAATTAACTGACGTTTAACGCAGCAGCCTACTACTGTTCTAACTGTAATGTTGAGAATTTTCTGGTTGTGTGAGAGTTTATTAAAGCCATTTTCTGGGACCTTGCTAGCTAGAACAGTGGCCTCATTTCATTTCGAGTGTAAAGAAAGACCAGACGTTGAGGCAACTTCTCCAAAGTCCCAAACGGTAGTAGTTACCGCGTGTCTATCATATGTTTTATAAACGTCACTTACAAAAGTTGCTTAGTAGCATACTTTAGGTGACGTCAAAGAGGGAATCAGTATGTAACCCAGTAGTTCAGGGTCATTGAATGTCTGTAGAAAAAAAAAAACCAAGAAAACGCAACACTGAATATCAAACCAGACCGCGTTTACATGATTGGACTGACCTGACAACTATAATAATTTGTTTTAAATAATTGTTTTTATTTGTTTACATGCATTTAAGATGACCAAATTGATTTAGCCAGGTTTCGGGTGAATTCTTCAAGTTGTTCACCCACGCAGGTATATCTGGAAGAAATCATAAGCGATGGAGGTGCACACATTGCAGTAAGTGTTTTAAAAGCCGCTCAGACCAGGCACCAGCACTACTACCGCAAAGATGCCAGCCAGAGTGGCCAAAACGCCTCGTGAGTGTTGGCACGAACAAACTGAGAGTCAGGAGCCTGTGCCAACAACGCAAAGATGCCACCCTTTCTGAACCAGACACCTCCAGTGTTTGCACTGACAAACTGAAAGGCAGGAGTTGGCATAGCCAATGCAAAGATGCCACCCAGTCTGGCAAAAACATCTTAAGATAAGTGGCGCAGACACAGAAGAAGTCACATGCCAGATGGGCCACCCTTCAAGTGTGTCCACTGCGGTAAAGAGTTAAGCTGTTCGGCTTTAGGACTCATCAGCAGGTCCGAGCTGAGCAGAGAGTCCCTCGCTACTGCCCTGTTTAAGAGAAGTCGAAGAGAAACTCAGACGGTGCAAAGACGAATCCGGGCCAGTGCCGCTTCTGCAATGAGATTTTCCCAGGGGCTGTTGAGCTGAGGAGCCACCTGAGGACCCATCCTGAGTACAAGCCCTACCAGTGTGAGCTGTGTGACGAAATGTTTCCCACCAAATCCGCCCTCCTGGCACACATGGGCACGCACACGGGCGAGAAGTTGTTCCTCTGCTCGGACTGCGGCAGGCAGTACTACAGCCTGCACCGGGTCAAGAAGCACATGAGGTTCCATGAAAGGGTCAAGCAGCAGCACTTTTTCCCCGACTGCAACAAAGAGTTCACCCAACGGGGTGCCGTGACCGTCCACATGCGGCAGCACACCGGAGAAAAGCCCTACGTGTGCTCCTGTGTGAGAAAACCTTTGCCTCGACCGCCATGCTCAAGGTGCATATGCGCACCCACACAGGTGAGAGGCCGCACAGGTGCGAGGTGTGCCATCAGTGCTTCATCACGTCCAGCTCGCTCTCACACATGAGCGTGCACAGCGGGGAAAAGCCTTTCACCTGCGTCCACTGCGAGAAACGGTTCACTCACAAAACATCTCTTCAAAAACACATGCATGCTCTTACTGGAGTAAAGCCGTTTAAATGCCCCCTGTGTCCCAAAAGTTACATCACTTGCAATCACTTGAATAGACGCTCACTCATACAGATGCCTAGTAGATGTTAAGCTATGGAACAGATTTCAGGGAAAAACATGTGTTTTGTTTTGTGAACACCTGAACGATACCTACCTTTTCCAGACAAAAGTCTGTCTAAATGCAAATAGACAGGGCAAAATAACATTATTTGCCATCTCATACAGAAAGAACTGAAGGAAATGCAGACAATACTTTTGCAGCAATTTTGATCGCTAAATTAGTACCAACACTTGAAGACAAAACAGCATCTCCTCTATTCCAAACCAATAAGTTCATAAGTTAATTGTGATTTTCTGTTTCTGCCAATAGCGTGCCACACAAAGACAACTTGAAAGTGTTAGACAGTTCTTCTTGTTTTCTTTCATTTTAGGACCTGTCTGACATTTTAGTTAAACCTGAGCCAAAACTGTAATTCTGGTTTTAATTACATGACACTTCTGGAAAGTGCAAACACAGTTTCTGTATTGTAGAGTTTTCTGTATGCAGTTTTAACATTTTAGCTTTAACTTTTATGTTTTGTATTCCCCGTTGGTGAGAACAGAAAATCACAAAAAAATAGAAATGTAACTAACAATTTTTTTTTCTTTTAAATGAGATGACCTGACGAGCTTTAATCACATATACCCACACTCATGCTCATAACAGCATGCTCAAATAAATAAAAATACGATCAACTATGCGAGACACAAAAATGTCTCCAGTGGATTATAGAAATGGATTCAAAGTGAAAAGAAGTTTTGCATTTTGTCCTGTCAGTCTTTAATCTGAATAAATACCAGTAAACATACCAAATGTTAACTGACCAAGAGTTGAAGAGTTTCTTCTTGAGTTGTTTCTCATCAGCCTAGCAGGTCTAACAGAATCACTGTATATTATTGGATTAATTTGGTGTTGAATTATGTAAACCAGAGGAATCATGCTAAATAAAAAAAAACATGAACCTACAGCAGCCATCCAACGAGAATGTACTTCAGGGAGCAAGAAATGTCGATAGAAATAAAGTTTTGGTAATGTTACTAAAAGATTCTGGATGTGTGAGTTTTCCCCCTTAATGAAATTATCTTAGGTTGCTCCTGTACAGTAGGGGGCAGTAAGTACCGAATGCACATTGCATAACTCGGATAATAAGAGCGACGACGACGAAGAAGAAAAACACAAGAACGATGGGTATGTTTGTTTTCGACAAATTTAATGAAATGTAAGTTTCACTTACAGTGTAACTACTTTCCGGACAGTGGTCTATTGTCTCTTGAAATGCGCTGAAACAAAATGCGATTGCAGCAGTTAAATGTAGAGTGCAGTCTTGCTGGGAAGATCTCTTGGTGTCTGAAGCAGATTAATCCCTGTAATCCCTTTGCAGTCCACATGCAAGAATTAGCCAATTTTGGGCATGAAAAACTGCATTTGCAACATTGCAAGAGCATTGTAGGCTACTCCACGTGGCAGGAGAAATTCACTATAATGCAATTATCAAAACATTAAAATATTATACTTTGGTTTCTTTGCTACTGTTATTTCTCTACCCAGGGTTGGGTTTACCACAAGCTTCAAACGTTTGAACGCTGACCATGATCAGCAATACATATTTTAAGTGCCTTTCCGGGAATCATGCACAGTAAAATAAAAGTGCTGTTATGCTATTCTCAGACTCCACATCACCCATGTCATCCCTCCGGCTTTTGGTTCCCCCTCTGCGGCTCATGACCGCCTTCATGTGGCAAGTCGCACAAGAAAGGAGTCTAGAGCATTACGAGAAGCTTGAGAACTTTGTTTCTCTGGTGACAAGGATGGTCCCAGACCTGCTAAGCCAAAAGCAAAAAGCTACGCTGATAATGGGACTTCGTGCAAAGGTGAGACCATTTGATCAAAATGTCTGTTACAAGAATATATTGCTGTCAATGTATTCATTTACCCGTGTCCCCAGATGTTGTTGGAGATGTGTAGAGGGGAGGTGCCAGTGGATTCACAAACTCTTAAAACACATCTACATCAAATTCAGAGTTATCACCTTTCAAAGGTTAGTGCATTATCCCTTTTTGGTTACAATAAATTATACGACATATGTTTTTTTCAGACTTGTGACTGATTGATTTGGGGGACCACAGATAGTTTTCAGCATAAGGTTCATGGTTTTACCATATGATAATGGCTTAATTAGGCACAGCTATTGCACATTAGAAGGAACAGGGGTTACTTTTTTACAATTTTTTTTCTTACCCACAGTCCCGACATTCAGAAATTGATCATTTGCAGAGCAACTTGTTGAATTTTATTTTAAACTTGTCCGAGAACCCAGCTGAAAAGGAAGACTTCTTTCAAGTGAGTCACCACAACCTGAAACATGCATTATCCATCTATCACCATATTCATGTTCATATTTTGTCATATATTTTTTTATCAGATAGAAGGTATTTTTTTTGTCTCTAAGCATGCCCCCCTCCATTTCCTTTTGTCCTCATTTTTAGAGGGTGTATCCTGTAGAATATGGGCCTGATTTTGACAGAGCTCTCCAAGTTCTGGTTGGGTATTTCATCTCAAGACTTGAGCAGATTCTCCCAATACCAGATTTTAAACAGGTATGTTGAGCCAGCTGTTTATATCTCACCAAAGCAATACTCAGAATACTCCAAGACTGATCAGGACGGTTGTTAACTTATCCCAGTTGTTAACTTGGAAGATTGGAAAAACCTGTGCCGCATTGATTATTCATGATTATTCATGCTCTTTTCCATTGCTTATAGCATGTAGCACTGTGATTTAATTGGTCTTTTAATATTATGAACAGTGCACTCATGAGCAGTTAATTTAAGCATGAAGTATAATTTAAACAGACATATAATACCAATACTAATAATAACAATATTTTCACAGAGCACCTTTTAACATGTTGACACGCCTCCAAACCATAATATCGGCTGCACTCCCCAAACCGCCCAAATGTGGCACACTGTAAAGACATGCAACAATGGCCCAACACTATTGGATGTTTGAAAGGTCTCAAGTTTTTATCCTCTATTTGTCAGATTGCCTCTTGGATAAACAGTTCCTCTCTCTGGGATGAATGTAAATGGTTTACTTCTCAGACGGAGGACTTGCAGCGTCTCCTTCAGGATAACTGCCACAAACCTTTGGATGACAATGGTATTCTTATTCTTATTTGGTTTGCTTGTTTGTTTGAGTGATTGTTATTAAATTTGTAATGACATCCTAATGTATGTATGTGAAGATTCCCATTCATCCAGGTTGTGGTAGTCATAGTGTTCAGTTAAGGCAACTGGACTTCTTTTTTAAGCTATTATGTTAATAGTTGATTCATGTGAGCTTTGATCCTCATTCATTGACTATGCTAAATATGTTGATTGGTAATTTTTCTGATCCTTGATAAGGGGTGTGGTCTACAGTTCACACCCACAGGCCAGAAATATAAGCTTCTGGTAATTCCAACATCAGTCAGAACTGACGAAGCTTTCTAGATGAAAAGTGAAACGTTTTCAAGCTCAAAAAAGTCCAGTTGCCTTAACTGAACACTAGAGATTGAGGGCTACTCTGAGACTTTACTGATGCCTAAATACTATTTAGAAACCATGTGTAATGCATGTGTCAATGGTGAAGATTTTTAAATTCCCTGTTTGATAATATTTTGTCACTCATTGTAAAGTCCTCATCATCCACAGACCTTCCCTCAGTGGCTGAGGATAGAATAATCTCGTCCTTGTCAAAGCCACATTCAGCTCATATCCTCAACAGTCAGAAAGTCTCTCAAATGGAGCTGCGTTTGGAGTCACAGAGCTCCTCCCCTCAGACGGCCCAAGATGACCAGGAGATAAAAGGGCTTTACCAGCAGGACTTCCACATTGATGACTCAACATCTGGTTTGGGCAAAGAGGACCATGGGCTACCCAAGCAGCTTGATATTGACCATGAAGTTGATTTTAACACTGAACTAGATCTGAGTAAATATGAGGTATGGGGAAAGAGGACAGAAGACACAGGGAGATCCAAAAGAGCACATCAGACTGCTTCGAGAGAAAGTTCTGATCCAGAAGACATTGCTGTAGTGAAACAAACTCTTCCTGACGTCCCTGGACAACACCATAGCAAGTCATTGAGGACTGCTGTGCCTTCAGAGGAGTTTAGTTCAGCTTCTCCAGGCAACAAAAAAGGTCAGATGGTGCAAGAGAACCCAACTCATCCTGGCAAGGCCTTGAATGCCAGCCCAAGTGAACTATCCCAAAAGTCTTCCAGGTAAGATCCACAAGATCCACAAAAAAAACAATTTCCTGTACCTTAAAATACATTTTATGTTTTGTATTGTCTGTGGAATCTGATTCACAGAATACAGGTCAATGACCTGAGAACAGGTCAAAAAGACTAATTTAAGGGTCATTTATGAATGTTCTGTACTGCTTTCAGAGGCTCCCTGTCACACTCAGGCTTTTCCAGCAATAATCAAGTGGATGGGAAAGGTAGGATCTGTTTCAGGTGCATTTCACAAGTTCCAATTTAGTTTACTTCTTGAATGACTTAACTTCCCCTGCTTTCTTAGGGGCTGCAGAAGACGAACTAATGCAGGAGGCGGACTCCACAGACAGGCCTCTGAGAGGGACGGGCTCTTCTTCTTCGTCGTCTTCTTCTTCTTCTTCTTCAGCAGTGCCTTCCAGGAGCCTTGTGTCTCAGCTGGCTAAAAACAAATGTCCCCGCTGTGGCCAAAGCTTCACCTACTACTCTGAGCTCCTTAGGCACCAGCGCTGCCACTGCTCTGGCACCAGATACCAGTGTACCCAGTGCGGTGTCAAGTACCAAAACGCCTCGCTCCTCGCCGAGCACAAACTGGAGCACCTCAAAACCTCATCCGCCTACATATGCTCAGTCTGTGGGCTGACCTTGAGCTCCTTCAACAGCTGGCAGCAGCACCAGAGGGAGCACACGCTCCAGTGCTCGTACTGTGGCCGAGGGTTTGAGCGCCTTTCGGGCTTGATGACTCACATGCGGGCCCATCACAACCGCGTTGACGCGCCTTCCATTTCTCAATCCATGAATTCACCTGCACCGTCTTTATCTACAAGCTCCCCTGTTCCGTCTTCATCTAAGAATTCACATTTTCTATCTTCATCTAACTCCCCTTTGCCATCTTCATCTAAGGATTCCGCTGTTCTTCCGTTATCTAAGGAGCTACCTGATCCATGTTCATCTAAGGACTCGCTGTCTTCGTCTTCCTCTAACCATTCACCTGTTTCATCTTCAACTAATCATTCACCTGCTCCTACCTCATCCAAGGATCCACCTGCTCTGTCTTGCCCTCAAGAAAAGCCAAATCAGGCCGAGGAGGATGGCGCTCAGATGAGTCCGAATGAGTGTCAGTTCTGCGGAATGTCTTTCCCCTCCCTGCTCGAGTTGAAGAACCACCTGATGACCCACACAGAGCTCAGGTCCTACCATTGCGACCAGTGTGACAAAAACTTCATTTCCAAACGTAGCCTTCAGGACCATTTGGCCGAGCACAAAGGAGAGAAGCCGTGCCTGTGCGAGGTGTGTGGCAAGCGTTTCTCTTCTCCTGCTCAACTCAAGTCTCATAAGAGAGTGCACGCCACCCAGCACGGCTGTCCTTATTGCGGTAAACTGTTCAGCCTGCTGGGAAACCTCAAAATTCACATTCGCACCCACACCGGAGAAAAGCCTTTCCCGTGTTCCACGTGTGGCAAGCGCTTCCCGTCAGCGGGAGACCTCCAGGTGCACGTGCGGATTCACACCGGAGAGAAACCCTACAGGTGTGAAGTCTGCAAGAGAGGGTTTGTCACTTCAAGCCAGTGTTCAGTCCACATGCGTACGCACACAGGTGAAAGGCCTTTCTCTTGCACCGTTTGTGGGAAACGTTTTGCACAGCGACAGTGTTGCCAAGAGCATATGATGATTCACACAGAGGAGAGGCCGTATATATGCTCGCAGTGTCCCAAGAGTTTCAAACGCAGAACACACCTGAGAACACATGAAAAAACTCATAGAAAAATGACCACACTTGGATAAACTTTTTTTTAAAGACAGACCAAGCAAACTGATTCAAAATGATACAAGATGTTACTTACTTGTGGGGAAAAAAAATCTCTTTGTTTTTTGCTTTGTGATCATGTTGGTACCTCAAGATACAACATTTCTATATTTCCTGTCTCATACATGCTAATCTGTCATATGTACCGTTAATTTGTATATGTGTGGAACATTACAATGCCTAATACCCCCTTAGTGTCTTGCCTGGACTGTTATGCTCATTGACAGCTTTATAATGCAAGATTCCGATAGAATACTTAGCACCAAGTCGACAGGATGTAGCAATTTGTTTTATTATTATTATTATTATTTTATTTTTTTACCTTTCATTTTAATGTTGCTTTTTATTCTCCACTTTGCAATAACTTGAACATTGAAATTTACCCTAAATAACACATAGATGGGCTGGTATTTCACTTTTTCGTTTTAGTCATTTATTGAAGTTTATTTATTTTATTTTTAATTATTATCTTTTGTTTTGTAAACTGTGGATGCACTATTCCACTAAATGGAAATTAAATTACACATTCAAAGCATTCCGTATTCCCTGAGTTTTTGTAACTTAAAGCTATGTTGATCTCAAAACCAGCTGTTTCACACATACAACACTTATGAAGCCAGTTGACCAGGCCAGAATATTTAGCTATAAATTTGTGTTGTATGTGTGTAGGCTATGTGCGTGAGTAGACCAGTTTCAATTCGAATGAGCATGACATAAACCTATCATTTTTGCGAATAGAGAAGTAATGTAATGTAAAAGTGAATGTACTTCACTGAATGAGTAAAATGTTCAGATCAAAACCCTTAGTTGAGAGTCTTAAATTGTAGGCTGAACGCTATTCTCCAACCCTAGTCTGGAACGAATAGCCTACATTCGGAGATAGTTCAAAGCAGTGGTTTGCTTACATGGCATGTTGTAGCATTAAAATGTCCACAGATTTTCAACATGGTAATTTCTAAGGTTAACGTTAAAATTTTTCCCGAGATTTTTGGGTCCCGCTATCTGGACAGGTAATACTCCAACCCAGAAGGTGGCAACAGTGAGTCTTGTGACAGCAATGCTTGGTCATCTATTTAGAAGAAAGACGGTTTTTTACAAGACGAAAATTGAGACAAGTCTGTCTTCATGTTTTGATACGGTTAGATTTACTGTAGTGAAACAGTAAAGTAGAAGGAAGCTGCGAAATGCAACAACAATGTGTAGCAAAAAAAGGTAAAAGTGCTTATGTTAGTGCTCATCTTAACGTTACATGGGTGAGGATGAAAAGGGAGTCTGTTTTGCAAACATTAGCCAGTTAGCAAACAAGTTTGTTGCTGCTGCATGGTTTGCATGTAACGTTACATGGTAAACATGGATATGTCTAAATAGTTTATAGAATGATAACGTTAGTTTAATATTATTCCATTATTAGGTGGTCCAGCGTATTTTACGTCGATTCATTGTCACATAACATCACTGTGTCTAGACTGAGAGAATAATCAGATATTTGTTAAGGTAACCTTTAGTTTATCTACCTTCGAAAAACACTATATCACCAGATATGGTAGTATCTGTACTTGAAGAGACTATAGAGATCTACCCTCTTTTTGGGAGTGTCCTGAACACTGCTGCCTTTCCCAGAGAACTTAGGTTGGCATGTCCTCAGTTGACATGTCATTTTATGTGACTAAACCTGAATGTTCTGCAATTCTGCAATGACGTTTGTAGTAAACTGACGTGCAACGTGCTGTAACTTGTGTAAATGTGGTATTGGATATAAATATAACTGATATCAAAGTAAAATAAGTAGGCCAATTGTTTTGAGTTTTCGTGAAGTATTTGCAACAGTTTATGCATTATTGCAAACAATTTGATCTGATCATTCTTCCTTACTTGTTTTATAGAGCCAAGCCCACACTTGTCAGTCCTTCGCCTGCTGATTTCTCCTGTCCGAATGCTCTGTGCAACCATCTGGCATGTTGTTCAGAAGAGAGATGCTTTGAATTATGGGACCTTAGAAGAATTTATCACTGTAATTACTGATGCAGTCCCTGAGTTGTTAAATCACAGGCAGAGAGCCCAGCTCATCCTCGGACTGCGAGCAAAGGTAAGAAGTCCAGCAACAAGAGCCTTTTTACTTCCCAGTGTAACAATGGCACCACTTCCAGCTAAATATGTCACTTACTGAAATTTGCACAGACCTCAAACTGAACTTCCTACAACCATCAACAAGCTTTTTGCATCTTTCAACTGGAACTGGAAATTTGAACCTCTCTTGCTTATAGGTTAGAAGCTCTTTGATGGTGATGGGAAGCAGTTATTTTTGATTATCCAAAGGTTGTGCAAACAAATTTAGCAACTTTGCAGCAATTTACTGGAAACATTCCAGGGGTACGTATCCTTTCGACCATGACTGTATAAGGTCACCCACTGTAGATCATAACTGACTGCTCTCATTTCAGGTGGTTCTTGAGTTGTGCCGTTCAGAGAACTTGAGCAGTGAGAAAACCATCCAGCATCACCTAGACAGAATTAGAATCCCTGCGGCTGCTATGTCAGAGGTATTGGTTAGTTGGAGGACACGTGCCAAATTAGGCTGTTAAAATTAAAATGCAATTCATTTTCTGCCAGGGAATTTCATTAGGGGCTATCTGATTTTCGTCTTAAAAATCTTAGCTTTTGTCTGTGTTCTTTTTTTCTGTATATTCACATTTCATTATTTAGATATTTCACATGAGCACAAATGATTCCACTCAGCTTTAGCAGGATTTAACGATACACTATTAAAAATTTGTCAGGTTAATTGACCAAGTTTTGAAGTAGAGGTTAAATATGGTTGAATGGTTAAATAACTATCCACGGTCACTTGGGAATTTTTTACATGCTTGCAAAATTCCACCATCACTTCGCTAAAGGACAAAACCACAAGTAACAATCATATAAGCCTTCTGAAAACATGTTGTGGACATACTACCTTGTCACCCAACACAACTTGCTGGTCCTTTAGTTAGGAATCAAATATGTTGTTTTGGTGAGGATTTGTTTAAAAACTAATAACAAATATATATATGGAGCTTTGTAGAAAACATCACAGATGTGCATAGGATTACTTTAAAGGTTTTTGGGGACTGGCCCTCATTGTTCTCAATCTGTTGACAAATATATTTTGTTTTTCCTTTTTAGACCAGAGATAAAGATGTTGAAAAATCAGAGTCCAATTTCCTTGCCCTTGTTGATGTTCTACTGAATGACCCTATTGAAAGAGAGGCCTTCTTTCAGGTCAGTGGAGCTATATTTGATAAAAGATAAACAATAATCATGTACATCTTTCTAACTGAATATGAGCTCCTGTTAAGATTTGTGTACTATAGTACAGTGTGTGAACTGAATTGGCTGTTGTTGCTCAGGAGGTGTTTCCAGTGGAGTATGGGCCAGAGTATGACCTTGCCTTGGAGAGACTTATTTGGGTATTTGTGTCCAGGCTTGAAGAGGTTCTGCCTGTGCCCAGCATATATGAGGTATGAACCCCCTGTACAGTAGGTATTCGTAGATGCGTACACTACATGGCACACAAAGTTAAAAGGCTCACAGATGAGCTGCTTCCCCTGCCTGTTGCTTATTAAGTAGGTGCACAGTTAATATCCACTGTGATCCACATTCTGTTCCGTGCCATGATACTGGACTGCAGGGCCTGCTCACAATCTGGGGAAAGCAGTAAATGTCAAGTAAACAAATTCAGTTTGCCCATTTGGAGATCACCGGTCATGTTCTATGTGGTGGTGTGGGGATTTCCCTAAATTATTTAAACGATGCGGAAAGCATGGATGAACTCAAAGAATCCAGACATAAAAATGATTTAATCCTATTAACATGGAATTTTTACATGTTAACATGTCAGTAGCACACCTCCTGATCAGAGATCTTTTCTCAATACACTGGCAAAAACTCAATCATTAAGGGAACACACACACCATTAAAGTGTAGTGAGAGCACCAAAGCATCATTAAGCAACTGTGCTCACCTGGGTGGCAGGAAGTTAAGCCACTACAGCTGTTGCCATTGGTAGGCTTAAAGTAATGATAGCCTAACTTTCACTGGTTGTGTTTTTGTGAAAAATCATGGAATTGAAAACCATTTCACAATTATATCATCTTATATCCATAGATAGATATGTTAGCCCATAGGCTAGCCTATGTTTATTAGACAATGTATATTTGATCAGCCTGGTAGAGGATGAGGCCAATAAATTACTTGTTTTGTAGTTTAATTCACATTTTATCAAGTGAACATTGGCTTGACTTAAAGTGATGCATTTTTGTTTCAGGTAGCCTCCCTGCTAAGTGTCTCTTCTTCTGTCATGATGGAATGTTTTGAAACTCTCACACATCCTCAGGAATTATTGGAATCTCTCAACTATCACAAAAACCATGCATATCCAAATGTAAAAGGTAAAGAGAAATTCTCTCTCTTGTATACTGTACTCTTTTCCACTTGCTACCTTCACACTATTAGGAAAAATGAAGAGAGACATTGGCCTAGTTTAAAAATCCACCCTTTACAGACTCAGACATAGTTTTTTGTTTTTGCCAAGCTTGCAAAGGTCAATAGTCCTACTGTCCAATTCTGACATGCTAGGTCTAGGTGGCATCCTTTCTGACCCCTTTCCATAGTCTGTTGTTTGCGACATGAAACACTGAACTTGTGTCTCTTTGAAAAATGCCATAAAACAAATTTGGTAATTTGTGTTAGATAGACGATCTGTCACAGGTTTTTTTTTCTTCCTGTCATGCAAACCACTTAGGAGAACTCACAAATGTGAAGGTGTAATCAGCAATTCTGGTGGAAATCACATTTGTGTGGTGTTTGTATTTATATTTCTAAGCACTGTTAGTGTTCATACTCAGCTCATAGGAGCTGAGTATGGCCATCCTTACATTACTAACCGTCTTCTGGGAGGCGGGTTAACCTGTGTCCATCAGGTGCCTCTGTATACTACTTGACGAATCTACAACCAGAATCAGACCACTCATTCCGATTATGTATGCGTAAGCTCGTTTCTCATTGGTGTCCACTGATATTGGAAAGATAATTCCTCGGAATCGGCACGATGGCCATTCTGACTTGCTCGCGAAATTGAATATAGCGTCACAGGAAGTATGGGCGGGCCAAGGCTAATCAATACCACTAGCTTGGGTCAAATCAAAGTAGTTTCATCTGTATTCAGATCTGTATTTCTGAATTTACCGCTCCATTGCATTTTCCCAAGGTTAAGGTCTGCTTCTTCCCGACTACAGTGTTTACAAACCACATTGCTTCACTGACTGCACCTTTAACAGTATGAGTTGATTGCAAGAGTGGATCCTAATGTAATGTTGACAGACTGTAGTATTATTGTCATGTGAAAGTAATAGCACATTTCTTTTGTCCCCTCATCGATTCAGCCAACTTACCGGACATGCCATCTGTAGATGACGACTCTATCTTCTCCATTCTTTCACATCCGCCTTTGGTGAGGTCAATGCTGGACACCAGATCCAAGGCCGATGAAACTGAGTTGGAGTCAGAGGTCTGTGAAGAGGCATCCCTAGAATGTGAAGAAGTGAATTCTCTGGAGACTGAGGTCGATGCTGATGATGTTCAGACAGAGGCAGGAATATGCACCGACAGTGGTGCAGAGGAATTGTCCGAGTTAGTTGGCTGTCAGTTGCGTGGCACGTCTGTGGATGTTGAGCCTCACAAAGCTCGCCCTTGCAAGGAGGCTGACTTGGATTCAGCCGAGGAGATGCCAGAGACGGCAGATGATGTACGGGAAGAGTCGCTAAGCTCCACGGAGGCCACCGTTTCACAATTTGGAGGTTTTATCAAAGAGGACGGGACAGTGGAGTACGCGGACCGAGTGATGGTCAACTCCAGTCCTGAGGTCAGCGGGACAGACGGAGTTACGGAGGCCTGGAGCCCCATCACAGAGGCCAAGCCTGATGAGTTGGCCAGCAGGTCTGAGCACTGCTACAGCCGAACTGTGTCCGTACTTGGGGCCAGCGAGGACGCGCTGAGTGGCCTCTGTCTGCAACAGCGGCCCACCGTGAGGCTGGAGAGAATTGACATCAGTGGCAAACCTCTGCCACCACCGCCACCAAGACAGAGTGGCAGGGTGCGGAAGAAAAAAATTTTGATGCTCTGGAGGAAAAACCGAGGGCCAGAGATTGCCTGGCTTATTGAGTAAGTGGTGGTTGTTAGTGGCCATTCGTTTATTCTGTGAGAATTGTTTGGAAGGTAATATTTGACTTGTGTGTATGTTTGGTTTCCCCCAGGCCTCCAAAGACTGTACAGTCCGACAGGAAACCAAAAACAGACAAATCAGGTAATTCATTTTCAGAAAATGGAAAAAAAAAAAAAAAGATACTGATTATCCTTGTTCAGATATCCTTGTGCTGGTAATTGAATGAATTATAAGTATAATTGAAGTATTATAAAATACAGGTGTGTAAAAATAAGAAACCTTTAAGCGATCCAAATCCATTTTTCTTAAGGGTTGTATTGTGACAGCTATCCAAATCCATTTTTCTTAAGGGTTGTATTGTGTATGTAACTTAATTTAAGTTATTCATTTATGCGATTTGATTGAACTCTTTAACTTGTCAGCAGAAAATGATTTAGAATGATATAATACAGCCAGTTCTATTCAGCAACTCACTCACTCATGTAAAATTGGGAAACACTGTACAATGGTTGGTTTTATACATAGAGACATTGAATCGTATTGCTAAGATTGATTTGTTACAACTTTGATCATCAGCACCTTTTATTATGATGTAATTGAGATTTGACATTTATTCAAAGCCTTGAATACATGCCCTGAATACCTTTCTGTATGGTCCTGAAAGTGAAACCGTACAAAAGAAAAACTCCTTCCAGTTAATCAGGAGTTCCTTATAGTTTATCACATTAGTCACATTTACGTCTGTAAACACTGAATACATTTACTCTGTAAGATTAGACCTAGGATTAGCAATACATACAGACATACAGGCTATATAATTGGCCTCATCAGGATCAAGCTCTGGCTATTATGTGGACTTGTCAGATCACAAATCCTGTATTTCTAAAATACACAGCACCAAGACCTCAAAGCGCCAACTGAAGATGTTGAATTCACTTCCATTTGTAAAAGCACCTGTTTGCTTTATATTCTGTGCATACCTTGTATATCCTAACTTGTAGGAATGTTATAACACTTTGTCTTCAAGGTTCTAATAAGAAGTCTGCTGCTATGGTGTTTGCCTGCTCCAAGTGCTCCTTCCATGATGCCTCTGAGGCTAGTCTGCACCAACACCTCATGAAGAACCACCCGGACGAGTTCAGCAGACTCCTGTCAGCAGGCATTCGCCAGACTGTCGGGACTAAGGCGCTCAAGGACCAGACCACTGATGCCTCAGTACGCCAGAAACCTCTTCGCAGAAGGGGCCCAGTACCAAAGACATGCCCACTGTGTGCCAAGACCTTCACCCGAGGCACGGACATGAGGAGGCATCTGAAGAGCCACTCAGGAGAGCGTCTGCATTGCTGCCTGGGTTGCGGCAGGTGCTTCCTGCATGTCCACCACCTGAAGAGACACACCGCAGCATGCAAGGATGTTACCGGCCCTAACCCGGACCAGGCAGACAGGGCCAAGCCCGTCAGTTCAAATGGAGAAGTTGAGAAAGATGATCCAGTGGTCTGCAAAGATGACCAAGAATCCGAAACGCCCACTAACCCCACAGTACAGGTGAACAGTGAGACTCCAGACCCAAAGGTTTGTCTGATATGCGGTGTGGTTTTGACACGTGCCTCTGACATGGAGAGGCACATGAGGTCCCACTCGGTGGAAAAGCCGTACGAGTGCACGCACTGCTCCAAAATGTACAAGTATCCGTACAATCTGAAGAAACACATCGACCTGTGTCACAGTGAATTGGATACACCTGGCATTGAAAACGAAGATGCTCAGTCCTCTGACGGTAGGCCGAGCACTTTACCAGGTGACATGCGGTCAAAAGTATGTCCGACCTGCGGTAAAGCGTTCACCCGAGCCGCCGACATGCGACGACATCAGAGATGTCACGCGGCCCACCGCTTCGAGTGCTCGAAGTGCGGCGAGGGCTTCCGCTATCCTCTCGACCTCAAGCGGCATGAGCAAAGCTGTGCCGAGCCCAGTGGCCAGCCCCAGAAACTCGTCCCCGCCAAGAGCCCGTTGATCTGCAGCACGTGTGGCAAGACTTTCTCCTTCCTCACGCACTTCAAGTGGCACATGAGGGCCCACCGGCAGTCGGGCAAGCCGGCCAAGCGATGGCACAAGTGCGCTAAGTGCGAGGAGGTCTTCCGGACGCTGTATGACCTGGGCAAGCACCAGCGCTGCCACTGGGGGGACGACCCGCTGCGCTGCACCCAGTGCGGCCGCCGCTTCTCCAACTCGGGCCAGCTGGCCAGCCACAAGCAGATTCACTCGCTGGTGTGCACCATGAAGTGCACCATGTGTGAGGAGACCTTTACCGAGCTGGCAGGCTTCCGCTGGCACTACCTGAAGGCGCACGGCGTGCAAGGCGCCTACCCGTGCTCTCACTGCGAGAAGAGCTTCACCGAGCTGTGCCCGCTGGTGCGCCACGTGCGGACACACACGGGCGAGCGGCCTTTCCCGTGCCCGCAGTGCCCCCGGAGCTTCTCGTCACCCACTAAGCTGTGGCTGCACCGACGGGTGCACGGGGAGCAGGCGGGACGAGGTCAGGGGCAGGAGCTAGAGCGCGAGCGGCGGCACCTGTGCCACGAGTGCGGCAAGCGCTTCTACACGCTGGTGGAGCTGACGCGGCACGAGGTGGTGCACCGCGAGGAGCGGCCGCATATGTGCTCGCACTGCGGCAAGGCCTTCAAGCGTCTGCGCAGCCTCACGGCGCACATGGAGAGCCACCTGGAGAAGGACGCGCGTGTGGGCTACCCCTGCACCTACTGCGGCAAGAGCTTCATGAAACCCGGTGCGCTGGTGCGCCACAACCGCATCCACACGGGCGAGCGGCCGCACCGCTGCAGCGAGTGCAACAAGAGCTTTCTGACGCACTCAGAGGTGCTAAAGCACATGCGCTTCCACACGGGCGAGAGGCCCTTCAAGTGCGAGGTGTGTGGGAAAGGGTTCACGCAGTCGTGCTACCTGACTGTGCACATGCGTTCGCACACGGGGGAGAGGCCGTATGCCTGCAAGGTGTGCGACAAACGCTTCTCGGACAGCGCCCATCGCAATCGGCACACACTGATACACACCGGCGAGAAGCCCCATGTCTGTGAACGCTGCGGCAAGGCCTTTAACCGAAAGCATCTTTTGAATGTTCACCTAAAAACTTGCGTATGATTGACAAACAGTAAGCATATTGCAGTCCACCACAAGATCTGGAATACACACACGCAATACGCAGCAGTCTGATATAGTCTCAGATAACCTGCATCAGACACTCTGTCCTCGTGGCCATTTTATGAGTGAAATCAGATAGGAATATATCTAATATGTAAATATATAAAATATGTTGAAATGGTTACGTCCATAGGATATATTTTTTTTCTTATAGGAAACTGGAAAGATTCACACTGTAGTTTGATTTTGCATGTTATATGTTGTGAAATGCATTGGTCTTTTTTTGTTTGTTTTGTAATAAATGGATACTTGCATCACAATCCTCTTCCTTTGAGAGTTGTATTTACCAATGCAGTTGCAAATTACAAATTTGGTTTATATTCCAGGGTCACTACTGACTGTCAGACTCAGAACAAAGAACAGAATCTCACATCTCTGATGTAATCTGAATTTTTATTTATATGCACTCTTATGTTTTATAATTGTGTTTTTGATAGTTCAATTTTTAACACATTGAGCCCCTTTCACAGGTTGTCTAAAATGAAATAAAGTGGTTGACACCAAAATCTTGATGATTGCTCCTGTCTCGGCTATTTGGGAAATATAGAATCGCCTCTGCCTGCTTTTAAAATGGCTAGCAATGGGCATGTGTTGTTTCTATCCTTAAAACACTGGTTTTAAAAAAAGTGCTACTGTGAAGTGCTAAGTGATTAGTGGCGCTTGCTGATGTTCCAACCCAAGTATCGTAGAAAAATACAGTTTCTGTCATGTTTTATTTGCCATTTTGTAAGTCCCATAGGGATCTATTTGCTCCTTCATATAAACAAAGTGCCAAATAAAACATGACGGAAGCTTTATTTCGCTACGATACATGTTTTGGAACATCATTGAGCACCACTAACCACTTGGTGAGTAGCACTTTTTTAAAACCAGTGTTTTAAGTATAGAAACAACACATGCCCATTGCTAGCCATTTTGAAGGCAGGCAGAGGTGATTCTACATTTCCCAAATAGCCGAGACAGAAGCAATCGTCAAAATTTCGATGTCAACTACTTTATTGCATTTTAGAAATCCTGTGAAAGGGGCTTAATGTGTTAAAAACCGAACTATCCCTTTAATATAACTCTGATTTAAAACATTATTCAATCAAAAAAGATGACCCTTTGCACATGACTGATGCACAATGGCATAGACGTCTCCTGGAGACAAATACAAAAATCCCCTCATTTAATTTGCAGTTGAAACAATGTGTAGTTTTTTAGTGTGTGGAATTTTAAGTCTTTAAGGCCAAACTAAGAGTAGGCTCCTCAGACAAACACTCCTTCCTTCAGATGGGACACAGCAAAACCTCTACAGCTTCATATCCTTACTTTACCTCTGCAAAAATTCCCATCAGAAATGGTGACTAAACAGTCACAGGGTCTCTAAAAATCTCACAACATATGGTACAGGCAAGAATGAACCCATGAAGTTTCCAGATATGCTTAGAGCTGTCGTGTATAAGTTGACACACTGTCAAGCTCATTTTAGGATCAGTATTCTCGCCCTGCTGCTTCACGCTATCGCTGAAAGATTACTGCACTGTTTGCTGAGCTGAGGAGACCTTTGAACATCTCGGTTCATCTAGGGACATCTAGGTAAAGTTCAATGTGAAATAATCCATAGCCCTGTTTTTCAAGGTCACAAAGTCACAATGCCTCATGCAAGTTATTGCTTTACTATTTACTATGGGGTATCAATTTTTTTGGTTCCTTTTTCCTACTGATGGTACGTGGTACTATGGCTTGATTTACACCAAACTTCTCCTTTAAATCAAATATAACTTTGAAATCAGTGACTACACGTCACACACTCCACCTCTGCACTGCCCAGCACTGCACTGCCTTATTTTACTCCCACAGCATTGCGGTCTGACTTTGCACAGGAATACAATCACATTTTGCTAGCTCTCAACAAGCTTTTCAAAGCAACTTGTTTTGAATTAACAACTCAATTTCTGGAGCATGAATTGGTGTAGTAATTGGTGTAGTGTAGAATTTAGAGAGATTTTCAAAGTAATTTCCTTTAAGTGAAACAAAAAATCCAGTTTCTTTCAAACGGTCATGGAAACCCCAGGTGTAGTGGACATTTCAGACTTGCACTGTTGAAATAAGGAAATAATTTTTCTGTGAACACATCAGTGAAGCTGTACAGTGTATTGTCTGCTGAAGGATCTACAAATGACACTTTACCGCCCTCGTAATCCAGCAAAACCCTAATGACTGTTGGCCTTTCAGCTAGCTTGAGCTCCGTCCGAGCCTTGACACCAGCCCGATACTTCCCACTGATGTAGCGAATGCTCCACAATCCACTGTCTGGCTGCATCTTCAAGAGCTGCTTCCTATTGATAGACTCTCTAACAACTCCAAGAGTCCAGCTGTCATTTTCTCCAACCTCAACATCCCAGCTGTGACAACCATCTGAAAAGCCCTTTGATCCCAGTACGCCAATTTGAAATCGCTCTGGGTTATCAGGTACCATTTGTTTCTCCTCTGTGTATGTAAGTGACGTGAGATTGTCCGAGATGACAAGCTTGATGGAGGCAGTGTTTGGGTCCAGAGTCATTAAACCTAACAGAGGAGTAAGAAGACAAAACAAGCATACAGAACACATTTCAGTAATTTAATAGTATTAAACCAGGTGTTCTCTAGAAAGCAATGTACTGTGTAACGAATCACACCCCTAGCACTCTGAGTCATGAATTGTGATAATTAAACATGTCCAAGGCAAGCACTCACAGGCTGGACGAATTGATTGCAACCACAGCTCATCATTCAGAGGACAGGTGTGTTTGGCCATGTTGATCAGGGCACCTGACAAATCCTCTGTGTCTGGTGTGAAGCATTTGAGTCTGTAAGACAGTTCATGCACACGTCAGCCTGTATCACCTTCAGGCACTAAAAGTAAGTTGAAAACAAAACATTATATACCTTTGGGGATTTGAATAGTAGATCTGAAAGTAAAAAAAACACAAGTATTAGCTTATGGAATGTGTTCTTTTGACAGAGCAGCCATCTCTTGGTATGGTGTCTAATGTCTAACACCAGACCTAACATCAATACAAGATTTTTAGTCAGCCAACCAAGTAATCCTACCTGTAAAAACACAATGTCATTCAATTCCATTTGTGATTTCACTGTGTCAATTGTTTCTGACAAAGAAGTAATCTGTCCATGCACTCGATCAATTCTGCTTTCAATGTCCATATATTTGTGTTTCTTTTCCTCTCTCAGGGCCATAAGCCTGGCTTCCTCTTCTTCCCGAAGTAACTGGTGTCGCTTTTCAAATTCCTGAATAATATGACGCTCTGCTGACTGCACCTGGCTCTGAAATCATAATTCAAGGTGACACACAGAGTGAGATAGATACATTATATAGGATAGCACTTCTGTTCATCATTCAGTGCCATGAACACATCCAGTTGTGATTCAGTAGGTAATTAAGTATGCATAATGATGAATTTAATACAAGGTTACGAGGTTACCACATGGTTTTGTGTTTTTAGATTTGGTTTAATATATGGTAGGCCTAGCTGCAATGTATTTTCAGGAAGCTATTTAATATAGGCCTGAAATACATACTGTTATCTGAAAACATACCTGTACATGACAAACATACCTGTATATGACTGGCGATATTTTCAAGACTAGTTTTTCTTTGCTTCAGAATATTTAGGCTTTGATGAAAATCTGATATTTCATTATTTATTTCCGTCTGCGTATAAAAAAGAAAATACATCCATGAATAATATACGCCTGATGTGCATTAATCACAAAAAAATTTGACGCAGTGTTAAATTTGTTTATATGTAAAGTTTAGTTAGTTTACTGGTAACATGCACTATTTCCACAATTATTTTAGAGAGTTCCGGAGAGAACGCCTCACCTTTAAGTCACTCGCAGCTTCCTCAATGGGGGAACACGCATGATTTTTGTGTTTTTTTGATGTGTAGCAGATAACACAAATAGGCTGCTTGTCTTCGAAACAGAATAATTTCAAATTTTCCTCGTGTAAGGGGCATAACTGTTCTAATGATAGTTGAGAAGCTCTCACGTTATTTTTTTTGGCAGACTCACAGATGTTCTTGAAGGCCAGACTTAAAGTTGGCTCCTCGGACGAACACTCCTTCCTGCAGATAGGACACAGCAAAACCTCTAAATCCTTCCAGTACTTCTGCAAGCATTGCTGACAGAAACTGTGGCTACACTTCAGAGTCACAGGGTCCGTAAAAACATTCAAGCATATTGTACAGGTGAGATTAGCCTCGGACACGATATGTTGGTCAGCCATGGAGAAAGTTTCTTGGTGCTTAGCTTGGCTTTAGCTGTAAACAAGAGCTCAGTCAGTTTAAGTTTCGTTTCTAAACAGCTCAATCGGTTACAAGCAGAGCGGTAGAGGCTCTAGTTACAAGATAACTGTCCCTACCCATTTTGGTATGACGATCATATGACTTCTTCTTCTTCTTTGAGTTTTATTGGCGGTTGGCATCCAACATGGTGTATTACCGCCACCAACTGTTATGGGTGTGGAGCATCAATGGGGAGTTGAACTGTTTCTTTACTATGTAATGTATGTGTGTGGGGTTGAGGAAGAAAGGAAAAATAATAAAAATAAATAAAATAAAAATAAATAAATAAATTACATTAGATTCGCTCAAATAATCTAGTCGACTTTAAGAGAGACATGATATGTTTCCATGCTGATGGTTTAACTGTAGAAAAAGAAAGTAAATCCTCTATTGTTAGTGTTGTGTATCCTAATGCTTTGACCCTTTCTAGCAGGATTTCCCTTTCATTATTGTAAGCTTGACATTGTAGTAATACATGTTAAACTGTTTCTACTTGATTACATGATGTACACTGACCTGTATTATGTTTTCCTACTATATTGAGACCATGATTAAGGCTGGTGTGTCCTATTCTTAACCTTGTAATTATTGTTTTCCCCCTTCTGCTCCAGTTACCCTGTCTTTTTGAAGGGACTATTCAATTCAATTCAATTTTATTTATATAGCGCATTTTTACAACAGGCATGTCACAAAGCGCTTAACACAAGAGGACCAATGAGCAACAGTGGCAAGGAAAAACTCCCTAGCAGCGTTTTTTGTTTTTACTTGTTATGGTAGAGGAAGAAACCTTGGGCAGTTCCGACGGCTCAAGGGGCTAACCCAACTGCCTAGGGCAGGTTTTCAGTCTCTCAGATGGTGAGTACTATTATTCCATTAGATACACATTACAAGAACATTTTGGTAAATAAAGTAAAGTAATATAGGAGTCCCATTAGAATCCCAGGATAATAGTCCCATGTCATTAGGCGCAGTCAATCCAGGGGCCAGCTAGAGGCTGTATCAATCATGTCAGGGTCATCTGTGAAGCTGAAGGCAGACCACCCAGGAAGCCAGAGATGCAGGATCAGGCAGTGGAAGGCAGGGGTGACCCTCAGCAGGGAGGCAGTGGCATGGACAGTGAAGTGGGTTGAGGACCATTCATGAGTGCCGCCGGATCACATTGGAAGAAGGTCCCAGGAGAACCCAGGAGGTGCAGGCGCAGGCAGTGGAAGGCAGTGATGACTCACGACTATCTGCTGAATCTTATGAAGAAACCTCCCCTTTGTGTTTGTATGCCATTGTTTTTGCCATAATTTATTGACTTTGGTTTTAATTTTGGTTTTAACTTCATTTCTACTTAATGGCACACCTAAATTGCCCAAATTCAATTTAAGGGCTTTTTTGGCCAGAGAATCCACTACTTCATTGCCATGTACTTCTGCATGTGCTGGAACCCAAATAAAACATACAGCTATATCCCTATGACTCAAATGGTATAAACTCTGAAATATTTCATATATTAAATCAAGCCTGCAAGAAGACTGGAAATTTAAAATACTGATCAAAGCTGCCATGGAATCTGAACAGATAATAAACCTATTTGGCTTAGAGTCTTCTATCCAAGTCAGAGCAAATAAAATAGCTAACAGCTCCACAGTATAAACTGCCAAATTATCTGATGTTCTCCATTTTAATGAAGTTTCAAACTCTGGGATGTATACTGCTGCTCCTGTCTTTCCTGTATCTGGGTCCTTTGAACCATCAGTATATATTTGAACCATACCATTATACTTAATGCTTAAATACTGTTGCACCATATTATTCATCCCACCGTACTCATTACTGTGTTTAGATAATTTAGCAATTTCAAAATCTACCTTAGGCATGGAGAAGATCATATGACGATCATATGACTTCGGTTACGAGAAAGAGATTAAAAACCCACCCACAAAGGAGGCTGATCGGCTAATTAAACCAATAGGATATCCTGTCTAGCACGCACACTTGCACAGAGACGCGCAGATCACGTTCCAGCGTATAATATAGCCTATAATATAGTTAATAATAAACTTGAATATTGTACTCGGTTACTTGACCTCATTATTGGCTTTCAGATTAAATGTATGATGAATATAGAGCCTAAAACAAGGGGCAACTGGTGTACTTGTATTCATTCTCCTAACAAAGATTTGCTTAGAGAAATTTTTCTCACGTCTGTGAGACCCTGAGCCACCTGTTCCCATCCTCCTTACCTGCACTAATTGATAAAACTTCTGGCTAACTCATTTGGAGATGCACTGGGGCAGTCCAGTCAACGAGGTCAAATTTGTCTGAAGACACACTGCTTTGCACCCCTCCCAGAATGCCCCTGCAGAGAGGGTTGTCAAGGTAGTGAGGTTGGGAATGAACAGCTGGGAGTCCCACTCATTGTCAGTTTTTTTACGACGGTTTAAATAGGGTACCCCCATCAGAGAACTGCGTCTTCTTCTTCTACGATTTCTCAACATCAGTTGGATCAAATTGAAGACAAACATTACTTATTTTTGTTGCCTGTTTGTGGTAAGTACTGAATATTTGGGTTTACGATGCATTTCTGATGTATTGTGTGGTGTTATGTTGTTGACACCAATGCAGGCAACAGTATGTAAATGTACAAATAATCTGTTTTGTTTTTTCATGTTTGACCATATGCACATGTATCAGAGCCTTTTTAGCTGTTAAGGTGATTATCTATGTTGGAGATATGACCAGTTTCACAATATTACAAAGAGAAATAACACAACATAGTGGTAGAGGTAAGCTAATCTTCAGTATCTTGAATGGCATGTCTTTATCTAAAAATGGAACCTGTAGATTTATTGTCCAAAAAATTTGAAATAAATTACCAAAGTTTCTTGCTGTTAGAAGATTAGCAAAGTAATGGTAGTGTCTAATGGTAGTGTCTACCATTATGTATAATCATCATACATTTTTGCTTTAAAGGTAGTCTATATACCTTTACAGAGCACTCTCTGGCCAATGCACTGCGGCGAGAGAACCTGAGGCTTGACCGCACGCTGCGCTGCCTGCATCTCCAGTACCAGAGGGAACTGGCAGGCTTCCGGAATGTTCAGATGGAGGTGCAGAGGACGCTTGAGCGTCTCGATGGTGCCAGCGCTGTAGCTGCCCCAAGACTTCCTGTGGTCCCTGGCAGCACCCCCACAAGGTGTCCCTCCCTGCACCCCCAGACACCTTTGCAGTCCTGCTGCCCCAACCACATAGTGTGCTCCACCTGTAACCTCCGGCTGCGCCTGGCTGACTCTGTCACCCGTCGCTTCACTCCAAGCCTGTGGACCATGTATAGCCACCCCCACAATGGTCCCTTTCACAATGGCCGCTACAACATGCCCAGTTTCGTCAAACGGCGCAACCTCTCATCGTCTGATAATTCCCTGCGCTACCTTCCCTTCATGTAAGTCATTTGGACTCCCCAGTGCTCTAGTTTAAACTCAGTGCTCAGTGCGTATGCCACAGACAGTCAGGGATTTGGGTGTTGTGGTGCAGAGACTAAGGGCCAGGTAACCCCCACTTCCACTGCCACTACCCAGCTGGAGGTATAAGGATCTGTAAAGTAAATAGTATTTCTAGAACTCTCAGTGTTGTACATTTTTATGGCCTAAATGTGAAATTTTATTCCAAAGTTTTAATACGTACTACTTAATGGCCATCTGCTCAATGAAACCGTCATCTTCATGTGTTAACTAGGGCTCCCTTTTTATTTATATACAATGAAAAACATGTTTGCTTCAGAGTTTTAGAGTACTCATTACATTATGTTCTTTGCGACACATAGACAGATGGACTTGTGGTCTTCATTATCCATGATCATTTACACTGTGAAAACATTAGTGCAAGAACAGTGCATTATGTAAAATTCATGTCCAAATCTCCAAGAGAATTCCCTGCTAACCTTTCAGCTATGTTTTTGTTCCAGATAATTAGCATTTTACAGCCATTATTTGTACAGACATTCCTCAGCTCTTAGAAGCCAAGCTCCTCGAGGCCTTTTCACACAGAGATAATGGGAGCTCTGCCTAACCTAGCATTTGTCAGCACACTAAAGGGGGATGTTTATTTCATACTGAAGTAGAACAAATATATTGTTTCAGTATCTGTATACAGCAGGGGGGCACTGTGTGTGCTGTAAAGTAATTTTAGCGTTATGTATCCTACTGTTTAGCATTATTTATCCTACCGTTATTCAAACCAACACTGTTATGGCATTTCACCACAGACAATGAATATTGCTAGTGTTTGAACAGTAAGTCATCTAGGTGACAGTATTGTTTATTCATGTTCTTTCTAATCAAGCAAGGTTTGGGCAGTCAGCAAATCATATGAGCCATTCCTAATACTGTACATTCATCTGCAACCATTACACTGCATCCATGCAGCACTAGCCTCTTGGCTCTGGTGGGAGAATGACATTTGAGGTGAAACAAAGGCTACAAAATCTTTTAAACTGTGGTCATTTTATTTTCTGTACACAAATGCATGTCAGTCAACAACTGCACTGTAGCACGATAACATTCTTTTTCCCTGTTAATAAACTCAGCCACAACCCCCAATATTTACATGTAGTACATCATATATTTATGTATATATTTTTGTACAATGTACATTTTAAATAATTGTAGCAAATGTATCCCATAGTTCTACACACCTGGAGAAAACATGCATGCTTCTTTTCTAACAGAGATATCAAAGGATGCTGGTCAAAGCAAATCAGTGATTGAGTTAGTTTGCATTTATTAAGCAGGTTTCGGTGTAATAGCCCAGGCATACAGAGTGAAAAAAAAAGCCATGACACAAAAAGCTATCTCTTCTATACCAGTAAGACTGAGCGAGTGTCTTTCCAGGCATGACAAAACTAATTCCGTCAGCGACACAGCCATTTTGTGATTGTACTTGTGAATGTACATTATGGAAATACCAACAATGAAACAATGAAGCAGACCCTTGAATGAAGGCAATCCATTTTGATGTCAACCCATGGCAGTTCATTATCTCTTTATTTCAATGTTTACCATATACTCTATTCTTTACATATAGGCTGAACTCAAAAAGACATTGTTTCCACCTCTTTGTAACTTTTCTGGGTCTTTGTCTGTGACCTTGTTTCTGCATCACACATATATATCTTTCTTTGCTCTCTGAGGCATTAAAAATAAAGGTGAATATTGTAAGAAAATAAATCCATATTGAAAATGCTAATAAAATAAAGTCCTTTCACAGTTTTCTATCTTGGTAACATCTTAAGAATGTTGTTAACTAGTGGTTACGGTGGCCGACAGGTGCAAACGACGTGCAACTTATGAAAACACTTGCAAATCAACAAAACACATGCAAATAGACAAAACACAAACGACTTAGGAAAACATCTTCATCTTAATTTGAAAACACGTGAACATCATTTAGAAAACGCGCTGCATTTCATAAACGCGCTCCGAAACTCAAACCACATGCAGATCAGAAAACACACCCCAAACTCAAAACACATGGAGATTAGAAAACACACCTCGAAACTCTGAACAAAACGGAAGTTTCCAGTGGGACACTTAAAAGTGGAACACCTCTGAACAGATGGTGAAAAAGAACAATAAGGATGTATATGTGACAGAGACAGCTAGCGGTAGTGATCTGAAATGTAAGTATTTGGGTTTATTTCAACATTTTAATGGCATTCTAATTGTGATCACACCTCATGAAGCTGGCCTGTGTTCATCACTTTTAAGTGTCCCACTGGAAACTTCCGTTTTGTTCGGAGTTTCGGTGTGTGTTTTCTGATCTGCATGTGTTTTGAGTTTCGGAGCGCGTTTCTGAGCGTTTTCTAAATGATGTTCACGTGTTTTCAAATTAAGATGAAGATGTTTTCCTAAGTCGTTTGTGTTTTGTCTATTTGCATGTGTTATGTTGATTTGCATGTGTTTTCATAAGTTGCACGTCGTTTGCACCTGTCGGCCACCGTAAGTGGTTGACGTTTGCCTGCCACAAAACAAACGCAACGCACAAACCTGGCCGATGCAATACCACTCCACAAACATATTCTATTCTTTATAGTTCAATGTTATATATGAACTAAATAAATCTCTGATTCAAATGAGTCTTTACAGAAACATATTAAAATTGTTACATTTAGGATTGCACTTGATAAGACAACAATAGGAAATGTGCTGTGAAGAATCAACAGTGTTATCGTACAGGTATCTACATGTAAATCCACTGGGACAGGGTGGCGTGTAAAGATAAAACCACAACAGATTGGGTCTTTTATGAAGTACTTATGATTTTGTATTTTTTCTTCTGACACAACCCCATGCTGGCAATGCTACATGTAAAGGGACAGTTCACCTCAAAGTGAACAACCTCTCATCAATTCACCTTTGTGCTGGTTAAAAAAAAACACTCCAGCATGTTTTCCCTCTTTCCTAATGGTTGCTTTTGCTTTCTGGCCTTTGCAAATCCACAGCTCCGTTCTTTGTCATTGCTACTGACTGTAAAAATAATAAAACATTCCCTTTGGAGTGAACTACGTTAAAACACACAAACAGACAACAAAAATAGGAAAGAAACAAACAAAAAATTAAAGGAAGCCTGACATGCAACTGTAGGGACGGAACTGCACGATTGTAACGACATTGAAAAGGTTTATTTGGTGGCACCAAATACATTGGAAGCAGCAGGCTAAAAGGTGGGGGTCCAAGTGCTTGCAAGTAGGCTGTTGAATGCATGGCTACTTGTCCAAATCAATGTCCTGCCTCAATGAACTGAGCTCCATCAACTCTAAGAGTCCTACACCGGGTTCACAGTTTTCAGTGTAGAGAGTGTTTGTAATGACAGAGCAATTTGCTTGATAGCGCGAATGCACTGCAGAGGTCCCATGCAAGTTATTGATATCATTGACCCATTTCCAACTAGGCTAACATTAAAGAACGGCTGAACACATGTGTCTGGATCCAGTGATGCTCGGCAAGAACTTAAATGAATGATACGTATTGCAAGACCGCTTGTGAATTATGAAGAAATCAGATCAGTTTGTGGACAATTACTATTTGGGTAAAAAATGAAATGCCTGTCACCACCGTGCCTTCTGTGGGTGTTACAAAATACGTTAGGTACGAAATACTTATATATTTTAAATACCTTGACTTTAATAAAACTGGCTGAATGATAACTTATGTATGTTAACGTAGATCCAGTGACTGTGTTTTTTTTATTATTTTGTTGTAGATACTGTAGCTTGCCTGTCATGCTGCAAGTGTCTAATAACGCGATTGAAAACGGCAATAAAGAATCATATTTCATCTAGAATTAGTCCACTATAATCTTGAATCATTTGGACCAAAGCTACATGTAATATTCAGAACGTGTAACGCCACAATGCGTAAATTGCTAATGATATAAAACTAACTGTAACTCGTACAAAGCCCTACAACAGTGCTTTAGGAGTCGAGAACTCTCTCTTTCTCTCTCTGGCAAGGTACTCTGCTTCCATGTAGGGCTTCCGTGGAACAGACATGTGTCACCACAGCGTTGTGGGGATGTTGTTGGAATGTTATGTTACACAGTGGTAGCCCTTTCGGTGGGGGCTCCTAAGGGGTTATTTGGAGTGGTTTTGCAAAGTTGGGTCATTCAGTGAATGCGTTAAACGCTGCTACCATGGACGGAGGAGAGGGGGGCGTTGGGAGCCTCACACCACTGAGCCCTTGGAGGAGGAGAGGTGGATGGAGTGGATGCGCGTGGCCAGGGTCTTCTCCAGCTCGTGGAGCACGTCGTATGCGGGGCCTGAGCCCGGGCTGTCGGCAGGAACCTCATACAGGAGCTGCTTGTAGCCCTCCAGCTCGATCAGGAGCACCATGTTCTTCAGGAAGTAGCCCTCGATGAAAGCTGCTAACTCGCTCGCCCCCAGGAACTACAAACAGGAAATGTTGTTTTATTTTCTGTTGATTTCACTTTTATAAAACGTCTTTCTTCTCTAGCTTTTGTCACTTAAACAATGAAACACAATCACACATACAGTATACATGCATCAGGCAAAATGGTTAGGATTGCTTTGCACTAAGACCATGCATTCCTGTAAACTGTCTCAAACCATAAAACTTAGTGATTCTTCTATCTCACTATATAATTCATCTGTTCATCTGTGTGTGTTTTTGCCGACTGACCTTGGCGTGTTTGTATATGTCCACACATGTCTCTATGGTTATGTTCTTGGAACAGATGATCTCACAGTGACGTTGAAGGGCATCGAGTTGGAAGAACTTGGCTGCAGACAGGAGCTTGTAAGGCACAAACAAACAAAAAACTGTTACATGTGCAGACATTGCTTACAGACCTGTACAAACCTGGCACTGTTCTTCTAGAAGGAGACTGGACAATGACACTGGGACATATGAAAAATTCAAGATTGACTGACCGTAATAAATAATAGACAATTAAATGTACAATTAATTACTACTTATAAATATAAACATCATTGAGAGCACATATACAGAAAGCCGACAGACAAGCCTACCTAGCCTACATTTTACCTAGGGAGCTCAAAACTACGGTCAAATGAACCCAGAAACAGCATACAATATGCCTTTAAAAACAAACTGCAGGACTACCAGGACAACAACCAGGAGTCTCCTGAAGGTGGCCCCATGTGGAGCGCCACTGCCATGCCAGCCGTCATCCATCGGCTGGGGGCTTACCTCCATGACCTCTGTGTTCCTGATGTGCAGAGACTCAGTTCCACCACAATACAGGTACTGCATCACCAGCTGAAAAAAACAACAACAACAGTAGATCTTACACAACCTTTAGCCATGTCTCAGACACTGCAAGTAAATCTTCTCTTGATAATTAGTCTCTAGCCTGTCGTGTTGCTAGTGCAAGTGAGGTCTGATATTGGGATTAATAGGGGGAAAATTATGCAACTTAATAGGAGCAGTAAAGTTGTCCCTTTTTTTACTTTCTTTATGTCTAATGATGGAAAAGCTAGCTGATGAATTTTAAGCTCAAAGAGGTAAAATGCAGCAGATCAATAGTAGTTCAACTGCTCACGTGTGGAAATAATATAAAAGCCAGTTATTGATTTATATATATATATCTATGTGTGTGTGTGTGTGTGTGTGTGTATCTGTGTACGACATTACACAGCATTGTAAGTCTATCATGTGCATATAACATTACTCTCAGTCTGCAGCTGTAGGAGTTGTGCCCCTCTTCTTCGGAAAGCCTTGTACGGCCTCATCTCTAGTATCCAAGTGAGCCTATAAGGCACTGGTGAACAACAGCCCTCTACGCAGATAAAAACACAGCTGACATACACACACGTACCTGAAAAATATTGTACTTGACATGACTGATTTCAATGCAAGTGTTCTCTGAAGCGGGTCGGTTGGCAAGTAGAGACTTAAATCTGAAAGAATAGAAGGAAAGATGAAGGGATGGGTGTAGACAGAGAGAGAGAAAGAAATTAGTATTAATATGATTCAAAAGTGAACTGGAATGTAAACTATGTATAAATTGTTCTTAATTGTACAGTGAGGCGAAGGCTTACCTGGTTGAAGCAGTAAACAGTAGCACTTTGTGGGCATAAAATGGCTTCCCCTCCACAAGGAAAGTCACATCTGACATCTCTTTGTTATTGAGAAAGTGAGGATCTAGACGATAAAGAAAACAGACATGAGCAGTGTGGAGCAGTACACCTAATACATATCTGTCTCCCAAGAGACTGCAATGATATCTAATGCATCTAGATGGCACTGTTGCATTGTGGTACTTTTTAGCCAAAGACTATTAGAGAGGATCTGCAAGAACCTGTGTAAAGAACACTTGATAGGATTTAAAGGGTCTTGCATCATCATTTAAGCAATCTCAAAATGCACCTCGACTTGAACAGACGGATTAAGAGCAGAAGTATTTTCCAAAGCTGTGGGCTCACTGACCGAGGCGTGATGTCTGCTTCCTCTTGATCTCCGTGAGTTTGGGGATGGGGAAGGGCCCATAGCACTGGGTGAAGATCACCGACAGCTGCTGGCTGATCACCTCATTCTGCTGATAACACAAACACACATACACACACACACACACACACACACTTAGAATCAGGTATCATGTATGTAAGACAGTTCAGTGGGGCCTAACTGAAATATAAAGTCATAACCTGCATATAGTTATGAGAATAATAATGTGTATATTCTGATTCCAATACTTTCATATTGTATGTCTCAGACACATAACATCAGATATACATATCAGCCAGACAGCGTCCAGTCGTTCAGACAACAAACCGTTTGTGAGCGCTCTCCTATCTTGAGCTCTTGTTTCAATGAAGTAGGTCTAAACCCATGGCGACCATGTTTATGCACCGCTTGTGGCCCGTGTGGGGCTCTTTCCCTCTCAGTAATTATCTGGTCTACTTGGCTGGAGAGTTTATAAATAGTTGGAGCTTATATGTTGTAAGAATCTCTATTCTCTGAAGACAAACACAACTAGGAGACGTGTTTTAGACATTCTAGAACAGGCCATTCAGTTTGTTGTTCAACTAGTTGTTCTGACAAATGATATTCACCTTGAGTAAAATTGGAGGCTATTATGGATGATTTAAAACAATAACAACAAAACAAAACTGTGTTCACTGGAGCAACACAGATATGGAGGTATATTTTTTATTTTCTTTTATGTGCCAACATGGACTAACATTTGGACGTATGCCATGTCTTCATCAGTCTACCAGTAGTCATAGTCTACACTAGACTCTGATGAAGAAGTCGAAACGTTGAAACTTTAGACCATGTTGGCACCAAAATGAAATAAAAAATATAACTCCATATCTGTGTTGCTCCGGTCAACATCTCTTCTACTTTGAACCAGTCCTGCCCCGTCGATGCACCAGATAAAATTGTAGGAGCGCCGAGGAAACTGCTCTTTTGTACGTGAAAGCAAAACTGTGCTTTGTAAAACCTATGAAAAGCTAGAAGGGGTGAACCAAGACCACAACAAAAGAGTGAACCGAAGGTGGACAGCACTGCAACCTTGCTGGCGCGGAGGATCTCGAACATGAGTGGCAGGCCGTGAGTGATGAGCTCCTCGGTGTACTCGTCCTCCTGGATGCAGCTGAAGTCCTTCAGCAGACCCTGGATCAGGGGACGCCGGTGCTGCTGGAAGCAGGTACGCAACGTCTCCAGCCAAGTGTGCAGCGTCCAGGGAACACCTGTACACAGTGTAGAGGACATATATATATATATATATATATATATGGGGCATTATATACTCATGTGCTCATGTACTCATTTTATACATGTACATATGTATGTGCCTAGAGCTCTACTGTGTCCTCACCAAAGTATCCCATCCTGTGTGATGCATATGCTAAGAGCAATGGTTTCAGCAAGCACACGTAGAGCAATATATCGGTACGATTACAGAATTACCGGTAATATGTATTATGGATGTGCATATGAGTGCATGGAATATTAGGTCCCTGGCTATAGGAGTAGGCACCAATATAAAGGATGTAAAAATGGAGATTGTGTGTGTGTGTGTGTGTGCGTGTGTGAAGTGATATTACTGAGTAGACAGTGGCTCTATATTGTATATGTCTACAATGTGGTGACTGACCCAGGCTGCGGATGTCGATAGTAATGTCCACGTGGCTGTGCTCAGCGCTGTGGTACATGGCCTCCCGCAGCGCCCGCATCTTGCCTTTCCCCATGCGCATGGTTCCTGTGCCCTCCTGCTGGGCCGCACGCTTGGGGCCCTGCCCTTGCCCCTGCCCCTGCCCCTGCCCTTGCCCCTGGCTGCCCTCCGAGCCCTCGGCCAAGATTTCCTCCAGGGACAACACGTCGCCCTTGTCCTTGTCCGCCTGAGACAGCAGCTTCCTGAATACATTCCTGGAGGACCAAAAGGGGTGGGGGTGGTGGTGGGGGGGAATTAGAAGCTCTGATTAGTATCAGTCTTAAGCCCAATAAATACTCAACATAAATGCTTGAGGCAACAAAAAAAGACACAACAAAAATATGATGAATATTCAATGACCTTAAGAAGCGGGGGGCAGGTTTTATATTCCGGAAAAAAAAGCAAACAAACAACATGAGTAATTAAGAGAAGCTTTTATGCCTAATCTGGCTAAACAACCCATGCTTTCTGCTGATACTGTTGCATATTGTCTTGCTAATCCCCCCTGATCACCAGTAAACAAATATATCTGCTTCTCTCACTGATTAGGCTGTGGAGTGTCAAAGGAATACATGTGAGGTCGGTCTGTGGTTACTAGTAATAATTCCCTCGCAAATGTATACTTGTTTATGGAGAGACATTGGCCTTAGGAGAATAAATTATAAAACTTGCTTTACTTACCAAACATATAAACAGATCGTTTATAGTGAACAGAGGACATCCTATACCTAAACCACGGCTGTTATCAGAATGGCATACCGTACTACTTACTGCATAATTAGAGGCACCATTTTGTATCAAGCATATTATGTTCTTTACAGAACACTAAAATAATTACTCTGTTTTGTAATTAGCACAGCACAAGTAGCACAGCAGTGTTGTACTGTATAAAGTACCCAAAAGTCCCATTTGACTATACCCTACCGGAAAGTGACTTTGATAGTAGCTCAAGTCCCACTGGCATACAGTATTACCCAAGTTAATGTTTAACAGTAAAAGTTTTATGTATTTCAGAATGAGAGGTAATCTATAATTAAATGTACTTAAGTAACAAAAGTGAAAGTACAAGTAGGCCAAAAAAAGTTTTTAACATTTATTTTACAAAAAACTTTGGAAAATTAAAAAAAAAAGGCATATCAGCTTTCCAAAACACAGAGTTTTAATCTGGTAGTTGAAATTGAAGATTTTGTAAAAGTAAAAGTATGCAATTCACTGAATAAAAGTTGTGTAAAACATTATAAGTTGTATGTGAGTCATACCTATATATATATATATATATATAACCATGTCAAGGTTCATAGGCTGCATGGATGCTGACTATAATATACTATAATGACAATAATTTGCCTTTGCTTTTCCTGTATTTCATTATTTCATTTTCTATTTTACTGAGCTAATACTTTAATTTTACTACATTAGTATTTCAAAATACATGTACAGCATGTGACAAATAAACTTTATCCTTGACCTCTAAATACAGCACTATGCCCCCCACCCATCTACACACACACACACACACACACACACACACACACACACACACACACACACACCAACAAACACAAATATCCAGAAGGCCACACCTTTTTGATTTCGGGATTGTTGAGGTAAATATTGTAGTTCTATTTTCTAGTCTACTGGGTAACACTAATGGGGTGGACGGAAATGCTGGGAAAGTCTGGTCATGACCCCCGGCTGTCTTGTCAGACCTCCCCACAAGGGTTGAGGAAGCGCGGCTGTTTCTATCGATAGAACCACCATCTCATCACCGACTCACTGACTTAGCATTTGTATGCTTTGACACTGTTGTGCGGATAATGACTAATTTCGCTTTTCCATCGACAATGCCCTCTCTAGACGCACTCTAGTCCAAACAGAATAATCCATCTGCCGAGTTGACATCTTTTAGGCCCCAGAGTACACAAGAGAGAGAGATAGAGAAAAAAAAAACAGGCAATTTTCGAGTCAAGTTAAAATGGTAATATTTTGGGAGTGTGGCAGCCTCTTCCACTTGGTAAATGATTGCCTTAATAAAGCAGCTTTGGCGTCGGCTGTCTTAATGCACTCAGCTCCAGGCTGCCAGGCACACGTGGGTTGCATGCTAATGCAAATTTTCATCGTGCTGCACCAAGGACTGGCAGCAAAAGTTGAGGGTGACTGACTGTCAATGACAATGATATACGGCTCGGAGCTTTGTGGCGGGTAGGTCTTTACGCATAAAGGTCATTGGGGGCTTGGCTTGTCTTATGGTACCCTTTCTGACACGCAGTGCAGAATATACTATAATTAAGTAATTAGCTCTGAGACCTCGTTCTATACAGTAAATATACAGTAGTACAGCTGAGAGGGGTTGTTAGGCATGAAGCAAGAAGAGCAATGCTGTGCTATATCCATGCTATTGAATGGCCTCTCAGGGATTATTACTTAGACTACTGTATGTTTATTATGGCTGAATGGCTGCCAGGTAACGCACAAATGTAACTAATGTAACTTCTGAATGGGGCAGCAACATAATACTAAATGCACTCTTAGCTGTGCTTTATTGGGGAATATACAACAGCATTGAATGCGTTTTAAAATAAATATAATCAAGGACCAAAACTATCCATGAAAATATAAGTGTTTTAGTTTTTGTGTTATTGTATGTGTATATCTCTCTCACACACATGCTGACTGAAGTCTATACAAACATTCGTGTACATTTGAGAGGCAATAAAAACTGTGTGTGTGTCTGTGTGTGTGTGTGTGTGTGTGTGACAGAGAGAAAGTATCTCTCTCTTCTGTGACTGTTAATGCTTTACCTGTGCCCGTGTGCTGCTGCTAGACTGTAAGAGTTCATGTCCCCCAGGGGAGTGGAGGTGATTCCGTTGCGGTACATGGTGCCGATGAAGGGGTCTGCTCCTCTCTCCAGCAGCAAGCTCACCAGCTCAAAGTTTCCTGTTGCACATCCAACATCAGATTGGTGTTACTGACTGCATCTTGATGCTTTCCACTGTAACATGAGCCCCCTTCATTCCCACAGGATGGGCAAGTTAGGGCAAAAGCAACTGAGCAGGCGTTAGCCTCATTTATTACGGCGGTGAGGGAAAGCTTTCAGCTAGCCACAATTGGAAGCTAATGAAGTTAATAGAGTGAGGTGGATCCATAAGTACTTGTGAAGCTGTTTTTGAAAGCTCTTGGTGAGGAAGATGGCTGTCGATGATGCGCGGCACGGGCGATCGGTGTAATGATGGTGTGTGCGTTCTGCTTGTCAAACTGTGTTATGGGACCCGGGGTCCGTGCCGCACTTCAGGAAAAATATTCTCTCCAGCAGGGCGGCCGTTATGCAAGCTCGACATACAAGCTCATTTAAATAAGGTTCAAGGGGCCAGGGAATGACACAGAATCATACTGTCACTTTCCCGCTTTTGCAATGCAAATGTGCCGTCCCCGCTCTCTAACTGTAATTTCACCAACGCTCGGGCAAGACAGAATGCTCCCCGAAGGGAACAAATTCATTATCTCGGCGTTGAGACGACACCAAGTTGGTTACAATGGACACCCCACCACCACCCCCACCTCTCTCTCTTTTTCAGCTTTCTCCAGTGTTACACAGTTTGCCTTTCCCGACATGAGGTAGATAGCATGGGGTGGAGGACAAGCCTGAATAAAGGGTTTTCATAATGTGATACACGTTGAGGAAATGAATAGCAGCCAACGCATCTCCTTGTTCAGCATTCGCTTCACGCTCTTCAGTTTTCAATTAAAGGGCTAATGTACACAAAGAACCACACAAAGTCCCCTGAGGGGAAAAGAACTGAGATTCTGAGAGAGAGAGCTCCATGTTGCCATGTTACCAAAAGCCATCCGCCAGTGTGGCCATCATGTGGCCTACTGAGTGGCTCGGAATGTTTTATGTCCGTGAGCTTTGGACGTGGGGGCTTACCTGCGGCCGAGGCCAGCTGCAGCGGGGTCTCGGCGTAGTTCTCCACGCCGTCCTGCAGGGCTCCTTCCACGCTGGCGCGTGCATCCAGCAGCAGCTGCGGTTGTCGGGGTCCACACGAGCCGGTTGTCAGGAGGGGATGGAAGGAAGAAGCAGAAGGGGGACACATCTTTATTATGACTGGCAGCTTGGGGGCCTAAAACTTAATCTACCAGGGACTTGGCTTCACTGGCTCCCTGTCCTGCTTGCTACTCGCTTCTCTTTCCAGTGAAGACAAATGAGAGATTATAAATGCAGTTCTAAACATAGTTATAGGTGTTTTTAAGAGACCAACATCTAAGTTTAAGCCTTATGTGCTGTCAAGCACATAGACTTCAACACAGATAAAAAAAAATAGTGGCCTTTGACTTTGGTTAATCTTTTTTTATTTTTTTTAAATGAAGACATCAAATGGTCAAGAGAGATGAAGGTTTAACTTCTATCTCAATTCGGCTCTTAGTAAATGGTCCTCAGAAGGTGGATTTGCCCTAAAAAGTGTGGAGTCATCTGTAAAGAACTTTTCAGTCACATTTGAATCTAAGAGCTCAACTGCCCAACTTTGAGGCAAGAGGAGGGGTTATCCGGATCAAAAAACAAACGATATTTTGTATTGTTTTGTTTTGTTTTGTTCTGCTTTGAAACCAATTACTATGCCTACCGTTTGGTGCCCATAGCACTCCTGAGGTCCCTAAAGGTGTCAGGAGACATGCTGTATTCTAAACATAAGTGAAGGCAGCTGACCCATGTGTTCTGCATTCGAGGCGGGGGGTGTTTGGGGGATTGCATTCATTGTAATTCTATGCCAATATCATCATAATAGTAATTATTATTATTATTATTATTATTATTATTATTATTATTATTATGCAGGCCCATAACAATAATAATCTGGGAGAGTGCAAATATAAAAAAAAAACGTGTGTGAAGGCATCAAGTCATGTCGTCACTACCTGCACGACAGGGACGTGTCCATGTAACACAGCGAATGTGAGTGAAGTCCCCTGCCTGGTTTCGGGGTAAACTGAGGGGTGCTTGTGTATTGTGCTGGGCACCTGGGAAGTCACAGGTTGGAAGTTCAGGGAGAGAAATAGTAAGCCATTGAGGAAAAAAAGGGAGAAAGAAAAAGAAAGAGTTGACTTGAGGAGCCATCATTTTGTGCAGAAGGGGAAAAAGAAGGAGCAAGAAGATAAAAAAAAAAAGCAAAATGAAGGTAGGCATGAGTGAATTGAGGGCAAATCAAAACTAAGAGGCTGAAAGTGACACCTCCTTACTGTACTAATATAGGAAGACCTTGATGGAAAGAAGCACATATTAATGCTCCTTCTATTGTTTTCTAGTGGTTTGTTGTGGCTTTCTAGACTGGTTGTTGTGGCTGTTTCTTGGTTAATACTTCTGCTCCTAAATCTCTTTAGGCTGTCCTAATGTTTCTTGTACAGAACTGTGCTACAAAAGAGTCGTCGTCTTAGTCCACATCCACTACCCTTTATCAGTGCTAAATGGGTTTTATAAACAGAACGCACAGACACACAGACTGAGAGAGTGAAACAGTCACATCCCATCGCGTCCACACAAATGACTCATGAGAAAATGCACCAAATGTTCAGAAGACACTTTGTAGATACTGTATTGTCTACATAAATATGCGTTTGTACTTCTCTGTTATCTCTGAAATATCACTTCCACTACATCTTGGTCAGCCATTTAAACCTACCGCAAAAACAGGCATTGGACTGGCTGAAACATACCAAGATAACTACAAATAGTATCTTTACATTCCCTACACTATTGTCTCCAGATCTGAATGAATAGCATGCCCTGGGTCCACGGAATACAGTATGTAGATTACATATAAATAATAACTTGAATTGACCTAATTTACAGGGGTGTTGACATTGTGACATTTGTGTGTCTGGAGTCCATGGTCCAAATATTTGGTGCTTTATGTCAGTAAAGTTATGTCTGCACAGATAGCATGGCTACACATACACATGGAAAGCAAAACCATCGAATACAGTGACAATCTCTTTGGGGAGAAATCCATGAATCATTTTATCACACTGTTGTGCACCATATATTTGTACCAGTGTGCTAGACAGTGGACTTTTTCCACTGCTGTTCCTTGACTCACAATACACTGATGTGTTAGAACAAAAAATGTAGTGGAATAGTGGAATGTTTTTTTAGATAGTTTGTATTTTTGGACAGCAAGTTACATGCTGGAATGTAAGGAAACATATGACACTGGGACAAGTCTGGAATTTCATGGATTAAACCCCAAGGATGGCATTACGCAAAGTGCACCTGGGCAAGTTAGATTCTTGTTCTTATCAAAGGCTATACATCACACATCAAGTATGTATTTCTAAATGCAAACAGTCACATCTGTATCAGAGGACGTACATCTCACGTAAAGCCAATGACCTTCCAAAACAACAACAACAGCCATAACAACAACAAAAAAAAACACACACAGAGATGCTGTAAGTTGTAGCCTTCCACAATGACGATACAATCTCTGATTAGTTCTCTTAACTGACATACAACAGGACAAGCACACACACACACACACACACACACTTTAGACACACTGACAGTAGCTGCATTAAAATCCTATGACAGACGACGTGCAAGCCCTCGATGTTCTCTGTCCGATGCACTGACCTGGCTGTTGATGTCTGCTCCGGCGTCCAGTAACATTTGCACCATGGCCTCGTCCCCGCGCACGCACGCATACATGAGCGGGGTCATTCCCTGGAGACAGGCAGACACAGGACTTGTTGCATGAAGGTCCGGAGGGATCACCTTCCAAAACAGCCCTCCAGCCCTTTGGGCCGGAGGGAGGAACCTGGCAGGTCCTAATCTGTTGTGTTTGGGCTCCTGTTGTCTTGTGAACTATGTTGCTGAGCTTTACATTGTGATTAATGATGTGGTCAGATGTCGTGTTATGATTATGTTTTGATTCCATAAACAATATTAAACTGTGAATAATGCTACGATGTAATGTAAATATAGGAAAAGAAAACAGTTAAGCAAACAAATTAATGACATTTGTGGAGTTAGCAGAGGTGTACGAGGGTTGCTAGAGTGAGGTTAAAAAATGGTTGGATTTGCACTCTGATGGATGATGACGACACCTCTTGCAATTCATTCAGTAGATATTACAGATCAGACCTAAGATTTTATACCTTACTACTTTTTTTCAGTACAACCATACAGTATAATAATACAATCTTAGTGAAATAAAGAGTGACTCAGTTAACCCACAAAATAACACCGAAGTTGAGTTTATCTGATTAGTTTGCAATGCAAACTTGCGATAGATTCTCTATGTATTATAACACTGGAACCCAGTGAGCCCGGATTGATTCTGTGCTGCTGGGTTAGATTCATTTGCACCCTTTCAACCCTGTCCGCCTGCCGCCCACGCAGCTACAGTCTCCATATGCCACAGCCTACAGGCGGCTTGACAATGTGCACATGAAACCATGCCCAGTGTGTGTGTGTGGAGGGAGTGTGCTTCAGGTAGAGTGAGGGGGGACCTGCAGGTAGAAGGGCTCCAGAAATGCTGGGGTTTAGAGAAGGTCCTCACTCATGTCTCGCTTACAGCTCACCTAAGCCAACACAGTGGCCAACATGTATGTCTGAGTCAAAATGTGAACAGGAAGTCAGTTCAGATGACAGTACAGGCAGTGATAAGGGAGAATAACAAATTTGAGAGTATTTTTTTTTTTTGGCATAAATACATACAGTATGAGACAACTGCCTCCCAGTGAGGATGAAAATGGTAATATTTAATCTAGAGCGACAGCATTCCATTATTTTTTGTGCGTCCACGGTGGAGATCATTCAAATCTCTAGTCACCTTCCCAAAGATTGCTTTCTCTTGTGACGTCTCTCAGTCTTGCTTCTGGAAAGTGGAACGTGCAAAAAAATATGGGAAGGGGACACAAATGCAGATGCCACCCAATGGGGAGGGAAAACTGATATTGCTACAGCCTCCTCACAAGAGCCCCGTTCCTGCTTCTGCTTACTGCACATGGCAGGGCCTGGATTATTGTTTCCAGCCACTATGATGCCATTCCCACCCGCCCACAGATCTCCTCCCATCGCTCTCCTGTCAATGAAAATAAACACAACGTGGGGACGGACGGCAGCTTTTGCTAGAGGGGTGCTCAGGAGAGGCCGGAGTGACTGCGGCTCACTGCAAGAGTGACCCTCCGAATCATCAGCATGAATGCAATGCCACAGCGAAGGGCCAAGGGCAGGGAGATGCAGGAGTGCTTGTCCAGCCAGGGTATGTATCAGGGTCCACATGCATTTTAAGGGAGGGAGGGATGGAGGGAGGGATAGAGAGAGAAAGAGAGAGCGAGAAAGAGAGAGAGAGAGAGTGGATGGGCCTGCACAAATAGAGGCTTTAGCCAGATCGTACCGATTTGGGTCGGTTTCCATACAGCACAAATCAGCCGCTTCAGGCTTGATCCTGAATTCGATGGAAAAATCAGCTATAAGCTGGCGTTTTAAGCACAGCCAATGTTTCCACTTTCACTTGATTCTAGACAGCTCATTTGGGACAATGTCCATCAGCCAGGCTCAAACCTCCACACTTTTGGCATGCTAAGCAAAGCCCCATTAAAATGTCTAATTTCATGGAAGTGTCAATTGAATGAGAGAGTTTCAATAGGTTGAATTCACCACAGTGTTCACAGTAGAGGAGAGGACAGAGGACAGAGCACATCCATTCAGTGTCCTCTGGTGATAGAGAGGCTGTTGATAGGTTGGGTATGATCAGGGGAATTCTTCAAATCTGGCTGGCCCGCTTGGGTGCTGTTCACTCAGGAGTGTGCTTAAGTGAATCCCTCCACATAAGAGCATCTTGTCTAGATGCAAATGTGACATTCAGATATGGTAAAAAGATTACCTTAATACAGATCACCAGTTTTTAAAAGTCAAACTATATTGTCTCAAACAACAATAAATGGATGATCATTTTCACATAATTATGCAAATCTGTGTGTGTGTATGTTTGTGTGTAGTGTTGTAGTGTAAGGTCAAGGACAAACATAGGCTGCGTTTAGATTGCAGATTGGATATGCTCAATTCCGATTTTGTGCTCATATCCACCCTCATATATTTTTTTGACACTTGAAAAGGCCCGCATGCGCATGGGCTAAAAGTTTCTTGGAAAACATTATGTTTAACCTACAGGACCTGCACCAGTTAACATCGAAAACACAGAATCCACATTTTATTTCACGGGTTAAAGGCCCACTATGCAACATTTTTCATTTAATTAATCAGTTTCATACTGTTTAGGATGCTAAAATGAGTCATTACACGGCGAACGAACGGTGTAGAATGCGCCACCGTGGCCTATAGCGGTAGATACAGCACTTGCAATGTTTAGCAGTGCGGACCGCCCCCAATAGAATGCAGTGCAATACAATGCAATACAGCGGTCTTTAGAGGGAGCTTGTGAGAGAGAAAAACAGAATGTTCTCTTTCATTTCGAAGCCGAAACGTACGAGTGGATGATGCCTATCATCTCCTGCTTTTCTGAAGTCATTTTAAACCAACCCTTTGAAAAAAGGGCAGTAAGCGCACTGACGCGCGCAGGCAACTACTTAGACAGCCCTGCGTGACGTCAGAAAGTCTATATATTGACTGCGCTTACGCTTCAGGTCCTCTTTGCCTTTTTCACCTCGCTACTGTGTGTGTATTTCTGATTGTCTCCGTTTGCCTTTGCAAATATTCTAAACCGACGGCTTTTTTCAAAGCCCACCAAAACAGCTTTTTTCAAAGCTCTTCGAGGGATTTCCCGTCTTGCTCAAAGTGCTCACGCCGGTCCCTGACTTCTGGTACCACGAGACGCAAGATGGCTACTCGCCGATGCACCGATTGCGATTGTCTCCGACCGCCATGCCATCTGTTTTCATCTGCATGGGGAGCGAGCATGCTATGCTCGCCTTTTCGCGACCAGATCTCTGCTCGGCTTGCGAACGCCTCTCCCCTACAGCTATCGCCAACAGAGCGGCTTTCTTCGTGGGTTCCACTAGCGTTTCAGGGGCAGGTTCTTCCTCCGCTGGCATTAGGGGTATTGTTCCCCACCAGTCTCTCGATGTTTCCCCGCCGTCTCCGCACCCGGTTGGGCTCATCGATCGAGCTTCAGTGGCTAATTGACCGTCGGTTAGCTTCTCAGCGGCTAGCTTGCCCACCAGGCTAGTCCTACTAGCTCCATTGGCGCGCTCTTCGCCCGCGTGGCTACCACGCCGCCTCAAGGCGACACCGATGACGAGCCAGTTATCGAGGCCGTGGATGAGGAGGAGCTGTCCTCCTTCCTCTCCGCTCACGGCGCCACCGTCGAGGATATGCCTCCGGCTGTCAAGACCCACGCCGCTCAGCTAGCTTCCGAGCTAGCTTCTTTGGCTACTCAGGCGGCTAACAGGCTAGGCCTGCCTCCGCCTCAGCGCTATCCGGAAGGGCGTTTCGACCCCTTCTCCGGTGCGCTGCCCTCTCCAGATGCTCTCCCCCTCCCTGCTCACCCCACGGTTGTGGGCGATGCGCAGGGCTCCTGGGAGGCTCCCTACGCCGCCATTGCCCCTATCCAGGGACACGCGGCGTTTTACGCGATGGACAAGGCGGGCGCCATTGGCCTTTTGCAGCTGTTGAGGATGCGGTCGCTGGTTGCCTTGCACCAGCCTCTGCTGCCACCTGGACATCGCCTCCCGAGCTCCCCTCCAAGCCGTGTCAACGCACGGAGAAGCTCGCCTCCAAGGCCTTCATTTGCACAGGCCAGGCGATAAGGGCGCTAAACACCGCCTTTCTCCTCTCCTCCTTGGCGGAGGAACTGGTGGCTGAGCTGGCTACGCAGCACTCAGAGCTGACCGTCCATCAGCTCCGCAGAATTACCGCCCTCACCTCACTGGCTATCCGGGCGGCCATTAAAGCCGACGGGCGCTCCCTTGGCTCACTGGTCGTCTTAGACAGGCATCTCTGGCTAAACCTCTCCTCCATGCCGGAGAAGGAGAAGAAGCATCTCCTGAATGCTCCTATCTCCGCCGATGCACTGTTTGGCCAGGCGCTGGAGCTACAGCGCGATCGCTTGGAAAAGACGAAGTCGGCGGCTCAGGCCCTGCAACCCGTGCTTCCCAAGCGTGCCCCGCCTCAACAGACCGCTCCCGCTGCTCCTCAGACGCGTGCTCGTACGCCTCAAAGGACGCAAAAGAAGAAGGCAGACGCGCCCAAAGCCGCGCCACAGCCGGCTGCCGGGTCGCAACCCACTTGGCAGCGCTCCCGCTCTCGCGGGCGCCCAGCTCCCGCCAACCGCCCTGATGGGGTCGCGTGTGTGCGGCAGAGCATGTCATGCGATCGCCATCCATTGACTGCTACGCCTCTGTGTGCTCTCAAAGGCCCGGGTCCTCGCTCTGCAGTCCCCAGCTCGGAGCGTTCTCCCCCGCTTCGGCGGTCCTCTCTGATCTCACCCCCTCACGGGGCGCTGAGTTTGCCTTGTTCACAAGCACTCCGCACACACGCTACAGCCCCTCTGGGGCAATGTTTCAAAATGAGCCCCGGCCCAGGCCGGAGGACGCTCTCTGTTCTGTCAGCGCTATCGCGCACTGGGGCACCGGTACGGTCTCCGGCGCGCGTTCAGCTGACACACGCCCCGCGCTCTGCACCCCGCGTTTCGACACACCTAGACGGCGCCCACGTGGCGCCGAGGCCTCCACTTGTGCCACGTTCTCCACGTCCTCTGTCCCCCTCGCCTTGGGGCAGTGGGCATGCGACGCCTCTGAATCGTTCACGAGCAGCGCTACCGCGCACTGGGGCACCCACACGGTCTCCGACGCGCTTCTCCCCCTTCTTCGAGGTCGTCGCCGACACGCACTGCGAGTCGGCTGCCCCACGGGGCGTCGCAGGTGCAGTGCGCGGCTCATCGACCACCTACGTCGCTGACACGCGCTCCAGGTCGGCCGCCCTACGGGGTGTCGCAGGTGCAGTGCACGGCTCATCGACCACCTACGTCGCTGGCACGCGCTCCAGGTCGGCCGCCCTACGGGGTGTCGCAGGCGAAGCGCACAGCTCACCGACATCGGATTTCGCTGACGTGCGCGCTGAGTCGGCCGCCCCACCGGGCGTCGCTAGTACTGCGCACGGCCTCTCAGTCACGCGTGAGCGCCCAACGGTCTCACACACGGCTATCTGGCCCTCAGCCCCCGCACACTGTCGGGTCTCTGGTCTGTCAGTCGGACGCTCTTCAGCTTCGCGGACAGCCTCAGTCTTTGACCTCGGCCCCCCTAGTGCCACCCGGAGGCAGCATAGCACTTCGTTTGTCCTTGCTGCCTCCTCATGCCGCCGCTCTGCTCCGGCAGAATTGGGCGATGTGCACAACGTCGCATTGGGTCCTATCAACAGTGTTGCCGCCCTACAGAGGTGTCATGGAGTCAGTGGTGCCCCCCACCAGGGCCCCTGCGCTCAGACAAGAGCTTTGCGATCTCCTGAGAAAGGGCGCTATTCAGCGCGTAGATCCGACGCTGGCGCGCGCAGGTCGCTACAGTACGTACTTCCTGGTGCCCAAGAAGTCGGGCGCTTTTCGCCCTATCCTAGACCTCAGAGCGCTCAATGCTTCGCTCAAACCTCTCACCTTTCGCATGCTCACGGTGCGAATGGTGGCGGAGTCAGTCCGCCAGGGGGACTACATGGTCACCATAGACCTTCAGGACGCCTATTTTCACATAGGCATAGTCCCGAGGCACAGGCGTTTTCTACGCTTCGCCTTCGAGGGCAGCGCGTACGAGTACGCAGCCCTCCCCTTCGGTCTATCTCTAGCACCTCGGTGCTTCACCAAGTGCGTGGAGGCGGCGATCGCTCTTCTACGCGCTCAGGGGATCAGACTCCTCAATTACTTGGACGACTGGATGCTGCTGGCTGGTTCCAGACAGCTCCTAACGTCACAGACCCACGTGGTCTTGCGTCACCTGCACAGTCTGGGTTTCTTAGTGAACCTAAGCAAGTGCATGCTCTCTCCCTCCCAGGAGGTCGAGTTCTTGGGCGTGAGGCTGAACTCACGCTCGATGAGAGCGACGCTCACACCGAAGAGGCTTCAGGACGTCAGGGCGTGTCTACGCCACTTCAGACTCGGTGCCTGCGTTTCGGCCAGGCTGTGTCTCAGACTGACGGGCCTCCTATGCGCCGCAGGCGGCGCTGTCCCACTCGGCCTCTTACACTTACGCCCGCTGCAGCTCGCCTTAGCGGAGCTAGGTGTATCCTCCAGGTCGAACCCCGCCCGTCGGATTTTAGTGTCCAGACGCATGTGGCTAGCCCTCGCGCATTGGCGCAGGCCGTCCTCCTTCACCGGAGGCGGCGCCTTGGGTGCTATAGCCAGACGCATGACGGTGACCACCGATGCGTCCAAAACAGGCTGGGGCGCCGTTTGCTGCGGTCGCCCCGCCAGGGGGATATGGGGCACAGCCTCCAGGAGATTACACATCAATGTGTTGGAACTCCTTGCTGTCTTCTGCGCTCTGAAGGAGTTTCTCCCTCTTCTCAGAGGAGAACACGTTCTTGTGCGTACAGACAACACCACTGTTGTGGCGTATATCAATCGCCAGGGCGGCACGCGCTCTCCGGACCTGTTTCGCCTGGCGTACAAGCTGCTCACCTGGGCCTCTCGCCACTTCCTGTCGATCAGGGCGGCGCACTTGCCAGGTGTTCGCAACACAGGCGCGGACCTCCTCTCCAGGGGTGTTCCGCGTGCAACCGACTGCCGCCTCTGCCCAGCCGTGGTGCACAGCCTTTGGTCCCGCTTCGGGCGGGCACGAGTCGATCTTTTCGCCTCGAGAGAGAACGCTCATTGCCCAGCGTGGTTTTCGCTGGAACGAGATGCGCCGCTAGGGTCAGACGCGCTAGCACACCCGTGGCCGCGCGGTCTGCTCTACGCTTTTCCCCCCCTTCCTCTGATGCGTCAGGTGTTGGCCAGGATCAGAGCGGGAGCGCACAGGGTGATTCTGATCGCCCCCAATTGGCCATCTCAGAGCTGGTTCTCAGATCTGGTCTCACTGTTAGACGGCCAGCCGTGGACTCTCCCTCTGAGGAGAGACCTCCTGTCGCAGGCTCACGGGTCGCTGTGGCACCCCAAGCCGGAAGCGTGGAGACTGACGGCTTGGCCCCTGAACGGGCGCGTCTCCTAGAGAGCGGCCTGTCAGACGCAGTGATAGAGACCGTCCAGGCTGCTAGAGCTACGTCCACTAGGTCGTTGTATACACTGAAGTGGCGCGTATTCAGCACGTGGTGCAGAGACAGAGGCTGTGATCCTCTAGTCTGCCCTATTGGCGAGGTGCTTGCTTTTCTGCAACACCTATTTGATCAGGGTCGTACACCCTCTACTTTGAAGGTGTACCTCGCAGCCATCTCAGCTTGCCATGTTGGCTATGCTGGTGTTTCCCCAGGCGCTCACCCCCTTGCGTCGCGCTTCATGAAGGGCATCAGACGGCTCCGCCCCTCTGCCTCCCCTTCGGTTCCTACTTGGGACCTGGCCACCGTCCTACGTGGACTGGCCCTTACGCCCTTTGACCCTCTGTCGAGTGGCAGTCTAAAGATGCTTTCCCTTAAGACTGCGCTTCTGCTCGCCCTGGTCTCGGTGAAGCGCGTCAGCGATCTGACTGCCTTGTCGGTCAGTCCTGGCTGTCTTGAGTTCACGCAAGGTGACGCGCGGGTCACGCTGCGACCAAATCCCTTTTCTCGCCCGAAAGGGCTGTCTACTGACCCTCGTTCGAGGGCCATTGAGCTCGCAGCCCTTCCTGAGACGGGCAGTTCTGTGCCCGTTACTCTGTGCCCAGTCAGAGCGCTTCGTGCCTATTTGACGCGTACGCAGAGCATCAGGAAGACGAACCAGTTGTTCGTCTGCCATGGCGAGCGTGCCAAGGGTCAGGCCTTGTCTACCCAACGCATGTCGCATTGGCTTACAGAAGCCATACGTCTGGCATATGTGGCAGCGGGTGTTCCTCCGCCTGTTCATGTCAGGGCGCACTCCACCCGTGGAGTGGCGGCTTCTTGGGCCTTCTGGAAGGGCGTCCCCCTGAAGGATATCTGCTTGAGCGCTTCGTGGGCCTCAGGCAACACCTTCGCGCGTTTTTACGCATTGGACGTCACCAGGCCGGGTGTAGCAGAGAGTGTTCTCTCTGGGCCCGGCGGCGGTCCCATGGATCCTCCCACCTTGGGCTCCTCGGTGTAGGGCTCTTGAGGCTTGGTTGTAGTGATCCACTCGTACGTTTCGGCTTCGAAACGAAAGAGAACGTTACGGATACTAACGTATCCTCGGTTCTCTGAGTGAGAAGCCGAAACGTACGCTTCGGGCCTCAATCGCCGACGCTGGCGAGCTTGCCAAAGAGGACCTGAAGCGTAAGCGCAGTCAATATATAGACTTTCTGACGTCACGCAGGGCTGTCTAAGTAGTTGCCTGCGCGCGTCAGTGCGCTTACTGCCCTTTTTTCAAAGGGTTGGTTTAAAATGACTTCAGAAAAGTAGGAGATGATAGGCATCATCCACTCGTACGTTTCGGCTTCTCACTCAGAGAACCGAGGATACGTTAGTATCCGTAATGTTACTTAGCCCCTCTTTAACAATTTCAGTCACACAAGACCTATGCATGTCTACGTTGACTAATCTGAAAACTGCTGAAAACATCTGAAAACAAACACTGTTCCAGAATGGACGCGACAGAATTATGTCTGCTGTTCGCTTTCAAAACCCTGCAACGTCCTCTTCATACCAACATTCTGAAACAGAGAAGGAAAAAACGGGCAATAATTTCTGCCTTCGCCTCCGCTGCAATTATTGCTGCAACCTCAGCAATTGAAAGGGAGATTTGGGTCCGCGAACGGACGCACGACTGGTGGGAGCGTGTTGCCGTCGCCTATGGCCACGACGAATGGGTGGCTAATTTCAGGATGGGCCGGGGAACTTTTAACATGCTCTGCCAGCACGCCCATTCTGAAATGTAAACTAACGTCATTAACAGGCGCGAAAATGACTATAAAACACTATAATATCCGATTTGTCTGTTTAGACTGTAGACACATGAACAAATATCCGTATCTGATTTAAAACCACATAGGAAAGGGCCCTGTATCCGATCTGAGGAGATCGGAATTAATGTGTTTTTTCACTTTCACTTCACTTCAAACTGGCAGTGTAAACGCAGCCAAAGATTTAAGTTCAAATGACAAAAAGATGGGTGTTAGTGTGTGTGTGTTTGCCTGTGCGTGCACACACTCTCTCTGACCTGCTCACTCATACTGTTGATACCGTCGGGCCCGAGCAGGTTCACTGCCTGCTTGACCAGGTCCGTCCTGCCGCAGTTGAGCATTCGGAAGCCTAGATCCTGGAGGAACTTGGCCTCTGTGGAGGCGGCGTCCAACTTCCTGGTTGCACAGAAGCCATCATCAGCTCTGGTGGAGACAAAACAAAAACAAACAATCCCCAATCAGCTAGGCTGTAGCTCAAACTCCTTCTCATTTCAACACAAATGCAATTTACCGTCAGCGCTTTGGTGCATACCAGTAAGGGGTCATTTGCCGACCATTTTAGTGTAAAAACGTGAATAGTTGCCCAGCAGTGATCTATAAAATGCCACACAAGCAACACATCTATAGGGGGCTTGTTTTTTTTCCATAGGTTAGTCTCCTTGGAAATGAGAATGACAATTCTAATATTTTATTTCTGGATGAGTGGAACAAATTCTGGAGTCTGTTTCCATGGTGAATGTGACCTTCGTGCTTAGCTATTTGTTTTCGACAATGGTTTGAGGGAAAATGTTACACTGATGTGGTAGCAAAATAAAATAATTAAAAATCACAGAAAGCCCTGGTGGAGGAATGGGTGCAGATTTTAGTGAGTGTCGAGCTGTTTCTATTGCACTCTCAGAGCAAGGTTGTGTCTGTTCACCCAAGATAAAAAAGCCAGAGACAGCCTGCACTTTATACGCCACTGATAAATGACCTTGATGTAAAGATGTCAAATTGTTGGGTGGAACATGATTTAGCAGGATATGTGTATGTAGGGTTGTCTGTGTGTGTGTGTGTGTGTGTGTGTGTCAGCATGTAGTTGCTCATCTGTATGACACCCAGCCTGCTAATGCATTTGTGTCTACAGTATAGTTTGTGTGTGTGTGTGTGTGTGTGTGTGTGTGTCTGTGGGAGGTTGTGTCTTTGTGACTGTGTGGTATGATGATGTGATATGTGTATGCACTAGCAACTGTCACCATACAAAATCCTGAATGATGATGTGTTGTCATTTGACAATAAAGTATTAAAGTTAAAAATGTGTGTGTGTGTGTGTGTGTGTGTGTGTGTACGTACTTCAGTTGCCGGGGTTCACAGTCAACTCCAGGTAGCAAGAGGCGGGCAGCTTGCCGTACGTCGTCACTGTCCACTGAGAAACTCCTGCGGTGCTCAGTGTGAGCCACCGCCACCCGGATCCACTCCATAAGGGGCGGCAGTACCAGGAATGGCCTGCAGGGGGTGGGGAAGGGGTACACAGAGTGAGCAAGGCTTTTAAGAGCAAAATGCCTTTATAGCATGATGCGACACATTCCACTTAAAATCGAATGACCTCTACACCATACCATAGTTCAAATCTATAGAGCGTGGAAGTAGGATAATGCCTTCTGTGCCTAATGCTGAGGGATTATTAGGATGTTTAAAATTGGCGTTACTTTCGACTTTGCTAATTAGTCTGTTTATCAATTCTTCTTCAATTCTTCTGTTTATCAATCAAGTCTTTATCAATTTCTTATTGAGAAGGTAGCATACACTATCACACTGGCCAATAATGTGGCCTGTACAACTATGATGGGTTGTAATGTAGAACAGTGTTACTGTTTCAATATTACTTGCAGAAAGACCTATTGACAAAGGCCTGAAAACATGCTACCACTGAAACTGATAATGTCAGATTCCAGTAGATGTAAGCATTCAAATTTTGGTTTTGCTTTTGCTCGATCCTTGATTCCTAACCTCACTGGGACACTTACTTAAAGGCCCAGTATGCAACATTTTCATTTAATTAATCCATTTCATACTGTTTAGGATGCTAAAATCAGTTATTACACGGCGAACGAACGGTGTAGAATGCGCCACCGTGGCCTATAGCGGTAGATACAGCACTTGCAATGTTCAGCAGCGTGGAACGCCTCCAATAGAATGCAGTGCAATACAATGCAATACAGTGGTCTTCAGAGGGAGCTCGTGAGAGAAAAAAAAACAATAAATGGAGTGGACCTGATGAAGACTGTGCAGTTTGGTGCCTATGTTTTGGCTCATAACAGAAGCACTTTGAAGATTACTGCAACTCCGAGAGAAAGCTCCTGCTTAAATTTACGTTGCTAAATTCCTGTTAATTACCAATGATAACAGTGTGGTGTAGATGAAAGCTGGACTTCTTTTCACGGTTAGAAGGTTCATGTCTCTGTCGACACCATTAACATTGGCTAGTAAAAAATTGTCATCACCAAGAAAACAAATGCAGAGATTTGTGTTGGCAATTTTAATTACATAACGCTGAGATGGTTCCATGCAAACAATCTGGCTAAGTCGTTAAGCTCCACAAATCAGAAACGTTCAGTTTCCAGAATGGTTTAAATGCTCCAGGCTCTCAGAAAGGAAAGCAATTAAAAGCCTGTTGGTACATCTCTCTCTTCTCAGCCCAGGAAAACAACAGCAGCAGCAAGAACAACAACAAAAAAAAAACGTTGTAAATTATAAACAATTGGGGGTGTCAGTTGCTTGCAGGGACCTGTCTTTTGACATGAGTGGGAGTCGGACTTAGTCGGATCTACCCTTCTCTCACTAGCCTTCCACACACACCAAAGAGAGGAGGCTCGCCAGAAATGTGAGCTTTAAGCCAAGAGAACCGCAGTCCCCTCTTAACCAAACTCCAGTCTAGGTCATGCATACGCGTTTTTGGGAACACACCCCTTCAAGAAATGGTTTACTGGGAATGAGACCGGCTCGCTGTCCAAAAGACACATTGGCAATTCAGAGGAAGAGATAGAGATAGAAAGAGAGAGTGAGAGAGAGAGAGAGAGAGAGAGTGAGAGTGGTATCCTTGATGGCAAGCAAATGAGGAAGAGTTCTTGGTATAGATGATGATCAGATCTTAAATGAATCTGTCCAGCTCTTTGGAGAAGCAGAATGTTTTTTTTCTTCCAGGTACACAGCTAATAGTAAACCTTCATTCATTCCAAACTACTTTCTCTGCATCATCAGGTAGGCCTACCCTGCAGCACCATTGCGCATGTGAACCCAAAGCAGATGTTTGAATCAGCTTTGGCATTGACATTGGAAGAGTAGATTTGGGCTTTTCTTTGAAAGTTGAGCAGAAAAAGGCACTTAAGTCATTCATTTCAAAGGACGTGTTTGATGTATTTGCCAACATTGCTCTGGTCGTGCTATCCTATTGCATGCCAAGGTTCGAGAAAACACAACTGTTGTTTCTGCCCGTTGAGCCATTTTGATGTGGCCATTTTGACGTGGCTAATTTCACTAAATGTAGTATTTTGTGTTTTACCTTGCTTTGGATAAAATGTGTGCCAAGATCCAATACACATTCACATAAATGTAAATGTAAATGTAACTATAAACATGGTTATAAAAATATAATAGCCTATAATAAGTTTTC